>JAEBUS010000046.1:330433-449558 GCA_023014475.1 Amanita pallidorosea
GAGGCTGCGTGTGTAGGCTGGACTTTGGTGGCAAAGATTGGACCACTACGATTGTGCTCAGCTTGAGTTGTCATGAACAAATCCGATGCGGAGAAGGCCAAAATGGCGGGAGAAGTGTCTTGACTCCCGCATCTAAGTGACACGATGTTCTTGAGCTAGAGCGCAAGATCTGACCCTGACTGCATAAGATGCTGGTTGCGGAGTCGGTGAGCACCTCAAGCACAATCTTCCATCCTGAGTATTTCTGTTTTCATCATTCATCATCGATTCGTCCATTTGTTGTGTTGCGTCCATTTGTTGTCATGTCGTCATCGCAAAACAGAGAGGAGCACGGTCTGGAGGCATGACCCATCATTGTGACAGAATCGCTCGTGGCAATGCAGGCCACACAGAGTCGCGTTTGGCACTGCCACGCCTGCATGGGGTTGGGCAGGGCTCATAATGCAACGGTTGGGGCTCAGCTCACGTGCCATGCCTCCGGGACATGCTGACTCAGCGCTCCCGTGCCAGCCTTACATCAGCAGCCCCGTGTCCCACAGCAAAGAAGCACGTTCAGCATATGTCTGCATTTGTTGGAGCCGGAAGCAAACAGCTAGTGTCACACGGCAAGTCACAAGGCCAACTGATAAACATACTACCATACTCTGATGATGTTATAAGTAGTCAAGCATCACATCAGAGAGCTAATGCTCTCTCTCCCATCTACGTTTGAGTCCTATTGAGTTCACGCACCCTCTACTCTATTACTGTTCCATCACAATCTTTAGGTTATGGGCCCCAAGCCTGACGCTCCAACTGAGGCTGCCGCTAGCAGTCAACCAGCAGCTAACACTGGCAATCCCGATATCATCCAGATCATAACACCTGGTGCAGCAGCTATTCACGACATTACACCACCTGATCCTCCTCCCTCATCCTCTAGTTCAAATGAATCATCTTCAGATGATTGACGCAGCCGCAAGAAACGATGCCGCTCTTCTAGGCGAAAGGAGAAATCCAGAGACAAGACCTACACTGTCTCGAAGCTATGCAGTGATGACTATTGAAGGAAGACAATTGGGGGACCTGGAAGATTTGTATTTTGAATATCCTCAGTACCAATGATCTCCAGGAATACCCACTCGGGAACATCCCCATACCTGATATACATAACGAGAGGGCATCCCGACATTGGCAGAAGGCTGACCAGAGCGCTGCACACATCATTCTTAGCAATATTAGCTCCAGTCAGCTGGAACATCTTCTGGGAATCAGGGGAGAAGATCCAAACAAAGTTTTATCATCAGCCAAAATTGGAATACCTATCATCAAATTCACAAGTCACACACCTTCCAGGTGATCACGATCAAACTCCGCACATTATGCGCCACTTGTGCTGATGACACAATGGATATTCCAAAGCACCTGACTGAGATTTAGAATCTGTGCACTACATTATCCAATGCAGGATATCACCTCATTGATGGCCTATTCAACCATCTTATGGTTGGTTCGATGCCAGATTCATGGGATGGTTTTACCACTGCATTCTTTGGTATGAGTGGTGGCCGGAATGCTCAGGAGATCAGCATGGTACAGCTGTCCTCTATTTTGAAATCCAAGCATTACCGTCGAGCTGCCGAAACCAAAACACAAGCCTACAAGCAGACATACCACACTTCAGTCAGTCGCGCAATTACGAACTGCCCCAATAAACAAAAACGGAGAACAACTCCTGCAGTATATGCCACTTTGATAACCACTCGACTGATGATTGTTGGTGGAAAAATAATGGGGGCTATTGTACCCATTGCAAATGCGGTGGACATTGGACAAGCAAATGCTGGTCCAAAACAGGAAAGGGTAAAGGCAATGCACGCAACCGAGATAATAATTTCAGAAAAGGCAAAGGAAAAGAAAAGCAGAGAGAGAAAGCAAATGCCGCCAAAATGGCAGGAGATGCAATGGACGTCAATAGTAATGACATACCTATAAAGCTGAAAGTAGCAAACATGTAAATGCAGGGAAATATAACCGCTTTGACTATTATTGGCTGGCTGATTCCGCCACAACATCACATATTGCAACGAACCGCAATATGTTTATGATGTATACCAAAATAAATGAAACAGTCACAGGAGTTGGTGACATGACCACAACAGCTATTGGACGAGGAACGTTAGTTCTCGAGTCAAAAGTTGGGGATAAGACATATGAAATTGTCTTACATGATACATTGCACATTCCAACGGCTCCTGACAACTTATTTCCATTGGCCGATTTGACAATAAAGGTGGACAGTTTATAAGCCAAAATGGTAAGGCTTGCCTATATTCAAATGACGATATTCTTGTTATGACAGGAAATATGCACAATGCGCTATATTATCTAAATGTCAAAGTCAAACAAAATAAAACAAATATATCCACGGTCCATAGACAAACCTGGACCAAATGGCATAAATGGTATGGCATATAGCTGTATCTGGTCTAGAAGAACTATACAAAAGGGACTTGTTGACGGACTAGAGGTTGATGAAGAATCTGAGCTTGTTGATTGTGATGCTTGCATAAGTGCAAACAACAAAATATGCTGTTCCCTAAATTAACTGAACATTTGACAACATATACTGGGGAATTAACACATACAGATTTATGGGGACCAGCCTGTATAACAACCACAAATGGTGCATGATATTATATGACATTTATTGATGATTTTTCTTGTCATTGCACTATCTGACTTCTGAAAACAAAGTCGGAGGCTACCGCAAAGCTGAAAGAATATTTAGCGACCATTGAAAGACAAAAGGAATGTTTACCAAAACGTATCCAAGCAGATAATGGTAAAGAGTATGTTAATAATGAATTAATGTCATGGTGTGCCGAACAAGGTATAATCCTTGAATTTACGGCTCCCTATTCCCCGCAACAGAACGGCGTGGCTGAGCACTACAACCGAACATTAGCGGATTTAGTGCGCACTATGTTACTTGCCCAACACTTACCTAAAGTGCTCTGGGGTGTAGCTGTATTACATGCAGCATATTTACGCAATCGTGCATATACAAGAACTATCCCAGATGCAACCCCTTATGAAAAGTGGTCCAGGAAACGACCAAATGTGAAGGCCCTACATGAATTTGGAACAGCAGTTTCTATAGATGCATGGGGACAAATTCATGTCTTCGTTGGGTTTGAAGATGGCCCAAAAGGTATTTATTATTATGACGTGAATATGAGACAAGTAAAATTGTCACGCAATTTTCATTTTCTGTCTCAACATAATGACCCTTCACAATTCAAGGGGGAGAAACTAGAGAAAGACGAATCGTTATGGGAAATTAATATAAATCAAACAGAAACGGAAGAGGAACACGCACCTCTTTATATACATATTCCCAAACAACAGAGAGAACATGATGAAAATGATGAGCATATGTCAAAACGAGCTCATGGCTTGAAAAAATGAGCAATGGCTCAAGTCATTTGGAGCAAGGACAGTTACTGATGCGTCGAAGTGGGAGATTGACCTGCTTCTGGTACCATCCTCTGGGGGAACCAGGAAGGGGGAAGCAAGGGAGATATGATGGGAAACCATCATATAAAGATATTAAGGAGTGGCAAGCAATTGCCAAACCTTTGTAAATATGGGCATCATGCCTAATAAAAATCGTGTAGTCAAACAAAGACAAAGTGACTCCACCATTCACTATAAAAGACTATGAGAATTACTTGATGCACATGATCTAGTGGAGGATGCTTGAATCATGATGAGTAATCATCAAGATACAATTAAGGATATAGCAGGCACTGTTAAAAAAGTGGTTAACACATGTGATGTCTTAATGAGTCATAATGACAAATTAAGACATGATCTCAAAGAAACACATGAGATCATTGAATCACAAGAACAGGCCTATTGAAACAATAGACAGCAGCGCAGTACAAAAGCTAAGTAAGTGTTTCAATGTACTTACATTTGCTTAGTTAGTGTGCCTTAACTAAAATGTAGTTTTTTGTAAAACTGAGGGGATAGTCACTCAGAACGCCCTCCTTATATATGTTTCATAAACCCTAACCTAAGTACAGCGTAATCTACCTATTACATAATACCAGTACTGCTAATGAGTCATTCTGAGTCTTCATCTATTAATATTCCTTCTAAGATGTTCTTTATGACATCATATCCTTCTATATGAGTCATTATTATTAATAGATATTCCATAACATTCTATATGACATCATAATGTTCTATATGACGTATTATGAGTCATATGAGTCATTTATAACTATCAGTGATGTCATAGGATGAGTCATGTCACTCCTGTGACTTGTCACGTCACATAAGCGTGACCTCTGTCACACTATTGTCACATTGCTGTGACATGTTGTGACATGTGTCACAAAACACGTGGTAATGTTATGTAAGCTATTATGATTAAATATGAAACACTTAATTAATAGTTATTCTTATTATATAAGATATTATATAAGATATTCATTACATTAGTTATTGTAATGAATGTAACTAATCTAATGTAACTATTATAATAACTATCAGAGTTTGACACTCCCCCTTGTTGAATATTTTATCAATTGGTATACCACACAACTCAAGCATTTTATTATGCTTATTCAACATAAGGTTTTTGGTTAAGATATCAGCTGCTTGATCTTCAGTTTTTATATAATAGAGATCAACTAAGTCTTCTTCACACATTGTCTGATATAATGATATCTTACATTCATGTTTTGTTCTTTGTTCTTGAGCTGGATTAGAAGCCATGTAGATAGCTGCTTGATTATTGTCATGACCTGTTCTCAATGGTCAAAATCTCTAAGATATTTTATCTTTTTCTTGTATTTTACAATAGCTGTAGCCAAACATCTTAATCAGGTTGGCGCTCTATCTTATCTAGTCAGCGCTAAGATTAGATTAGATTAGATAACGATTAGATTAGATTACGGACTACCGGACCAATGACTCAGGACTATGACTCAGGCTTACCAATGCACAGCAACGGGGCCAATTATGTTATCTCCTTTACTCATACTTACTCAGCGTAGTTACTATTATTAGAGTAGTGCACAGACCACCCTTGTAGTATATAAACTGAGCAAGTAAACACCCAGAGTCCTCAGTCGAGTTCTCTTGGGTTTCATCCCTACTCTCATCTCCTCTCCTCATAAGTCTATTGTTGGGGCCCTAAGCCGTCACAGCGAGGTAGTCCTGATAGTAGAACTCGACTGATCACATCGCTTACTGCCCACTTGTACTAGAGCATCACGCCGCCGCCGGACCCTTGGGCTAAGGGGAACCTTTGATACCAGGGGGATCACACAGTCTTCCACAGACTCTAAAGTGTCATTGTTGTCGGACTATAAAACTGTCACCCCCTGGTTCTGTGGAGCATCCATAAAAGCTTCATCTTACGTTCCTGGTCTATGCAAACCGAAGGACCTAACCCGGTGATAGGGTTACCTGTGCACAGGATACCAGTGCCGGAGTAGTGACACGTTACGTCACTCGCATTGAGGACCAGCCCACCAGCCCCTGCGCATGTTAAATTGCCCTGGTCTAGCCTCTGAAGGCTATACACGTATATACTTAGACACCTCGTTTCGTAATCCTTGAGAGTAGCCGTCGCTGACCACGCGCTCTTGAGAAAAGGCTGTACCTATTAGGGGTATAGTGCTAACTGGACAACCGTTCGGACCCAGTTTAGTATAACAATTTAAAAAAGTTAAACACTGTACTATACCGTTTACGTACTAGCACTGCAGGGAGGTTGTGGACCCTGAGTGCACTCCAAATAAGTGACAGGCCAAGACCTTCCTCACTTTTGCATAACAGAGAATTATGAAGTACAAGTCTTCTTAGATTGCACGGGCTTACAGATAGGGAAATTGATAATTCTGGATAGAAGTATTCGGTGTACCACTGACGGTCTAGAAGACTTTGATATTGATACGAACCTTTCGGGCCAGATCCATTTGACAATAACGATCCAGTCTCAGACGTCCCCGCATACATACACCAACAGAGTCAACTGACTCACACCCTCGATCACTGAGGTACAACATCATGGGAACCTGCCCCATTTCAAATCCTTGTCCCTAACCCGCAACCCTAAATATCCAAAGCTATTTCATTCCGACGCACAATACATCGGAGAAGTAGTGCCACCATTCTCACCACCACACAGCATTCAGATCTCCATCGGTATCACAACCGTCGAGATCCCTATCCCCGTTTACACTGCCCCTCGTACATTCAATATGTTGGATCAAGGAGAAGAAGACCTGACATCTGTGCAGTTGTTACAACTGCTGAATAATCAAAACAACACCATTCAGCAGTTACAAGCACAGCTCCTAGTGCTTCAAATAACAAATGCCGCTGCGGCACAACAAGCAGCAATACCACTGCCGCCCAGCCCAATCATCAATATACCGGAAGGGACGGTATTCATATTCCCACACCAGCAGGAGGAACGGCTCGTCAAAAGTAGACGTAGCCAAGCCACCGGTGTTCTCGGCAAGATGTCGGAGGTCACAAACTTTATCAATGGATGCGGCTGTACATACAGCTGAAGATGGCAAGCGCCGAGAGGAGGACAAAATCCTCTTGGTGTTGTATATATGTCAGAAGGATTTGCGGTAGATTGAGAGACAATCTATTAGAATTAATTGCTGATGAAGATGATGTTGTTCCGGACACAGTGGAACAATTATATAGACAGATACGTAGGGATTTTGTGACACAGATGAACAGTTGTCGAAAATATCAGAATTGCGCACAATGTCACAAGGCGCACACACGTGTGAGGAACATGTGCAAAGGTTTAAAAAGGTCGCACGAGGCACAGGCTATCAGGGAAGGGCCCTGATAGAAGAATTTAAAAGAAGTTTGAATGCTGGTCTCCGAAAAAGGATAATGGAGGCTGATGAAGTACCAGAAACCATCGATGAATGGTACCGAAGATCGGTTCATCTCAACCAACAATGGAGACAAGCAAAAGCCGAAGAAACAGTATTATTCTTCGAGAACAGTAACTCTGCTAAGAGGAGTGAAGGGACCAAAGGCCCGATATGGTGAAGCTGGTAGGAACTGGCCAGCCTAAACCCTGATGGAGATTCAATACAGCATCAGGATCAGCGAGCCAGAACCGATTGGGAGCTGGCCCTCCTCGAATATAATACAGCAACACGCCTCAAGATCCCAAATGTGATGGATGTGGATCGAACTCAGCGCCACCAATGCGCTGTTACAAATGTGGAAGGATCAGCCACATAGCAGGAATGTTGATCAGGTTTGGACACCAAACCATGTCCTTCAAAGAAATGAAGGAATACTTCGTGAAGGGCAAAGCTTTAAAAGAGAAGAGAGTCAGTAAGTCCCGTACTGAACTCTCTTAATAGGTATTCTGTATTAGGTAAGGAAGACGGACTGGTAGGTATGGAGGACTCGAGACTTCAACAGTCTCTGAGACCACCCCACAGGAAGCGTCTTAGTGCCAAGCACAGGAGTGGCAGGGCGGACAAACCTGTGCCTTGATTCTTCCTTATCAGGTAAAAAATACTTAAAAGGGACAAAAGGAATTTCTCGTCCGATCTATTGGTCAGAAGGACGAGATACTGATGGAAATAGGTCTAGAACTCTAGACACACATGACCAACAACAGAACCGCGTTGCTTGATTCTGGAGACAACAGTTTGTTTATGAACGCTAAATTTGCTAACGAAAAAGCTATAACTAATCCCTTAGATCGACTATTCAAGTTAGAAACGTAGATGATCGGATGTCAGTTGCAATAACAGCCAAGGAATAGATAATCACCGCAGTGGTGAAAATGTTGAGTACCATCCTATTATCAATGGTACGTGTATGGCAATGATCATTAATGCATATATCCTGATAGTTCCATGGTTAGCTCAACGCTGTGATGTGCTAGGTATCCCCCTGCTTCCAGATGCCCCACCGCCACCTTGGGAGGAGCGCTCGGCTACCGACTACTCTCCATTTTCTTCAAGATCTTCCTTTCTTGTTGCCGATCTCCTTTTTCGGCGTGTTCAGATGTCAGCAGGAAATATAGATGATCTAATGCAATATTGGGCCCATTCGCTCTCGCCAGATCACGATCCTCCATTCATCAATTCCAATGATCTATACAATACAATTGACTCAGCGGAGATGGGCCACATACAATGGCAATCGTTTGCATTGTCTTATCAAGCAGAAGAAGGCGAGAATGTGGATGACACGCCATGGAAATCAAAGAAGTTTGATGTGTGGTACCACGATCCATATGAGGTTTTGAAGATTCAACTCTCAAACCGTGATTTTGCACACGAGATGGATTTGATGGTGAAAAGGGTATTTGATCCTAAAACAAAACAACGACATTATCAGGACTTTATGTCAGGCGAGTGGGCTTGGGAACAATCAGTTTGTTATCTATTACTCTAACGTTTTCTAATCAGAATGGTTTTGTAGGATATTCTAGCACAAGATGAACAAAATCATGGCATCGTATTTTGTCCTGTCATTCTTGGCAGCGACAAGACAACCGTTTCAGTTGCAACTGGTCAGAACGACTACTACCCCCTCTACATGTCAAATGGACCTATTCATAACTCTGTGCGCTGAGCGCACCAAAACGGCGTCTCCCTCATCGCATTTCTAGCCATACCCAAAAGTGAGTAAAAGCTATTTGTAGCTATCTGATTGAATTTCCTTATAATTAGTATAGCAGATTGCGAACACGATGACTCAAAGGAATTTAGACAATTCCGGAGAACAATTTTCCATGCATCACTCAGCCGCATCCTAGAGACCTTAAGGCATGGGATGGCAAGTGCAGTAGTAATGCACTACGCAGACGGCTATTATCGGAGGACAATCTATGGTCTGGGCCCGTACATTGCAAACTACCCAGAACAAGTGCTGTTGGCCTGTGTAGTGCAGGATTGGTGCCCCAAGTACGCAAATGTCATAATCATCAATTTGCTTGCTAACATCTCAAGTTAGATGTACAGCTCCCAACAACAATCTCGATGGGAACATTACAGGCCGGCGTACTCATGAACTGACGGAAGCACTGACGGAAGCCTTGGATGAAAAGGCTTTGTGGTTTGATTACGGTATTGTCTCATCTATAATGGTGTGTGTATTATGTTATTACTTAATTTTGACATCTCATGTATGAAATCATCCAGCCATTCACGTACAGATTCCCCCGCACTAACATCCACGAGCTCCTTTCACCAGATGTGTTGCATCAATTGGTGAAAGGAACATTCAAGGACCACCTGGTGACATGGGTGGAATCGTACATCAAGCTTGTGAACACGCCGCAAAATGCAAAGCAAATCCTAGCTTATATTGATAGACGGTGAGTCTGTGAACACACGTGCAAATCAATGACTGATGTTTCAATCTAGGATCTCCGCAGTTCCTCTATTTCCTGGCCTACGACGATTTCCACAAGGATGAGGATTCAAACAGTGGACAGGGAACGATTCAAAAGCACTCATGAAGGTATTTTTACCAGCAATTGTCGGTCATGTTCCCCCACAAATGGTCCGAGCAATCGCAACTTTCACCAACTTCTGTTATATTGTCAGACGATCAGTAATCACAATGGCTGACCTTGTCAAACTCGATGAACTATTAACACAATTTCATGAAGAGCGAGAAATTTTCCGCACTTCAGGTGTACGGAGCGATGGATTCAACCTCCCCCGCCAACATTCACTCAAACACTATCACAACTCAATCCGAAAATTCGGCACTCCTAATGGACTATGCTCCTCAATTACGGAGTCTTGACACATCACAGCTGTCAACAAACCATATCGACGGTCAAGTCACTTCAATGCGCTCGGTCAGATGTTGCTAACAAATCAACGCCTTGATAAACTAGATGCGTGTACTGTTGATTTTCGAGCACGAGGAATGCTCGATGGTTCTATTTGGGGCTTACCAACTGCCTCTCAACTTGAACAACTTCAAGACGAGAAAGCAAAAAACAAAAGGAAGGACAATGACAACAACGACAACGATGACGACGATGGAGGACCTGTAGATGACTTGAAAGTAGTCATGGGGGAAGTGGAACTAGCCCGGAAACTTTGTGTGTCACTTTCACTTCCCTTTGTACAAGCTAACTTTATATCAGTACGAGGGATTCCCCGCAAGGTTTCACAACTGGCAGCCCATTCAAATATACCAACTCTTCCAGCCCTAATAGCCCGCTTTCTTTATGAGCAAGAAAACCCAGAAATCGATCCAACACTCCACGAAATATCTTTAGACCAGTGTCCTCGGTTCACTGGGAAGGTTTTTGTATATTAATCTGCAGTTGCGACATTCTATGCGCCTAGTGACCTCTCAGGTATTGGCGGCATGTTCCGTGAACGAATCTGCTCTGTTGGATCGTGGCGCAGTGGACCTGAACGACGAGATTGCGTATTTGTTGAACAAGACGAGAACACACCAGGATTTCATGGCATGTTTGTAGCCCAAGTCCTGGCATTTCTCAAGTTCAAATACAATGGCACGAAATATCCATGTGCCGTTGTGAGTACGTTTTCAACAGTCGGTGAAGCGCCTTGTCCGCAAACGGGAATGTGGGTCGTACGACGTGATCTCGATGAAGATTCAAGACCCGAGCTTATAATCATCCATCTGGACACAATCTTACGAGCCGCTCACTTGGTCGGAATTGCTGCTCGAGAATGATTCCACATGATCTTTCATATTCCGATAACCTCAAAGCTTTCAAAACATTCTACGTCAATAATTTTATAGACTACCATGCTCATGAGGTTGTGTTTTAGCGACGGTAAATAGAAATAACTTGAAGGAACGCATATAGTATTCATAGCAAGTGTGCAGCGAATAAGGGAGTGAGTGGCCAGTAGTAAACACTTTGGCAGGGCGAATAGGAACAATGGCGGTGTGTCGGCAGAGAAAACGTGTCCAGCCAGACAATGCTTGAGGTGTAGCAAAGGCAACGGCGGAACAGTTCCTGTGTTAGTTGGAAATGAAGGGGCATCTGCAGTGGAAACTGCAATATTGACAGAGCGTGGGCGAGCGTGCAGCGAATGAGGGAGTGAGTGGCCGGGAAACACTTGAATGGGAATGGCGGCGGTGGTCCCGGCCAAAGCTTGAGACAGAGCGAACTTTGAAGAAACGAGGACTTCAATGGGGCTGGGAGGATATAAAGGGGTGAGGAGTGAACAGCGTTGACGATGAGACTCACCAGCGTCAGTGCGAGAGCAACAGCAGCCCGAGCCAGGCTGTTGCCAGAGCGCGAGCGGCCCAAGCTGACGTCGCCAAGCCAGAGTGTTGTTGGGCCGAGCATTAAGCCGCCCGAGCGGCAATGTCCGAGCGGAAAGCAACCAGAGCAGAATGTGCCGAAAACCTGATGTACTGGTTTCGAGTCTGTTGCGCTTTCTCGCGTTCTGCAAGACATTGTTCGTCGGCATTTTTATATATATATTGGAGGATGGGATAGTAGTAGAGAGTACGAGAAAGTTCTAAAGCAACAACTATGTCCGTTGTACGAGCAGTCTCCTATAGTCCAGCCGAAATATATTCGGGGTCCTAGTAGGGGTGCCACGTGGTTACGGATCAAGAGAGTCTATGACTATACTAATAGATGCTATGGGCACTCATTCCGAGAATTCTGAGGTCTGAGGTTAAGGGAACAATGCCCAATATCGAGTTTTCAACACCCACCACTTTCAAACCCAGAACAAGGGATAGTATGCTTGTCCGATCAGCCTGATCATATCGTCATGCGTCACGCGTGAAACCCGACACACATCATAGCCACTGGCCTTACTCTGGCCACCATGATGACCCCTTGAAGGACTTTCGATACTCAGTTTTCCTATATATATGCACCGGCAATGCTGACCAGTATTTTTCCAACTAGGTAGGCTCCGTGGCTGCGGCGCTGACATATGACACTTGATCCAATTAGTATATACTATAAAAGGTAACGGGCCTGTCGGCGTCTACCTCATCAATTGTCAAGGATTTCTGATCCGTATAAATACCCCTTGTACTTCTCTTTTCGCCTTGAGCTGGTCTTCATTTACTCTCGCAGGCAGGAGTCGACACTACACAGGGTGAGTGTTCCGTGTTTGGCGATTCAATATCTAATATCCAGCAGATCCATCATGATATTTGTCAAGTATGCGTTGTTTTTCTTGGCGCTTCTAAGCATCTCCACTGCGGCACACGTTGTGAATGATGATGGAAACCGAGGCTTTTCAATGCCAGTCCGAGTCACTCGGTAGAGAAAAGGGTCAATCCTGGCGACTCGGGGGGCGACACTGCCAGACGGGCATCATCTCTTCCGTACGAAGCGCATCCAGGTGAAATGAGGATGTCCAATGCTATTCTGATCATGATAGTTAAGATCCATCGTCCCACTTCTAGGTCTACTACCCGGCGCCTTGTACAACAGGGAGAAGGACGGGATTATTTACCTTAATCCGGCCATTGACGATAACCTTCAGCACATTCCCGGACAGGCCAATTTCGTAAAATTAGTACCAGAACATGATATAACATTCCTGCTTCAACGACAACGCTTAGGAGACATGACACGTCCTAACCGTTACGGTAAGCTCAGGTTCTTGTGCTGCAACGAAATTTAGCTCAGTGATATGTTTTAGGAATAGACCGTAAAGGATACCGCGTCAAGATTTCCAGTACAGAAACCATTCCCGAAAGCTCGTTTCATGGCAAGCCTTTTGGATATGTAACAGCCTGGGGGTTGTCGTTATTGCGGCATGATATTCGTGAGGAACCTCATGTTCAAACAACACTTTGAGCTGACCCGTTCAGTGACTTTCAAACTCCATAGTCGTGGTACGGAACAACGATTTCGATGGTGCTTTGGTATACACAAGCTGAATGTATTTCCAGGTCCACTACCCAGCTTTTTGTACGTTTTGAATAAAAAAGGCAAGGTGAATACATATACAATATTGTGACGCTGGCAGTCATTAAAATTCCAACCAGAAATCGGTCACGCAAGTTCTCATCATATGTCTTGGCCCGGTTTTTGACAAGCAACATCGTCCCATACCTGGACAGTTCATTGCCCTGGAATTGGTGGAAACCGAAGCAGCAAATCTTAAACATCTGGTTCAACAATCCCATATAGGAGATATGCAACCAGCTTCGCGGTACTTTTACAACCCATCTTCAATTCGTGGTAAGCTCAGGTTCTGGTGTTGCAACAAAATTTAGCTGAGTGATATTCCTTAGTAGTTTTGGGAGACAAGAGTCACAAGACGCTCGACGAATTCAGCATCAGGCTTACTGCAAAGGAAGTTAACGCAGAGGACGTTGTTAAGACACCTTTGGCAGAGGTCGATCCTACCAAGTGGACGTTATTGCGACATGAGCATGGTGAGAATCCTCGTGTTTGAATAACACTTTGAGCTGACCTTGCTCAGCTGCATTGTATCGCTATATCCATTACGTGATCGGAGAGATGCTGTCAGCGAAAAGAAAGAAAGACAATTCCGATGTCGCTTTGCCAGGAACAAGCTGAATGCCTGCAAATCAAAATCACTGGATGCGTCACGTAGTGCATGGTTTACTTGGCAGCGCCTGTAGTCCTCGTACAGTCGAGTGTTCATAATGCATCTTGACAAGATGTCAGTTTGTTCACACGATCCTCTGTTTCTTTGGGAGCATTAGAGCGTTATGTGACATGTTTCAGCAGTTACACACCAAATGATCTACAACATACAGTAGTGGACTGGTGACAGTGACTCTTGGAAACGTGTCTGACGATACCGTTTTCATGGGGACACCAATGTTTTTGCTCGCATCGTGACGTTCATCTATTCATTCGCGAGCGTGCTGCGTGCATGGTCGCCATCAATCAATCGCCTTGGCAATCATGCAAAGAAACAAGAAATTGCGCAGCAAGCGATACTAACTCCCTTTGGAGCTCTCCTGTTGGATGGGCGTGAAGGATATACTGGATCATGAAAGCCCCAGAATAAATTTCCACTCGATCTCGACGCCGATGAAACCAAACAATTCATAAATACCTGGCCTGCTGCTTTGTGATGACAACCTGGAAAGACATTTGATCCCCATTTCCCGTAAATGCTATGCATCGGCAATGCCAGGGTTTCCTCAATATCTGTGCCAGGGGCAACATGTAACGGCTCTGTCCTACACCCCATCAATCAGCCAGCTCTGATGCGGATAAATGCACATGGGACGACAGCCCGAAATATATATTTCTGCCAAGGCCTACCTTGACGATTCGTATCCTGGTGAGCCCAAGTTCCAGTGTTACAACAAATTTAGCTCGGTGGATATTCCTAGTTCTGGATGGAAAGAATTTAACGTCAATCAGTAGACAGGGTTGACGAAAAGTTCTTTGGCTCACCGTTGGCAAGAAGGGTACAAAGATGATTGTTTGTATCTTTGGAAGCATCAGAGCGTTGTGTGACATGGATTGCCATGATTTATATTTAGGAGCGAAGGATGTGAGCGTTACGAACCAAATGGTCGATCGTGTTGAGCAGATTGACCGGCCTCATTCTCTGGAAAGTTGGCGCCTGGACTACTGTACCTGATGCAGGGAGATATCAGCGAGAACGCTTGATTTCAAACGCAGAAAGTTTCAAAGAAAGCATCATGAGAAATCAAGTTTCGCAAGTTGACATTTGCATTGCACAATTATCAGTTTTCACGTTCTATTAGCGAGCCAATCTCGGTTTTCTAGTTGTCTACGATATGTCACTTGCGTCCTAGTATCCGGGTCTGCGGTGTCATTCAGGTTCTATGTTTAACGTTTGACTCTGGACTTGCGTAACGGAATGTCTTGCCATCATAGCTGATATTACGTCATCGTGCCGTGCGGGTCGCGCGTGCTGTACGTCAAGCAGTCCAGCAGACAACTGTCCTCTTGACGTCCACCTCACCCGATGGCCCCTTTCTTCGAAACTGCAAAGGTGAGCCTTATCCACTTGTACAAGTGTCTCTGGAAGAATTGCCGAGGATAGTCCTTTTCTGACGTCGCAATAACCGAGAAAGGCGTCAATACCCAAGACTTTATAGAAGCATCTGATGCACTCCTTCATCTTTTTGGTATGAATGTACTCTATGCTCTGTCACAGTATTGAACGCTGAGATGGGCAGACTTGCTGGGTTCTAGCGTCTTTGCCTTTGTCCAAACAGACCTGAAGAACAACCTCGATGTTCGTGTTGATATACCATGCTTCAAAGCACAGTCGACTCAATATTAGGCGTTTACAGGGCGTGAGACGACGCTATGAAAGCCATAGAGATGAATCTCAGACACTGGAAGCCCTCGTCTTAAGTGAAGCAAACGAACCTCATAGACACGCAATCCCATGCCTCGTCCGCTTTGTCCGGTAAGCCCAGATATTATGTCTAAATCTTGACGGCGCTTACATTCCGCTCGCAGCGGACTCGCATTTACTTGCAAAGCCTTACAGAACTTGCAAAAGGACCCTTCTGCCGAGCTATACATCTGCTTCAAGCGCTCTTATGACGAGATTTTGTGGCATCACCATTCATTTATCGTGCGTTCCGTGGTTGGAGTAAGTATCAGCCGATATGCGCCTCTTAATGTATTGTTCACATGATTGTCACAGGTTGCTATGCGTGCCGTCCCTAGGCGTCGTGATTTCTATGCCCGGCTTGCCGAGGGTGGCTCGCCTGAAAGGCTAGATGCAACGCTCAGGAAGTGGCTCGACTCGCTCGAAGTATTGGTCACTCATATGCGTAACTTTTTGGAGGGCGGACACTACGGCCGAGTTGTATAAGAACACTCGTATATCACCTATTTCTCTTACCTATAGAGCTTATAATGCAGGTACACCATGTGTATGTAAATTGGCAATAATTATTTTTCCTTCAATATCGTGACGAGTGTGACGCCAGTCTTCCTTCGCCATGGACGTCGATGGCTCCGATGGCGACACTCTGCGCGAACATGAACGCCAGGATCCCCAGTCATGCTCATCAGATGGCTTGGACAATGGCCATTTCGACCCTCCCCATGTGGACCAGATACAAACAGCGACGCGTCCACCGCGAGCGATATTTCCGCGCTTGAACCAATCTCAGCCGTACAACTCGCCACGCCCTACACAACCCGCGGATCTGTTCCGCAAACAGTTCCAACGAACCCAGCCGCAGTCGCAACAGCACCCGCCGTTCTTCAACTTGCTCAACACCATCAACACTATGCGGGGCGAAAGCAGTAACAGTAAACCGCGCCAACCTGAAAACACGCGTACGTACCTACTCTTTTTCCTTACCTCTGATATGGATTCATGCTTTGGATTTAGGGAGTCAAAACGTGTTTCAGCATCCACCGTCGCCAGCGTTATCGCTCAGCCTTTTGGCTCACGGAAAAGGCGCATATGCGAACCCCAGAACCCCAGTTCCACCTTCCGTTTCCGTCAAACACGTTGGAAATGAAGATGGTCTGTCCCGGGAGAGAGAATTTTCTGCTACGCCGAGCATCAGCGGTGTTGATTTGGAGATGGAGGATTTGACCATGAAGGTCTTGAAAGAAAAAAAGACGCTCAAGGCTGAGCTTGTACAGGCGGTAAGTCCTCTGCCATACTTCATAGACGCGTCATCAGTGAATATATGCGCGTTTTTTTTGGTTACTTGATATCTTTCCCCGATCCGTTGATTGATCTTCCGCGTTTCAGCAAACCCACGCGCAGAACCTGACCAGGAGATTGGCAGATGTCGAAGAAGAATTCTCAGTTTCGTCGGCCAGGAACGTTGAGCAGGATAAGCACATCGAGAAGTTGAAGCAAGACCTCTCTTCCGTTTGCAGCGAGCTGTCCTCGGCGCGCTCGGAGCTGTTGTCGATAAAGGCAACTTTGGATTCGCACCAACGCGACCTGGCGTCCACGAAGGGGGATCTAATGTCAGTCAGGAACCAGAACGTGGTTTTGGCGTCTACAAACCAAGAGCTTGAGCGGTATCAAGGTCATGTCAAAGCCAAGCTGGATGTCACGCAGAAGACATTAATCACTCTCAAAAACGAGTAAGATTTTCACTTGATCGTGTTTTGTGACCATTTTATACCGAGTAATTTTAGTTATGCGGTGTTGTTGACGTCCTTCACCGATCTGAAGAGGTTGCACGACTCTGCTACCTCTACGATCTCCAACCTATCAGACGGCGTCGCGGAATGCAGGAAATCCGCAAACGATGCATTGAGAAGTAAGTTTCAGCCATGCCCTCAGTTCTCGAGCTTTAGTTCGTACATGGCAGAGATTGAAACAACATACCAAGATCCCAACATGATCACGGGGACCGCGCAAGTTAGAGCTGTGCTCGACGACCTTCGGAATACCTTGTCCGAGTGTAAGAGCTGCTCTTGTCCCGCCTTTCCTTGTTGAACGGAATAATAGCCAGTCGAACCAACGACCTTTTGCGAGACAAGCTGCATCATCATCTGGGCCAAATCGTCGAGCTGAATGACAGGATCAAGGAACTGGAGTCGGAGAAGCGAGAACTTCTGAATCTTCTCGTCGTACAGAAGGAGCAAGAGACGGTTAATCAAAAACTAGGCGAGTAAAGTCTTATGATGTGTCAAGTCGCCGGTCATTTCTATTTATTCAGGTACGAAGATGGAGGAGCTTTCCGATCGTTTGGCGAAGCGAGAAGCAGAAGTTGAAATTACCACCGCCGATGCTGTCACATTGAAAGTCGAGCTACGGGCCTCGCAATCAAGGTAGTTTTTGCTTTGAACGCGCATAACCTGAGCACGTTTATTGTTTAAGAATTTCGGACTTGCATCAGCAAATTGCGGATGACGCCGTCAAGCTAGAATCGCTAAAAGCGACCCAACAGGAATGCGACGATGTAAAGGTCGAGTGAGTATTGAATATCTGTGCACGTTTCAAAGAGAATTGATGCGAACCTGACAGGAATGATATGTTGAAGATGGTGATGGCTGCCAAGGAAGATAGGCTGATCGCCCTGGAACAATCTATTTCATTGTACGTTGCTTCCAATTCCAGCATTTACGTCAGTCGAAAATTGGCATCAGGACTACAGAACAACGAGACGAGTGTCGAAAAATGCTTGGTAATGTTGAGAATGAACTCGCCCTGGCGAAAACGGAAAGCGAGAATGGAAAAAAACTGTAAGGAATCGCGCCTTTCGTCCTCAACGACTGTATTTGTCGTGTATTAGCATCCAGCAGCTACAAGCACAGCTCTCAGATTCTCAAACTGCATTAAGCCAGGCGGCGAAGGACGCCGAACTGGTCCAGCTCCGTGCTGCCAGCTCCGTAGAACAAGCCTTAAAAGCCAGTCAGGAAACGATAACGGAGTTAAAGCATACCATGTCGGCGAAAGCTGGCGAGTTTAAAGCCGTCGAGGCTAGTCTTGAGAGAGCAAGGAGAGAACTGTCAGAAAAGGAAACATTGTAAGCCATCGCTTCCGGGTTCTTGAACTTGGCTGATGGTCACAGACTGAAACAGACAAGTGCGCAATTCAATGTACGCCAACACCATGTGGCGCTGTTGTCCCTGACTAATTAATGAAGAAACTGGAGGAACGATTTGACGCGCAGAGCGCAACACTGCGATTATCAAAAGAGCAATGCGGCGATTTACAGGTAGCTTTTAAATGTGATATCATTGTCGGTATTGAGTATCGGTCAGGAACAACTGCAAGCCTCTGAGCGCAGTTTCGTCGTGCGTGCCATGGTGCCACATAACGTGCGGTGTCCGGGGTTCTGATTGTGGGCTTTAGGAACTCCGAGTGGAAATAGCCACGTTGCACCAGCAACTTGAAACACACCAAGATACAGCAAATGAACTAAATGCGGTAAAGGGGCTGTTGGCTGAAAAGGACCTTGCGTTGGTCTTGATCGTCCTGAGCGCAGACAACAAGCTAATTCTGAACTGAAAGCCTTACTCGGACCATCGACGATTTGAGGGTGAGTCCATCATATTACAGATTGGCATCAGTGACTAGAGTGTGATAGGACTTGCAAGGACGTTACGATATTCAGACCAAGGACCTGCGTGTAAGTGGTTAAAGAACTTGTTGTCGTACTCTGATCTTGCACAGGCCATCACGAGGGAGCAAGCACTCTTATCTGCTGATCGAAAGAACCTTGAGAAGGATTCGGAGGCACACAAGAACCGCCTTGCAGAGAAGGAGAGACTGTAAGACGCCGGTCAAGCCATGTGAATCACGCTTGACCCGATCTATCTCCCTTCCAGTTTGGTGGAGTCAGAGAATAGGACAAGTGTGAGTTGTAACCCCGGTTAGATATGTCATCTATGACGTCATGGTGTAGGTGTTTCAAGAGCGCTTGGACGCTCAGAAGGTGGCGCTAAAAGTGACCAGAGAGCAATTAGAATCGTTACAGGTTCGTGTTTCGAGCATGAGTGGGTCGAGCCTCAGGTCAGCGAACTTTGAAAGGAACGGATCATTCGTTCCGAGAGTAAACATGCAGTAGGCCGTTTGAGAGGATCAGGGTATTTGTATTAATGGCTCACCTTCCAAGGCCCAACTCGAGTCTGAGAAGGAAAAATTGAAAGCAGAGATTGCGATCGCGCATGAGCAGCATGCGGGGCTGCAAACCTTGCTCAATCAAGCTAGGGAAGATGCGGTGGAGCAACGCGCACTTCTGGATGAACGCTTGTCAAGGGAGGAAAAGGCGAACGAAAGACTTCTCGAGGTACAACAAAGACGCGCAGAAGTAGCAGAAAATGCTGCTTCTGAAGCAAAGCTTACTGCGGACATGTTGAAGAAAGAACTCGATGCTTGCCTTCGTAGGCAGAAGGAATCTCAGTCTCAGCTTGAACTGACGGAACAGGATCTACGGGATACACAGTCGAGACTGCAGGATGCCCTGGCGCAAACCCAGATAATCCGAGACCAAATTGAACAAGGAAACAACGAACGAATTATCTTGATAGATAAGATAAGTACGATGGAGACGCAGATGGCCAGTTTCAGGGAAGCCAATCAATGTTTGATGCATAGGAGCAAGACGTTGCAGGACCGTTACGAGAACGGGGATCTGGTGAGTTACGTTTTATTCTTGTCAATCTCGAGTGTCCAAAACGTGCCAAGTCTGACCAGGAACGGAGTTTTGTCAATTCTATCGTTTCAACGACTCAATCGATACACGAGAATGAATTGCTCGAGAAAATGAATGAGCTTAGACGCGCATGTTTGGTTTTTTGACGCCATTTCTTATCATTAATGACGTTATTACAGCGGGACGCGGTTAACAGTACGCTTCAAGAAAGGATAAAAGCGTTGGAGTCAACAATAGCTCGAATGTTACGGGAAAGGGGAACCGAGATCCGGCCGGAAGTGAAATCCCTCGTCAATCTTAGTCTATGGATGTCGTCGAGCCCTCAAGACGGTTTAAACTCGGTAACCTCCGCTTGTGCTAGTGTAAATTTATTTGACGTTTGTGAATTTATAGCTTGACATGCAAATTCCTACGGTTGACCCGCTGCATCTCAATGCCCGGACCTCAGCGCCGATGACGCCCCGCGACGAAACCACTCTTGTAAATTCTGAGACGAAGACTGATTATGCGCATAGCAAGGATGACAAAGATAACATGAAACAAGTCCCAAAGTTCTCGAATCTGTGTGAACCTGATTCTGGGGACGACGATATTCCGTTATCAGAATTGAAGCGACTATCGCCAAGTCCTGCCTTTATCCAAGGGGCGAATAAGCGCGGAAGAGCGGGATCTCCTGCTGCGACCAACATGGGCAGACCGACGAGACGAATGGTGAGTCGAACCAGATATACTGTATTAGAACCTTGAATCGTGCATAAGCGGGGTTCTGGTACGGCACCTGTCGCTGATCAAGCTGTCAAATCGCCAAAAGGGTCCAAGAAGGTGAGTTTTATTAATGGGTCTATCCCGACATGACCAAGTCACGTAATGGCAAGTCGGCTCCCAATACGAGGCAAAAAAAGCAGAAATGAATGGTAGCACTTCTGTCACGTAGCTTCAAGCGACGCCTCCGGGCTGATAGGAATGCAGTTTCTGTGTAGCGAGTGATAGCAATGTGAATGCCGTATTTGAGTGTACTCCATTGCACGTTTGTGTGATGGAGTGGAATGTGTATATATGTGAGCGCTCAGCTAAGCAGGCGGTTTAGTTTTGATTGTTGAATTGGTGGCGATAAAGTTCTGGCATGAGACGGGCATTGGGGTTGTATGGCATACGAGATCAGCCAAAAGCAGTAGCCAAAAAAGGAAGCCATGAACATCTAAGCGGCGGCTGTTTTAAACGTTGGTTCCCAGATTAGTATGCTAGTAACCGGTGTCATCGCTTGTAATAACAAAAAAAAGGGCTGGGGCTAGAATGTATGCAGAAAAGAACAAGGTAAATAGGCGAAGAAATCATACAGGGAGAGAGACATACCTGCAGGTAGAGGAGGAAGGGAAAGTTGGAATGACTGAGAGAAAGGAGAAGATAAGGGAGTTACGAGCACGAGGCGATAATTACCTTATTTGGGATGCTAAGCGAGGTCTTGTCCGCGGAATCCGCTGAGATTGTGTCGGTTAAGGAGGGATGCTAGGATATAAAAGGGGCTTGGGTGTGTGTGTGTGTGGCACTTGCCGATCATGAGCGGACGGACGGCGTGTGTCCGGACGGGTGTTTATTATGGCGTATAGTATGTATGTATCAATGACATTGGATACTGTTCTGTAACATTGGTTGAATGGTTTCTTTTTTTGTTTTTTTTGTTTTTGTTTTTTTTGTTTTTTTTGTTTTGTAAGACCGACCGATTGTGGCCGTGCCTACCATCCCTGGGCTTGAAATAGTTAGGATCGGGAAAGGATAATACCTGTCGTTCGGAAGGGCATGTGCGCAGCGTGGGTGGGTATGGTTTGGGATGGGCCAGCGGTTTCTTTGATGAGCCGTTCCCAGTGTGTTTGTTAATTTATGTCTGGGTAGACCTGAGTTTGCCAGTTGCAGGACGTAATGGCTGAGAGTGGGAGGGAATAGGAAATTGTTACATAACGTCATGTGTTGTGCAGGGAGGTTCCCTGACGAAAGCTAGTTTCGTGACAGCCACGACTAGTAACCCAGGGTTTGAGGCAGCGCTGAAACGCGACGAGCCTATTGTGCTGCCGAGTCAAGAGTGACGATATAGATCGAGGCAGAGTAAGCGGCGGCCAAGTGACTGAGCACAGGTCGAACTGGTTCCCTGCAGAGACGGATCGGCTAAGAGAAGTAATGTCGAAGAAGGGTATACCGTACCTGGTCCAGCAGCTGCGCGGCAACAGACATCCCCATATGACCAATGCTACTTTCAGTTCTCATATATACACCGTTCTTACCCGCCGCTCTCTCTTCTCCGGATGAATAACACTGCCTCAGTCTACTCCCAACTATGCCCGTAGACACTACCAGAACAATCCCCACGCGCAGGACACAGCGGAAGATGACAGAGGAGGAGATGAAGGAGATAGAGATGAAACGCATTCGTGGTGCGCCCTGCGCCGCCTCCGTCCAGCGCTCTACCGTGACTAACATATCTTTCCCTTTGTAGGTGAACTTTCCTGCGCCGAGTGCAGAAGACTCAAGCTGCGGTGCGATAAGAAAGTCCCGTGTGGTTCTTGTTGCAGACGGGGATGCGAGAGTATCTGTCCTTGCGGTGCGTCCTGACGAGCATCAGAACATCCTGTGCAGCGCTAAATTTAGAGAACCTTCAGGTATCTTATCCGCTGGGCAAGGTACACGGTATGTGACTTTCTGGTTTTGTCAGTCAGGAAGCTCCCGCCTGACATCGTAAAAGATTCATCCTAGCCGACACTGAACAGCTGCATGGTAAGATTGCCGAGATGAGTCACCGGATTAGGCAGCTCGAGGACGCTCTTGCCATCTTCCAGTCTACCATATCGGACGAGCGGCATCCTCTGCTCTCGGAGGAACAGCTCAAAATCAAGTTTGGCTCAGAGGCGCTGCCCCGCTCGAGGAAGACGGCGGCAGAGGAGGAGGAGGAAAAGACGCTGCAGACGATTGACGCGATCGGGACCCTGACGCTGAATGAGACTGGAACGGGCGCGTACTTTGGACGATCGGCAGGGTCAGAGGTGCGTTTTGCTTTCCCACTCGCTTTGTAACGATATTGAAAAATGCGCTTCATATAATCAGACGTTGATGGTACGTTTGCCGGCTTTCCTTACATTTCGCTTATTTTTTTTTTTAAATTGTTTTTAATTCCAGGCTGGCGAAGAATCCAGCTCGTCAAGCGAGGAAGAGGACAACACGCGAGAGCCTCTGCCGACGGAGCTCGAAGGTTTGTCGAATCTCTTCCCCTTCACTCGCAAGCACCAGTCCAAGTGCCGCTCCCTCGAGTTGCTCGAGCGACACCTCCCATCACACGAGCGCGCTTGGGGGCTCGCGCAAAGCTACCTCGAGCACGGCGCCTTCTTTTTCCGGCCAATCAAGCGAGAAGAACTCCAGAACAGCGTTCTGCCCAACGTGTACAACGTCGCGAGCCAGCGTGTACGGACGCGGATCAACTTCAACGCCGCCAACGAGTCTCAGTCGCCGCCGTGCGAGAGCGGTATCGAGAACGGAATTAACGTCGAACCCGACCACGGAAATTGCCATGCGTTGGCTATGTGCTTCTTCGTGTTCGCGCTTGGATCGTTGTTTGATGTGAATCTGCCTCCGTATAATGCGGAAGCGGAGAAGTATTATGATTTGGGGAGAGCTGCCCTTTCAGCCAAAGCAGTTTACGATTCACCCTCGATCGAGACTGTGCAGTCCATAGGGCTGATGGCTACTTATCATACTCTAGCAGGGAAGAAATACTCGAGAGATAGTGCGGTGAGTTGAACTCAAAACTCGGTTGTGAGGCCTGAATTGATATTCGTTCAAGTGGTGCTTGATGAGCCTTGCAGCTAAATTGGCACAAAGTGTGCGTTTGATCTGGTTTTCTGTTTTATCATTATTATTATCTCTGACCACATGCTCGTTAGATTGGTCTACGTAAGTTGGTGGAAAAAATGAATCGATTGACGTTGCCATTTATTATTATTATTTTATTATTATTATTTCCAGATCGCGATAGCGCACGTTGGAATTTGGGATCGTCGATAGTCGAGAAGCGGAGAAACGTTTTTTGGGAGGTCACGGCGGCAGATGTTTCTCACGTTCGTCACGAATTGCTTCGTCAAGCTTCTTGTTGGTCTCATCGTTTGTTGCAGAGCCTTGCACTAGGTCGACCACCCTCAATACACTTTTCGTTCGTCGATTGTGAATTCCCGCTTGACGAGGAAGCCACTCTGAGCAACGATGGCAAAATAGAATACGGATGTACGTTTAAACCACAATGCTTTTACTTCATATTTCAAGAGCTAACTCTTGAACAAGTCTGGCGGATGAAACACGTCTTTGCTCGCGACGTTTTCATGCCGATCATAGAAACAACTTTGACAGCAAAGCCCAACAGCTATGCTGCAGTGTTGAACCTGGATCGCAAAGTCCGAGAGACACACATCCCGTCGAGTCTGACGAACCCTCCTGACGTCCATCGATCGAGTTCTACCAGTCTCAAAGCGGCTTATGCGACCCAACATAGGACAGTTCGTGAGTACGAGCCTGTTCCAGACTTGACGAAGAAGCTAAAATATGTATTGTATTAGCACTGCTGTACCTCCATCGAAGCTTCTTCGCGCAAGCTATGCTAGATCACCCTACCAACCCGCTCCTCAGTCCGTTCTCCCCGTCGTTCCTGACAGCGTATAGATCAGCATCTCTCGCTATCAAGTACACCAAAGAACACTTTGAACACTGCGCAGAGATTGGAATGAGGATATGGTTCTTATTGTACCATACCTTCTCTGCTGCGGTACGTACAATCTATTTGCAGCGGTCGACCGATTGTTTACTTCGAATATGAATAGATCATCGTCGGGACGGTTGTGACGCGGTCACCAGGTTCGACCTTTGCCCCGAGAGCTTTTTACGAACTTCAAACGTCTATCGAGTTATTCGAACAGACAGCGAAACAGTCTTCTCGGGCACGTACTGCCCTGGTATGTTCTATGCATCAGAGAGTTATTCTTCCGCGCTGATAATGATACGCACAGAATGTCCTGTTAAAGCTGAAAGAGAAAGCGACGCGGGCTTCTTGTCAATACAATGGCGTCCCATCACCACTGGGCGCCTTCCCCTTCAGCAGGCCTGGCGACGAGCTAGATGATGAATTGGCGATCTTTGGTGGTCAGAAACGGGTGATAGCGAGGAAGAGCAGATCTCACAAATCGTCCCCCTCGGTCAGTAGCGGCGATTCGCCTCCACGCGACGCCGGGTCAGCGTCACCACCATTGCACTCTCCCGGCAATCCCAAATCTCAAGCGGCGTATCAAGAAGTTCACCCGATGTTGCTGCAGTACCTGCAAGGAGCAACGTTCCGCTCTCCTCCTCGTCAAGCGGCATCGATTCCGGGCGGGAACGCTATGCAGTTGAGCAGCAATAGCAACAACGGCATGGCACCACCTCAACTACCGACTACGAAAAACGTGGAGATGGGTGGACCCGATGCCTACCCTGTGCTGTACAGCAGTACACCGAGTGATCGCAAGGCCGGGGTAGGCCCGTCTATGACGCCTTATACGTCTTCCATCTCATCTACCCCGTCCACGACGAGCCTCATGACTCCCGCCGGAAGCAGAAGCAATTCATTCTCGAGCCACCGCACGCTCGATGGGAACGATAGTGCCATTTGGCAGGGCAAGGTGGAGCCAGTCTCGTTGCCGCTTTCGGACGCGCATTACCTTGATTGGCTCTCGTCTTCGGCCTCGTCGCCGTTCCAGAGCCCGGATCAGATGCACGGCACGGAGCCGGCGTTCCCCGACTCGGTCCAAACTTCTCCAGATACCACCAGCTTTGGGATGTCATCCACCAGCCTCGCTCACCAAGCACGCTTGGCCGCCGCCGCCAGCCACCATTCTGTTCAACTGCCGACGACAGCGAACACGTTCGACATATTTGGAGTGCCGCCTGGGACGGCGTTCCTGAATGGGTACGGGTTCAATTCCATTCCGCCTGGCAGTCCTACTGGTACAATGGTCGAACTCGGGGTATCTTCTGAAGCGGGAATGGACGCTCGATGGATGACGTTCGTCCATGATTGTGGAATAATAGAAAACGGTGGTGGTCTGTCGCAGAATGGTTGACATGATGAGTAACGAAGGACACTTTTAGACCTTGTCGTTTTTCCTCTTTTTTTGTATGTTTCACAAGTTCTCCGCCTCTACTTATGCATTTATGGACCCCCATCTTTTGATTCTGGATACGCCCTTTTACTAATCTAATCAGCCTTGTAAATTATTCCGATTCGAACGTGTTCAGAGGGATAAAAAAATTGCGCGTTAACTGATTATCATTATCGCACTTGCTTGCACGTCTCTCGCGGACGTTTTACCTTGTCCTGCCAGCACGTCAAAAGGTTCTTTGACTATTCGCGAATAGTCATCTAGGAGCAGACACACACGTGGGTGATGAATATCAGCTGCTGACTATGTCGTGGTCCCACTCGCATAACACGACCTGTCAACGGTGTGAAGGATGTCATCTGTCCAAATTGACATTATTTGCGACAACGACTTTTGGGATAACAAGCACGACATGTTATTACACCATGCCTAATGACTTTCAGGTACTTGAGGGTTAATCGTTAATCCCGTACTTTTTCTATCTTGCCTTTATCGGGATGATTAGAGCTGTGGCGTACCGTCGTCGAAGCGTGCTTACATGGCTTGGGGTTCACTATTTAAGTATCAATAGGCACTCGGTTGCATATCGATTAGCGCTCGATTGTTTACTTCTCTTTCTCCGGTCGGCGGAGAACAAAAGCGATATAGTCTGGAGTTGGCGGTTGATCTACGTGCATTTGTCCGTCGTTCTACGTTGGTAGAAGAAATGCAGGAGTCAATTCCCTACGCCCAAGACTTGGTGGCCGTCAGTAGAAACTGCGGTTGGTTGTTCCTTTAATATCTCTGTTGTGCGCTGAATCGATGAATGAAGGATAGTGGCGTCGTTCACCTTCACCATATATGACTTTCTCCTTACATCGCAAGACGAAATTGAAATAATATGGCCGTATGCCTCTAGCCTCCCTTGAGCCTCAAACAACATTGACTATGGCACCAGGAAGCCAAGAAGGTCTTGGATTAAATGGACGTTCCTTTTTTTGCGATATTTCGCTATTGCGGCTCAACTGTGCGTGAAAACATCTATGGATCTGGGGCGTTCTGACGCTTCTACGATTCAGTATGAACATTGCCATTGAACTAGTATTAATACCTTATAACACTAACAAGTCACGAATAAGCTTGGTTTACGGGTTTTTAATCGCCCAAGTCATTATTTTCTTTTTTGTTTCCACCACGGTGGAGTCGATATTGATGGTCAGAGGTATGCCTCCTTCCTTGTCCTCGCTTCTGGCCAACTGCTCATTCCAATAGTTTACGCTTTGTATAACAAAAATGTTTACGTGGCTGGTGGTTGTGCGTCGTTACTGTTGGGGCAGATCGTGGCGGTGTCTGTGGCAATCGCCCGCAAGGTTGAGGACGCAATACACGAAATAGATCTGGATACTCTTTCTGGCTCGTTCCCCTATTTTGCGTGAGTGTTTATCCATGCCCGAATAGGATGTCCTAGTGACAGAGAGTAGGGTTTCTACGTTAATATCTCAGGGTGTAATTGTGACTCTCACTATCATTAGACACTATAAAGCCGTTCAAGAGGGAATGACATCCTCAATAATGAATTTATTGTTACGCGACGGGGTTTTGGCCTTCCTAGCATTCACTGGTGAGGGTGTTGGACTCTTTGCGCCGCTAGATGACTGAACCTGACTATAGCCGTCACATGCATCACCGTAGTAACTGTAATACACAGCAGCGTATATGCATTAATGAGTTACTTGTAAGTTCCGGTTTTAGACAGTCAAGTTCACGCGGCTTACCCGTCTTAGCTGGCTTGTTTCTATCCTGGCCTCGTTGGTAAGCGCTCTGCAAACCGGATAATTGCTCTTCCTGAAATTTGACCGAGGGCTGCCGTATTATTCTCAACTTGGAACGTTATTGGAGGCCGACGCAAACGACCTTGGAGCCAAGCCTGTTGTTAACAGAGATTTCGTCTGCATTTCTCTTCAACGAACCTTTGGGCGATGGAGACGCCGATTCGGTAGAATATAGTCAGAACTCGGAGAGGTTTTGGTCTTCACGGACGATTTCTGTACCTGCATAGGTTGATTGGAAGGCGTGGAAACCGTGTGTACGCGCGTGGCGTTCGCTCAGGGTGTCCAGCCTCGGGCCTTGTTGCTGCGGGGTTTTAAACTTTTAGTGGCCCTTCGAACTTCATAGCTTCATAGCTTCATCGATTATCGATCATCTGCCAAGGGCCGCGGGCTGCGATTGTCCTCTTCTCCCTCGTATTTCATTAGATATCTCGTGAGATAATTCTCATGTCAACGTTTTGTTTGTTTTAGTACATTCCTCATTTATTTGACGGCCCCGTACTGCCTGTTAGCCCCTTTCTTACCTCGAAAACATTGTACATATCTGGAACAGAGCGTGACGTGGCGAGTCCGTCACTGATAAACATACGGCTGAGAAAGACCACTCACCCGAAACATGATAGTAATACCAATATAATCGCATGAATGTTGTACCATTCGAGTCCGGAACCTGTGCGCAGGACTATTGTGAATCGCAGGGATCCAAGGGTATCTATGTAAATGTCAGAACATTTCGTCCGCATTGGGAACTTTCGGTCCAGCGGAGTAACAAATTTGTTGATTGATATCAGGTTCCGCAAACCTGTCCGTGCCCTTCATGAGTCCATCGACGACTCGGACATTCGTTCATTCACGCCTGTGAAGACCATAGACACCCGGAAATTATCTCCGAAGAATCTCACTGAACACCATCGTATGAGAAATAACATGTCGTGGAGGTCCCCGACAGGGTCAAGTTGGCATGCAGCCGAACGTGTAACTTTTGGGCGAACTTCTCTCTCCTGGCTTGGATATGATGAATAGTCCAATCGCCAGCCTTGCCGGTGCAGGGTAGATGTCCTTCTGATGTTTCACTGAAGCCCCACTAATCGAGTGCTCTCACAGAGTTGTTATAAATTCAATGCGCTGACGTCCCGCACTCCCGGGGCCCCCGCATCCATTTCCCAAAGCCCTTTCATGATGTCCAATGCGTCAGTCAGTCTTCTTCTCATCAAAGATAGTTTCTAATCATGCATTTACTACCATAAGTCTATCGATAACTCATGTGAGTTCTGGCAAGTATCCCCTTCACTCTTCGTCGGCTGAGTCGAGGGACAGCTTACAGGCTATATTGCAAACGTTTTTCTCCATGGTACATTGACCGTTCAAGTTTGTACGTTGCTTTTAACTCGCTCTTATCGGGAAATTGGAGTGATGTTCTGCTCGTCGATCATGGTTTAGACGAATATTATATGGATTACCCGAGCGATAAATCCTTTATGAAGTTCACGGTACATGGTCTCTACGCTGCTGAGACTGTGCATACGGCCCTCACCCTATATAATGCCTATACGACCCTGGGTTCAATCCATCCCAAGACCCACGTCGACGTCCTTGGTATCAGCGGATGTGTTTTATCGGCCATGAGTATGTTTTTTGTCTTTTATTGCCCGTCATGCTAATTCAACCGCGAAATTTAGTCGCATCCCTGGTTCAAGGTTTTTATGCTTACAGAATACACCTTCTTTCGAAAAGACGATGGATCGTTTTCGTCATAATGATTGTATGTCCTCCGTCTTCAGGCTGTTCCGGCTATTCATCTAAGCCGTGATAAGCTTTCGATTATACAATTCGTGCTGGGAATGGTGTCCGGGATCGGAGTCGCTCAGCAACGTTGGCTGAAACAGACAAGGAAGTCTAAACTGGTTGCTTTTTGCTTGAACATAGTGCGTCGTGTTTTGATCTCTCACGCGTGAATTGAGCGAACTTAATACTGTATAGGGTTGGTTTGGAGCATTTGGTCTATGCGATATTATAATTGCTGCGGCAATGGTCAACCTAGTATGGAACATCGCCATATCTCTTACTCTCGTTTGACGTCATACCATACCATAGTTGCTTCAAAGTCGCAGTAGTAGATTGGCAGCGACTCGTCGTCTAGTCAGACGGCTCATGGCCCTCATTATTGGGACGGGAGTGATAACGGGTGCGTATAAATTGGTTCAAAATTCCGCTCATTTATGTCAATCCATGTAGCTGGAGCCTCCGTTCTTTGCTTCGTCCTACTTGTCGCCGCACGTCACAGGCCATATTTCGTCGCCGTCTTATTGACAATGCCAAAGTTTTATTCCAACACCCTGCTCGTCCAGCTTAACAATCGCCCCAAACCTGTTGAAACGGATCCTGGTCTGATGGAACACATCGACCTGTCGTTCGTCAAATCTGGAAGTGCTGCGGGGTCGCGTGCGAATTCGGATGAAAAGTGATTCTCAAGAGGAGTACCGTAGGCCGATACTTTGAAGCATTGACATTGAACGATGTGCTTGTAAGCTAGTGTCGTTATGGACAATATTTTTTCCCTACGTCTCGGGCCAGACCGTTAGTTCGACCACCTGTTATATCTTGCTCCCACTGCTTGGATTCCTAAGATAACGTTGAATGGTCGCTGAGCATGCCGTGTCGGAGACTGAACAGCACGAGTATCCGCCTTGGCAGTGGACCATTTGAATGTCTTCCCCAACCATGAAATGAGTGCGCAATGGCAGTCATCACTAAATCAAAGAAGTAAATGACAGCTTTCCGCAGGGTGCTCCAGTATGACTTCAGTCTCACTTATCCTTTGGACCATGACCTTCTCAATCTCAGGGTACAGGGAGTAGGCACGACTGCAGCAAGAATCCTCAAGGATGTACCCTTGGAAAGCCTCGGAGGGCCAGCGTCCCGCAGCCTGGATAATGGACAGTGGAGCGCCATGGACCAACATTAATGCATATCAATGTTGTTTTCGTTGTGTGGAAACAGCATTGGGACCCACAATGCCCCGTGCACTGCATACTCTAAGACTTGCCTAGCTCCCCTTTTTTTCTGGGAAAATTTGACATGTGATTTAGGTTTATAGTCACTGTTCTAGCAATCTCCCGTAAATCCGACTGCAATAAAAATTTTATGAAGACGGTCTTTGACATGACGAGGGGGCTGTTCTTCAGGATAATACCCCTTGAGATAGGCATCACGCTGAATGGGCGTAAGCTGCCTAATGACTTCAGCAGATGATAATGGAGGAAGGTTATGCTTGCAGAAGAAGTTAGCATTACACAGAGACAGATAGAGTATCCAACTCAGACTCACAGGCAGTGCAGTAGGATCATCACCATTGATGAATAGAACAACCTCAAGCTTTAGGCCTTCTCCACTCCCACGTGTTTGATTGTGTGTCTACATTGATTTCTCAACAGTTGGATCATCGGTTCATACTATGTGGAGGAAGAACATACGATGGCACTTGTCCGTTGTACATTCTGAAGCCTGACATTCATCTTGCGATTATCTTCTTTTATCTTGCGAACATCTTCCTTTATCTCGCGAACATCTTCCTTTATCTCGCGAATATCTTCTCTTAAAGGATCGAGAGCTCGATTGAGAGCAGCAGAAAACCAAGGTGGTTCAGCGCCTGGTATTGATTGCAGTTTTAGTGTCAGAATTCGGAGACCCTCAAAGAGACTGACCATCAACTTCTGCCATCACTTTCACTTGATATCTCGCAGCCGCAGCAACATCGTCATCACTAGCTTGATCACGTCCTCATGTACACTGTCAGCGTTTCAAATCTTGATGGCTCCCAGTGTCGAACTCACCACGAGCGACAACTAAGTCAGCCGTGAATCTATGAGCAGCAGCGATATCCTTGTTGATGGGCGGATGTTCAGGTGCTTGTGGTACCTTTACGGCCCCTCTAGCGCGAATGGATATGATGGGTACGGTGACGCCTGGCATTGTTCCGAGGACGAACGAAGTGAACGTGACGCGTGACATTCTTCCCACGTGTATGAACGGAGTAATCCAGGTTGAAACGTTGAAGCTTGAAGCTTGAAGCTTGAAATTCGTCTAGCAGGTCGGCTGTCAAAAAAGGGAGCTGGCTGAACCACGCACGGCTCCCAGGCGGTTGGCCATTGTGCCGTGACCACAGCAGTATCACTGCACCACTTTCGCTTAATGAATAGCCCATGGATGCCCAAGTAGACAAGCATCATATCAAGTGAGTCATGGATCTTGCCAAGTTACACTTTTACGAGTGGTAGGCCTTGGAAAAGGACAAAGGAAAAATGCATGTCTAAACCATTGTAAGCCATGTCATTCATCATGAAACTGCCATCGTGGCCCACCACTTCACTGTCGCTCTCGATAGGTGAAAAGACTGCTAATGTCAACCGCTCAAGCGCTCACCTATACACCGATAAGTCACTTGGCCATGAACTCTGCAGCGCTACTTACACGTACTTCGGTTCGGAGCCGTGGCTATTACATCCAAGTCCCACATTTGTAAATTTTTAACGTGCTTTGGTTCGACTAGCCCATCAAAAGATTCGATGAACAGTCTTAAGCCCAGGATCCATGACAAGGGAGCCCGAGGAAAATGTATCAAGTCACTCCCACCGTCTCCGGGAACCTCGTTGGTCTGCCCAACCGCGTCGCTCTAGTCAATCTCCCCATCACTTGGTCACACAAAAACACTCATCTTGCTGCCTGAACGGTACTCGAGCTTTATGGGGGTTGATAGCTTAATCCATCAAGCTAGCTCTTGAACGGAACGTGGACGATGATAACAAAATCGCTCAGAGCCTTCTCTGATTACTCACTTCACTCTCACTCAACCCTAGTTCACACTGCCTAATCTAAAATCCGCACATAAGTATCCACTCATTACAAAGGGATTGAGTTGAGTCTAGTATGTGATTGCTGATTCCACAGAACTCTTGACCTCTTTAATCGGGGGCGACCTGTCACACTATCGAGGCAGCGTTCTACAACACACGTCGTCAACAGTCTCACCAGGGCCCAGTACGCCTCGGTAATTCCGAATGAATTAGTGGTCTGGCAAGTCGGTCAATTCCCGAGTTCACAATGCTGAAATTGTTGGCGGAAATTTTGACGCCGAATTGCTCAAAACACTTGATGCCGAACAGCTCATTTCACGCAAGTTGCCAGTGGGTTACGCGTCAAGCCTCAAAAAATTGTTACGAGTTCGAGCGACTTCATCAATGATCCAGCACTCACTAAGCTGATCCCAGTCAAGGGTTCCTGCCACCCACTGACTAAAGTAACTCAGAAAAGGCTGTACCGCTCAAGTTGGCAGGAAGCAGTTGCCTGGTTCACCGGTTAACGGCTATGGGGCTGACATATTCACTGAACCCGACGTGCCTGAGTTTAGAGTTCAAATTATGGCGATGCGCAGCCGCGAAGATTTTACCGGAATAAACCTAATTATCCAACATAACAAAAAGCGTACAATAATATACATTCCCCTTGGTAACCAAACCTATTATTTATTCAAATAACGCTGACAACTCGATCCAACTTACATGTACCACCTCCCAACCCCTTTACACGTCTCACACTGCGAACTGTCGAAAATAAAATAGCTCACCGTCCCCGTCCCGCCACACATCCAACACCGTACCCCACCCAGCCGACGGTCCCCGGCCTGGTACACAGGCGCTCCTGCGGGCACCGGGCTTCCGAGGCCGCCGACTACGACGCTGGGACCGACGGGAGGGCGGCTCGGCATATAGGGCGGCTCCGAGGGCGAATATCTGTGCGATCGCACGAAATTGTTGTTTTGGCAAGTCCCACTGTTGCTGCTGCTGCTGTTGCTGGCGCTCGGTCTTGCTTGAGTCTGTTGTCGCGCGCTGGGGGCGCTGGGCGCCCGTGTCATGGGAGGAGGAAGATTGGGTGGACTCTGCGGCGGAGATTGGGCGGCGAACGAAGGCGAGAGCGAGGGCGAGGGCAAGGGCCGTTGCAGCGTCGTCGTCGCGTTCGCGCTCGGGGCGTACAGCAAGGCAGGCACGTACGGCTTCCCGAACTTGGCCCAGCACTTTTTGCAATGTTTGTTTGGGTCTCCGCGTTTATACCCGACGTTAAAGCCTAAACACGCACGAAGGCATGAGTTTTGTTTGTTGTTTTGCTTTGGAAAATACCAGGGGAAAAAGACGTACATTTTGAACATGTGTAGCCTTTGGGGTAGACGAGCAATTTTCCGCCTCGGAGGAGAGGGTGTCCTGGCACAGGTTTCGATGTTGGCTTGGAGTCGTCAAGAGTGGCCCGGGTCGGCGATGACGGTGAGGAAGTTGAAGGCTGTGATTGGAGTTGCGGTGCCAAGCTCGATGTCGCGAATTGGGATGCGTCAAACGAATTGCGCCGGCGAGGAATCGACCGTTGTGGTGATGAAGGCATTTCATCGTCTATGATATCGCGTGACCGGCTTCGGCTGTGATGATGATCGTCAGAGGACAAATCCGAGTCGACACGAAGCAGCCCATCCGCTGTGCCGGCGGCATAAAAGTCTCGGGCAAAATCGGATACGGGTGCGGATGCCGTGGATCTCGCCGTTGTCGAGGTGGTTGAACGAGATATTGTACTACTAGCACTAGCAGGGGACCTATCCCGCGAACCGGTTGGATCAGGCGAGAGTCGTGGCGCGGAAGGAGTCTGGCGAAGCGGAAGAGGAGGGGGAGATGTAGATGGGCCAGGGCTTGAGGTGAAGGACGAAAACGAACGAGCATGGCGGGGGGCAGACCTGGGACCCTGACTGGACTGAGCGGCCGAACTATCAGGACCGAAGGCTACGTTTTGGAGCTGATCGACAAGCGATCCTGCGATTTGCTGGATAAGACCCGGACGCTGTCCGTTGCGACGGCGTTGTGCAGGGGGGAAACCGGTGAGGCTCGGGGTGAGGAAGTTGGAACTGGAGCTAGGTCCAGTATAAGATGGGGCAAGAGCGGGGCCCTGAGCGGGTGGAGTGCTTGAGGCTGTAGAGCGGGTGGACCGCGATTGCTGGAAAGGACGTCTGGGACCGACATCGAGCGTACTTTCACCGCGATGGATGTCTGGAGTGGCCGTGTACGCAGGCGGCGGTGGTTCTAGTGTGATCACAGGTGGAGGGGAGGGTTGTCTGGGACGATTTCTCCCTCGGTCTTCTGCCGGTAAGGGTGGTAAGTCCCTCTCTAGGTCTGCTGCTTCGGGTATGGATGGCAGATCTGGGACCGTGCCAGTCAGTGGATTGAGAATTGTTTCATCATCGCCTGCTACGGTGTGGAACGACGGGGGAGGGTTAATCGAGTTTCCGGTTGCACCTGGTGAGAGTGGTTGAACGCGGAAGGGATTGTGTGAGGAGACGGTGACCATTGGAGATGCGGAGCAAGCCGGGCTTTTTCAATGGACTGCGCGTATGCACTCGTCAAATATCAAATAGGCTGTACGCCAATTAGCACACAGCTTCAAGCCTGTTCAAATATCCACGTCATATACAGGGCAACAGCATTACACATGTCATTCCACATGAACTCATCTTGTACCAGTCCATCCTCTTTTTTTTAAAAACTGTTTTGTTTTGCATAAGAATAAGAATTGAGAGACAGCCTGCAAGTGGCTCATCAACGAGGTGAACTTCAGTTACATTGCCTCTAGATTTACATCGCCCGCCTAGCTCAATCGGATAGAGCGTCAGACTCTTACGAATGTTAGGTGACATCTGAAGGCTGCGAGTTCGACCCTCGCGGTGGGCTAATAGGTTTTTTTCCCCCTTCCCTCAATTAAAACATGTGCTCTTGCCCGCTTGCCAATCCTCCAAAGTAGCACGTCATAGCCTTTAGTTTCGACCCAGTCCAAGCTTCCTCCACCTCCACCTTTTCTTCGCCGTCTCGTAGCAAATCGCTCACTTCTTCCATGCGCGTATTGCGTGGCAGGTAATACGCTACGTTTTTCGTTATCTTCCTTGTTAGCTGGAAGAGCTCTGCTCCATGTATCGGCTCGGTGGACGCAAGCGAAAAAGGGGCCCAGCCATGGGTCACCTCGGTGTCTTCGTTGCCTTCGCCATTTGTGGTGGCCTCGGAGGGGGATCCATGGAGGTAAGAAGGACCACCCCATGGTGGGCTGAGAAAGACCACGTCAATCTTGCGGCTATCGCTATCACTACCACTATTCCTATCCCTATCGCGCGCGACGTATGATTCAGCAAACGCGATGTAGTCTGCGAGGATAAACTCGACATTGTCCGCGACACCGTATATCTGAGCGTTGTGTCGAGCAAGAGCGAGCCGGGTAGGGTCGTTATCAATCGCAATCACTTGCTTGTGCAAAAACGAAAAGAAAAGACAAGGTTTAGTTTCAGAGGTGGGCGGTTCGAACAAAAAAAAAAAAAAAAGAGGTACGCACCTCGTTGACACGTCTTGGCGAATGCGATCGTGTTGCCACCGACGCCGCAAAAGGCGTCCACGATCGTGGTGCACCGGCACCTCTCTGCGATGTGGCTCGCGATCGCTTCGGGGGTGATGCTGTACCACCCCTCCTCGTCCAGCAGACATCCGGGCGGTGTCGAATACAGAGATAGGTACCGCTCGCGTTGGTGGAAATCTGAACACGACGAGAATCAGCCGCGTTCGTATCGTAAGAGGGGGGGAGACTCACATTTTTGGAGATGTGCGGGTACTTGTGAGGCGCAGGAGTAGTGCGGGACTAGACCTGTCGCGTCGTACTTTTGCACAAAATGGGGTCGTATTTCATCGTCATCCTTTGTCGATATTGCTGTGAATGGCTCTGCTGGGCTCGAGTCAGTTTCTTGGAATGCTTTGCGGACGAAACCGGACAGCCCAGTTAACCCTCCACGCTTTCGCTTGCCCATGGAGAGGAAGGTTATTTGTGCATGTTTACACGGTAGTGGGTTTCGCAATCTGATTGGCTGAGGCAATGTCCGGAATCACGCGACAAACTGTCCATCTCGACTGTCATGTTACTGGCCTCCGTCGCTCCTGCCTTGCGTCGCCATGCTCTGCGCACTTTCGCCTCCACGACATCTGCAGCACAGGCAGTGCCTACAGAGAAGCCCGTCCTTTTGAAAGAGTTCAATATCTACCGCTGGGTATGTTCTCACACACCACTCTGTTCCTACTCCTGACGTTTCCTCAGAACCCAGATGATCCAGCCACTAAACCGTACCTACAGTCGTACAAGATAGATCTCAACCAGACCGGGCCAATGGTACGTCTCCAGGTCTCATACAACCCCTCACTCTCATTGCTCTCCACTACGACAGGTCCTAGACGCTCTCATCAAGATCAAGAACGAGATTGACCCAACGCTGACTTTTCGTCGCTCCTGCCGCGAGGGTATATGCGGTTCGTGTGCCGTGAACATTGACGGCCAGAACACTCTCGCTTGTCTCTGCAGAATTGACCGCAACCCGAGCAAAGACAGCAAAGTCTACCCACTTCCACACAGTACGTTCTCTCCCCGTTTCTGTTCCGAGCACCAAGCTCAATCTGCGTCGCACACAACAGTGTACATCGTCAAGGACCTCGTCCCCGACCTCACCCTCTTCTACAAACAGTACAAATCGATAGAGCCCTGGCTCCAGAACGACAACCCACCTGAGAAAGGCATGTTTTCACTTTCCTTTTCTTGACACTGTTCTGTTGAACGGGGTTGGTACTACAGAATTCCTCCAGTCGCCAGCGGACAGAAAGAAGCTGGACGGGATGTACGAATGCATTTTATGCGCCTGCTGCTCGACCTCCTGCCCGTCCTACTGGTGGAACCAAGACGTTTACCTCGGACCCGCGACCCTCATGCAGGCCTACCGCTGGATAGCCGATTCGCGGGACAGCCACGGCGCGGAGAGGAAGGAAAAACTGCAGAACGAGATGAGCCTGTATAGATGTCACACCATTTTCAATTGTGGGTCCCGCTCAGTTTCTCTCTTCCGTGCATCTCAGCTGATTGCGTGTCTTGTCTTGTTCAGGCTCTCGTACGTGCCCCAAGGGCCTTAATCCGGCAGAGGCCATCGCCAAGATCAAACTCGAAATGGCAAGCGAGTAAGGGGGGACAGACACTTATGCATGTACCTACCAGTATATCATGTTCAATACAACTTTTTTTTTTTCTTTCTTTTTTTCTTTTCTTTTTTTGCCAGGTTGGACAAGAATGGTGTCATAAGTTACAACATGTCCGTGAGGACGACGATCGTGAAGAGGTGCTATCGATATCGGGTCACCCGGTAAAGCAGGTTCTGCGTATCGATAAACAGTCGTTCCATCTCATCTGCCAGTTGTTCCACTCGAGCTGCTCTCGCCTCCATTGCATCGATGATGGGCGCAATCTGGGCCTCTCCTGCTTTTAAGCGAGCCTCTCGTGCAGGGCATGACGATGAGAAAGATTTTCCGCGGTCTGCATCAAGTGCGGCGGCGGAGGAGGCGGAGGAGGCGGTGGCGGCAACTTGACTCTGAACTTGGACTTGGGCAGACGGTGCTATCCCCTCCGCCTCGTCATCAGTTGAACCCGGTCGTCGTCTTTCCTCTACAGCGGCGGTGCTAGCAAGACTCGGACTCGGACTCGGACTCGGACTCGGACTCGGGCTCGGACTCGGGCTCGGACTCGGACTTGGACTCGGATGATGCTCAGCGTCGCTGAACCGACGCAGAGTCTGGTCCACGCCCCGTTTTGCCCTGGTGGAACCTGCGCGAGGCACGACCGTGCTTGTCGAACGAAGCCTCTGCACGACGGATCGTCTCCCACAACCGATTTTCTGCACTGTCAGTAGGTATCGGGAAGGCAGTAATTCGAATGGATCAGGAAGTTCGAGTGGCGCGTCGGCTTTTGGTGGAGATGGTGAGTCGCCAATGCTAGCGCCACTCGTGCTTCTAGATGATCCACACCCAGTGGTGGCATGATCGCTACTAGTAGTAGCTGTGTCCAGATATTGCCGGTGCTTATCACTTGGCGTCAAAAAAACAAAGAAAAAAAACCAACAGATGTTGTTAAAAAAGAAGATCGTGACTCACTTCAAATTGATCATTATCGAAAAGCGAACGGATGTCAAACAAGAGGTCGTTCATCGTAGCTGGTGTCACTGGAGACGGCAGGAGCGAATTTCGAATTTAAGTGGCCGCACCCCAAATCTTTAGACACCAAAGGATATCAGGACACCCAGGCTGCTTAAGGCGCGTCAAGCGGCCGCCTCGTGGCCAGCGAGTCATAATCGAATGGACGCGACGGCTCACATGACGTCAGCCTCGGCGACACCTGACCTGGAAGTATAAATTCTCTCAAAAGGCCAAACACAGCGAGCAAATGTACCCACCCATCATCACCTCCGCCGTCCGAGCCTACACCCGATACACCCGCCGCCCCTTCTTCGTCCTCTCCTCCATTACCATCACCACCCGCCGTCCAATCCACACGTCCGTCCCTGCCGCCTCTCCAACGTCCTCCAAACACTCCACAGACGCCTACAACAAGGACGTCGACACGAGTCCTCCAGAGGACACAACGACATACTTTGTCGACCCCAACGCGGACGTCCAAAAGTCGACAGCGCCACCTTCTGGGGAATGGAGCCGCGCGGGGACGCTCACGAGCGAGTACGAGACGGTGGATACGACCAGCCAGCCGTACGCTGTTCCGGGCGAGACGCAGCGGTATGGCAACGTGGATGCATTGGCGAGAGACAAAGGTTCTGAGACGAAGGAGGGACCGGAAGAGAAATCTGCGAGAGGGAGAAAGCCAGAGAAGAAACAAGGATGATGATGCATTTTTCTTTCTTTCTTGAACTCTTTTTTTTTTTTTTTAATATCTGAATTGGAATCAGGAGCGTGAGAAGCTGCACCAGGTACCAACAGCAAAAGACCGCGAGGCGCGAGCGGTTTTTTTTTTTTTTTGACTGCCTTTCTTCCCTGTGTTTGAGAATAAAAGAAGCCCATCACCCCCGACTCGGGTTCCCTCCGCGTGAGTCAAAAAGAAGAAAAAATAATGTCATTTGGCAGTCGATGGCATCAAGCCATCCATCTTCCCAAGGCGTACGTACGCTTTTAGCCCAACAGCTATCTTTGAGCGGGCGTATAGGGATGATCGACGTAGGCAGACGCTTATTATATATATAGCATAGTATAGTATAGTATAGTATATATTCATACTCGCCACTGGCCACTATAATGCATAATTAGCCACAAGCTCGCGATCATCGCGATCGACACTGATCCAACGTCAAGTAGCAATCCCACAGTACAGCGACTCGGACGCCGTATCAGAGAGAGAGTTGATCCCTGTCAAAAAAATAGTCGTGGTCGGCTATCCGGCCGCGGCAACGTCGTCGGGGGGGGGGGGGGGGGGGGGGGGGGGGGGGGTCAGGGCAGCCAACCCTCGTCGAAAAAAGATTTCAATTTATTCTTTTTTTAATTTTAGAGCTCGAGGGAGCGCCTCCAAAACAGGCATGGTCCAATTCGCCCTTGACTGGGTATTTTTATAAGATCTGCACAAGGAGCGGCCAGGAGCGGCCAGGAGCGGCCCCATCTCATCAACATCCCATCAAATCAAATCAAATCCGTAACGGAAGTGGGGTTTGAAATTTGAATACTATATAGATTTAGAGAGAGAGAGAGAGAGAAAAAGAAAAGAGGAATGAATTGATACACATATTCGTATTCGTATACACAAACTATCGAACGCAGAGCAATACATTGCCCTTTACTCTCGCCACAACGGTTATGTGTCATTTTGAAAAGAAAAAAAAAAAAATCAAACATTATTTTGTCAGTCTTCCTGTTTATGTACCAGCATCGTTTGGAGTGTGTCACCTCTTCTTCATCTTGCTGCTCGGATGGCCAGACGCACCTTGGGCTGAACCTTCGTCGATGTCTCCATGTCCTTCGACCAACCCCCGGCTGCGTTTACCAGAAATCGGCGACGTCCCTCCCCCGCCCCGCCCAGACCCGGGCCTATTATCCCCTCCCCCGCCTCCTGTTCCTCCTGCACCACCAACACCACCCGTTCCCGCTCCTGCTCCAGTTCCTGCACCAGACGAAGCACCCCCAGAACTAGTGAATATCTCGGGCACATCGTGGCCCCGCTCCCACGACATCGAACTACGAGGCGGCTCTCCTCCACCCGCGGCACCCGCACCCGCGTTCGGATTGTTTGCCGACAGAAAATCAAGCCAGTTGGGATCTCCACCCGCAGACGACGGCGCAGCACTCGACGTGGTAGACACTGACGACGCAGGACCCGACGGCGCACCTGCGCCCACCCCCGCCCCTGCCCCCGCCCCCGCCGTCGTCGCAGAATTGGCCGAACTATGGACAGGCCACTCGAGGCCAAACGCCGAGCTCTGATTCGTCCCCCCGACGACGCTCTGTCGCTGCTGCCCGTCCGAATCTAGGGGGAATACGGGGTACATGTCGTTCCCCCCTCCCCCCTCCCCTCCCGCTGACGCGCCACCACCACCGCCGCCGCCGCCGTGCTGCACCGCGTGCGGATGGCGGATCATGCTTGGTTGGTACAGCCCAGAGGGGTCGTACTGGGCGCGTCCTGAGGAACCGTAGTGCGTGCCTCCGCCTCCACCGGGTGCCGTCGCGCTCGCAGCCTGGGCGGGTGAGGTGGTGCCGCGGCCCGAATACTCTGGCTGGAGGGGGATAAAGGACGGTGGGGGGCACGCCTGGGAGCTGACAAAGTAGCTCCCGTACTGGTGGTGGTTGACAGCGGCTGATCCGGCGTGATAGGAGGGTTGGCGGTAGCTGGAGGAACCAAAGTAGGAGGCGCCAGGGCCGCTCGGGTCGTCTGAGGAGGAGCGGCTGTGACCCGGGGGCTCTACTCGCGGACGCTTGTTGTGTCCTGCGGGGTGGAGGGTGGGAGTACCGCCGTGGATGGTTTCGCGGTCGCGGGAGATGGGAAGGCTGGATGAGCTGCCGGGGGGTTGGAGACCCGGGATGGACATGGGAGGTTGTGTTGGCATGGCGATGCGGGAATAAGCCAGCTGAGAAATAAATTTGAGTTTTTTTCAAGAAAAAAAAAAAAAGTGAGTATATGCGCAGACAGACCTCGCCACCGAGACCAAGAGGAGGAGGCTGCTTCATCCTGCCGTCACCTCTGCGTTTGTGAGAGCCACGGAGGGCAGGATCACCATCGTCGTCATCAGCATCGTCATCGTCGCCGTCACCCGTGTCGTCAATTTGTTTTGTGGTATTGCCGGAGAAGTCGGCAGGGCCACGGGTATCTTTCTCACCGTCGTACTTGGGATTGGTAAGACATTGATGGGTGCGCAGCAAAGCAAAGAAGGGCGTACACGCAAATGCCTCTGAACCATGTCCTGTATATCGGTCGAACAATATTGATAGAGCTTGTGATGATGACCCGGACGCTCCTCTGGAACAGATAAAAATAGAACAAGGGTCAGTGGAGGCCAGCAAAGAAAAGGATCTGATTACCGAAGATGATGACGGCGACGTCAACCGAGCAGAGGACGCCGAGCTCGTAGGCCTTTTTGAAGAGCCCATTCTTGCGCTGAGGGAGGGACGGAAATAATTCAGGCGCGTTGTTAATATAGCACAAAAATAGCGGGGACGTGCCTTTAGAAAAGTGACGGCGCGGTTGCGCTCGTGCTAAGGGGGAGTAAGCAGGGACAGGAGGAGGGAGGGGGAGGAGACGAACGAGAATGGGCTGGATTTCGATTTTTCTTCTGCCCATGCTGGCTGGGAAGTCTGGGAGGGAGACAGAGCTAGCTTTTGAGATGTGTCTTTGCGTTCCGGCATCGACTTCCGAAAACAAACGCAAACGGCGCTCAAACTCTGTCCTCCCGCACGCCGGCCGCCATCGTCGGAGCCTCCTATCTCCGCTGCTCCGCGGCCCCTCTCTCCCCTGAGCCAATCTCCCGGCTCCCGCCACCGGCTCACCGAGCCCCACCACACCGACTCCCGCCGCCAACTGCCCTACTGCGGACCTCCGTCTCCGGCCGTCTCTCCATCGGTCCCGTTAGCTTTATCTATCGTCCCTCTTAGCTTCGGGGGGAGGGAGGGCGTCATCTTGACACACGCACGCACAGCCGCCCATGCCTGTGCCATCCGCTTCCTCCAAGTCTGCCTGTCTTCATGGAGTCTCCAACACCGAGGCCCTCAAACGCCGCGAAACTAATAGACCCGCACCCTGATCTCGATGATCCTCCCACGCCCACACCCAACCCCCTCCAACCCCATGTGCTTGCAGTTTGAGCTGCATGCGAGAGGGTGTGTAGCAACCTCAGGGGTTGTTTCCTTGGCGTTGGAGATCTCCCACATCTCTCTTTCTCTCTCTCTTTCTCTCTCGATGCGCTCATGGCATGACGCGGCCTGTGTCGGTGATCAGCAGATAACCCGCGTAGCATTTGATCAATCCATATTCTTATCTATATACTATCTATGTCCTTGAAACTTTGCACATTACATTTATATTAAATGAAATCGAAATCCCTCGACCAACACTAGTCGTTTGATGATCCTGTGTATGATGCATGATGCATGATGGACAGGACGTTGACGTACGTAAAAAAAAAGTCTTCCCGAGCCAGGCAGACGCCAATATGAGCTAAAGAGACAACAACCCCAGAAACAAGGAACATATATGACCATCCAAACCATTCTTCTCCTGACATGGCTGCGCAAAACCGTGCTTATCGATCACCCCAAGATCCCCCCCGATGATGCATGATGCATGATGACTCGGACTCCATATACAACTTCACATATCTGGTAATCGAACCTGCGTCCGTGTGCGCCCGTGTAACCGCACCCCGTTATCTTCTCGGCATCCCCCAGGTCGTGCTTCTTCGCGAGCAAAACCCGGAGAGGACGCCAGGTTTGTCAATGACTAAAAGTACACTCTCGTCTGTGCTTCGACACAGGAACGTTGATGCGATCACCTCCTTCCCTGTCATGTGCAGACCTACTCAAAAGGAGACTTCGTTTAGCCAATCGCTTATATGCATGTAACTGGATATGGCAAAAAAGACGAGTCAAAAGGAACCTTCGAGATGCAGTCATTTCTTCCATCGTTCATCATAGGAAACAAGGTTTACCAATAACTCATTAATACATCGACAACCAAGATACATGCGAGTAAAATAGTACCAAATCAAGGCCTTCAATGGTCTTGAATATCGCCCAAGAGACGAAGAATGTTGATGACTTGTTAGGATCGATCAGGACCTGCACCATTGAATACAAAAAAAGTCGAGAAACATACACAAGTTAATGAAGCTTCGTACAAAAAAAAAAAAATTTAGAATAGGCTATAACCGCAGAAGCAACGGACTTACTCAAGATAGAGACTGATGGAAGCCAAGATGTACTCGTCGGGCGAAAGCCGATTGTTGATCATATAAGTGTCGTAGACAATATACCCACTGAAAAGTAAACTAGCTCCTCCAGCATAAAACATGTCCATGGTACGGCCCCACGGAATGAATATGCCAACAAGCCCAGTCATCACTGAATTATAAACAACAATGGTGAGTGGCATGGTAGAATCACGCACATAGAGCAATCAGACCCCCAAAGAGGAACGGTCCCATTCCGGAAAAGTCCCACTACGTGTGTATACTCAGAATCATAACACAAATGAAACGAAGAAAAAAAACACGACACCGTACTTTTGATTGTAGGGTGAACAAGGTCAAACCGAAGAATATACCGACCGTGATGAGGCTCGAGCACCGTCAATACTCATTTCCACGGTGTGACGTCATATCACTCACAGAGCTTGGAGAACAATCGTATTGTTGAAAAAGGCGACGAGAACTCCAAGTGTGAAGGCCTCCATCACTGTAAAGGCGGACAAGAGGACAAAGTTGATAGGATGGCTATGACGTTTCCACCAGAGGAGGAACAGGACGACAAAAGTGCCAAACATCGGGACGTAGATGGACCATACACTTTGTACCGCATCAGAGCTAGATACGGGTACATGCTAACAAGAAAGAAAAAAAAACATACTGTTGCTGGACCCACAGGATGGTGTCAGGAGATTGCGAAATCAAACCAGCGAGAACAGACGTGGCAAACTACGAAAACAAAAAATTCATCGGATCAGGAAACTCTAGACTCGGGATGACATACGATTTGACAGACTGGCCAAAAGGTCAAATCGAATCAATCAAAAAGTGCCGATAACGATTAGGGGTGAACTTACAAAGTATGGTGTACACCTTGCGCACGAATGCTGCGCGAATGTCGACCACGCATTCAGAGACAGAAACTCCGTACTACAACACCACGCCACACGTTAGCTCAACGATAGATGAAACCAAGTCCGTTGGAATAGAGCGTTACCTTGAAATCATCTGGCAGTTCATTTGGCCCAGGCTGGTCGTATATCCCACCACCACCACCAACGCTGGGACCACCCAACAATGGTTCTTGGTCTTCGCGTTCAGGAAATTGGGTACGCTTGGGGGAAGTTCCTGATGCGCCGTAAGACGGAGGAGGTACAGGATACGGGCCGCTCATCGTTGTCAGAGAGGAAGCGTGTGACGGATGGGGATGTGAGCTGTAGTCAGTAACTACTACTGCACTTTCTGGAACATTGCACCGCTTTGCTGACTAAGCATCGGCAAGAAAAGGGCACAGCCCGGCCCGCGGCGCAGCGGTTGCCAGCAAGCGAGTCGCATCCGAGTAACCAGAATGCCGATTAATCATTTTTTTTGCGTGGGCACCGTCTTGTCAACGTTCAAGTTGGGCATTTCGGTGATCGAGGAAATAAGGACTAACGGTCTATGGGGTAAATAAGTCATATACTTGACGGATAGGTACCTTACTTATTCAATGCGACTCATCCAGACTGGTCGTATGATTCATACAAGCAGATGACTATGCGACGAGTGTACGAGCAAAAAAAAAAAAAAAAAAAGAGAGAGAGAGAGAGAGGTTCTCACTGCAGTCCCTGCCTGGGCAAAGGTTTGTCCCTCGGATCCTCCTCGCATCCCTAAGTTATAGTCCTGCCGACTGGATTGCCCCTAGCGGCACGTTGCCGACACATTTGGAAATCTTGGTCTTATCAGCACGCCGCAAGTGAACAAACAACTGAACCCTTTACACCTTCAAACTCAGAAGAGTTCTATTCCAAACCCGAACAATCGCCGTTTGCATTTGTCATCCTTAGTTTTTGCACATTCGAAAGAAGGGGGAGGGAAAAAGGCGCCCTTTTTTTTTGCTCTATTTTGTCGTAAACACGGAACATGGTTGCTTCAGGAGACCTTGCAACAAGGACGATTGGTAACAATAGCTAGCAACAACTACTACCTTTCCCGGCAAGTACGGCTACAAGGAGCGAGTACCAGGGACCATTTCTCTCCCCCTGGTCAACAATGACGGCATGAAAACATTCCCCAACGTTACCACATATGTCATCCGTCGCCGACAAGCTTGGAGAACAAAAAAGAATGAAGAGGACGTATATGGGAACCTCCATTCCTCTGCATTATCCGTCGAATGCCGTTATCAAAGTGTGGCACAAAGCATGTTATTTTTCGACACGGGGCTTCTCGCCACAAATCCTGTCGTGGCCTACTTTGGAACTGTTTGGACTGGAAAGAAGCTTCGTCACCAGATAGGGGGGACATGACTTAAAGTTTCCCCGACTTAAATGAACGTGTCAGACCCTTCCAGAACCGAGGGCCCTATTGAGCACCGCCGATGCTTCTTTTATCTTGGATCAGGATGTGTGCAACGTTATAGCTTGCGCAGTCCCCCGATAGGTCGCCACTTCTTCACACTCGCACAGCGTTACACAATTCCAGTGTCAGGCACCTTCATCGTTATATTCTCGTTTGCGCTTCTCACGTTTCAGAGAAACAAAAGAAGAAAGAAAAAAAAAACAGGTCGTCATGTGTTTTTTTTTTTTTTTTTTTTTTTTCTTCCTTTCTCCAAGGTCCAGAACAATCCATTCTTCTTACAGATGAACGTGGAAAAACTTACTTACCACATTGTATTTTGTTATTGTTTCTTTGCCAACGGCGGAAAATATGATTTTCCAATCGACAAATGTCATAATGCCCCTTTCCCTCGTGTTTTTCTCCTTGCAACATATGACCATCGCTCATGGGTGCAACTTCACGTCACAACTAAGGTCCATCATCCGATCTCGAGGTCCTGAAAAGGACTAGCTCCGTGTTGGACAGGTGGTTACATAAGTATGTTATGGAGGGATGCGCATGGACCTGTGGTGCAACGATATGTAAAAGCAAGATTCGCTAAATGGAAGTAACAACATGGGCGGAAATTATCATGAGAAAGCATAGACCAAGATATGTCGTCTACGGGAACCCGGGTAGACAACCAAGATTACGATCAGCAAGATAGTTTAACGTACTAAATGTGACGTGCAACATGTAATTTCATGTGGAACGGTGTTCAGAATGAATAATAATCATCTAGTCTGGCAAGCGAATCAAATCGCCAAGAAAAATGACTCGTCCTTTGTCATGCAAGAATGCAGTCGTCTTCGTCACTTCGGCCGTATCGAAATCCTCATGCTTGTCAGGGGGCATGGCAGCATTGAGATATACCATGAGTGCAGAAATCGTCATGTCGTCTGTATTTTCATATGTCGTGCGGAACAAATATTCGATCGATGCGAGAACAAAGTCTCTCCTACATATGCAAAACGCCGTGTCAGACGAATGTGTCTCGCATATATCTTTTTCGGAACCACTTACCGACCAGCGGGCGAATCAAGGTCCGCAAGACCTACAGGCAAGGGCCGCCTTGCATGTCCGCGATTCGCACTCCTGGACATGGCTCGATCTTCCTCCATATACGAATCACCGTCACCGTCAGCTTCGCCATCGCCATCCATGTCATCGTCCCAAGGACGAGTGGTCATACGTTGATATGATCCACCACGAGTGTCGTGTCGAAATGCGGGTATTCCACCGAGACTATGCCTAGTTTGGGTGTTGTAGTGATGGCCAGGTCTCATCCTCGCCTTTCCATTGCCTCGTTGCAGGTCTTTATGGTGGCGCTCGACCCGCCGAGCATCCTTCCTTCTAAACCTGTCTTCCTCCGCATGCGAATCGATACCTTCTTCCGATTCTGGGCCATCCGTGCCCATATCGTTCTCTGACATCAGCTCGTCCTCTTCCTCGGGTATTCCGTGCTTCCTATTCCGAGAATCGGCCACTTCGGCGGCTTTCTGAACCCGTCTTTGACTAACAACGCCACGACATTAATTTCAAACGGTAAGCAGGGAAATTGAAACATACTGCCTTGCCAGACATTTGCCACGATGTTGGAGCCAAGGGTAGGCACAATAAGAACTGTCTTGACGCAATTGCACCCATTTCTGGCATAGCGAGCAGAACACGCGGTTAGGCTCGACTTCGCTTATCAAAGAATCAGCCCTAAGAGTTGCCGCCCGCTGCTCGGCATTGCGTCTCCGTGATTCATGTGTGGGCGCAAAGTTCGATGGATTAAGGTCGTGAAACGAGGTATCGGCGCTCTGATTGCGGCTGTGCTGGCTATGTTGAGCAATACTGGACCCGGGCTTGGGGGAGATGGGACTGGCTGAGTGATGAACGGTCCGACCACTGGATGGTGCGGAGCCTGAAACCAGTGTCAGCTGGTGTTCTATAGGTGGTGGCGCGGCAGCGGATTCAGGAGGAGCGCTGCGGAGAAGTTGAGCTGTGGTCAAAGACTGCGGTCAAATGATAGGTCGACTCACACTCGATTTCCAGGCAACGTTGCAGTGGAATTGCGTTGGCAAGCGGCTCGATGTTGAAGCCATTTCTGTACGGCTTGTAGGTGGTCGTCCGGATTGACGCTTAACCATTTGTCGCATATATTGCATAACACTCGTTCAGCGTCAAACTTGCGAACGTCTGGATCTTTCGAAAATAATGCATTTCGTTCATCGAGCGCATAAACATTCTTGCTATTGCTGACGACGTTAAGACGGATCAAAGGCTTCAGACGATATGATTGAGATAATACATACACTTTCTTCGCGAGACAGCTTTTCCGGTGTGCATCCCATGGTATAGAACAATAGGTAGAATTTGGTCGAAGGCGAATCCACTTATCGCAAGAGGCACATAGTACCCGATAAGCCTCGAATTGAGCGACGTAGGGGTCGGCTTTTAAATAATCAATACGTTCTTCCTCCGTGCGTTTAGCACGCCGGCGCTTAGCAGGGGGATGAGCAAGTGCTTCCGCAGTACTCTCTGGGGTGTATATAACAGGCTCGCTTGAAGTTTGCCCCGGTGCAGCACTATGCTTATCGTGACCCTTACGATGACGCTGGTTGGAGGAGAGACTTACCATGCTTGACGGTGAGCTTCCCAGTGTTTCAGTGTGAAACCGCCAGAATCCTCATCTCTGAAGCTGACGCCTGTTCCACACTGTTCACAGGTAATTCGTCCTTTCTCGTATTCGCCCTGATGCGTGTCAGTTACACCCGCGGGCAGTGCTGGAGCTGGTGAGAACGGTCTGTGATCATTTTCGCTTGGACCTGCTGGTTCCTTCCGCTTTAATGGGTTACTACATCTGGAGGTCAGACAAGCAATATAACCCCCAAGAAAAAAATAGGACATACGGCAAAGAGACTTGGGAGCGTGGGGTGGGGGAAGGTGGGGAGCTGTAGGGGGGGACATGAGCGCACACACGGGCCAGAGGCAGGCGGACTTACCGAGGTTCAGGCTGGCCGGAATCTGACATGTATAAAACGGATAGTTGGGAGGGGAGGAGGGGAAAGGGCGAAGGAGGAAAGCAGGTGAAGGACAGAAGGAGCCTTTAAAGGGTATTGGATATTCGGGTCCAAGCTTAAGATGATGCGCAGATCCATTCAGAGAATACGAAATAAAGAAAACATAAAGCTTCCCACATAACTAAATTTAATTCTCCGCCGGGCTCATCGATATGTTAGTTCAAATCTCCAATTCGGGTCTAACCTTGCTCGTAAGTACGTACAGGACCTCGGCTTTCGCTATAGACTTCCTTTTTACCTAAATCATTCGATATATGTCCGGATCACCTGTTACCCATCAGTATTATATGTGGCTTTGTCACGTTTTTTTCCTCCAAAACCGTTGGCGCCGCAAACAATCTGTTACTGCATGTTACTCCAGTCCCATCTGTTTCAGCTTGCCAATTGAGCATAAGTAAAAGTACAGCCTAAATCCACTAATGCTCCATTGCAGTGTGCATCGATCGTGGCCTTGACGCCGCTGCGCCGAGGAAATTGAAGAAGCTTGTTAGAGCTTTCCTTCAGCAACATGCAGAGCACTATACTATGCCACGTAGCGGATCAACTCTCAGAGTGCCATGTTGCGCAATTGTCTCATGTCACGGTGCCACGGACAGAAATGGAAGTTCTGTTGTCGAGGACCATTACGGACCTGAAATTCTCCCAGCACGGGGCTTGTTGTGTTGACTCACCCAATCAGAAAATCGACGATCGCTCCGCTCCAGGCTCATCGTGCTGCGACTTCCCGAGTCCTTCCAAAGCGCTACCAACGGGGCCTCCTCTCCGATGTGGATGCTTGGCCTATGCAAACCGCAATCGAGATGACATGAATAGCTTTTTTCACATAATCCTGCACCCCGTCAATTACGTGATCAACCCACGCCAACTGACATGACAATTCTATTAATATATAGCCTATTCCCTTCCTCCTGCAGATTCCAGCTCGTCCTATAACCCACCTGGATAGTTATAAGACCCTGCTTTGCCCAACATTTCGTACGATCGTGCTTATGGAACGTCTCATGACCTGCATCATGGTGCGTCTATTTTAGGAATTTATGATTCGAAAGGCGATGACCGGATTCGACGTGTGTCCATCGCACCATCCGCTCTCCGATTCATTTTGACAGTCACCTCATGTTACAACCACAGGGTCCAGCCAAATTAAGTTGACTTTTCGTGTTGGAAACGGTATAACCATTATGGAAACCATGCCTGCCAAGGATGGAAAAAAAAATAAACTATTTTCCATTATGCACATGTAAACGTGGCAATGTCACAATCAACGGTGGTCGAAGCTTCCCCCGTTCTGACAACAAATGCGCCTTTTGTACTTATGGAACTACTCAAGTGATTCTCAGAAGCTGGGACTCCTGTGAGTCAGTGCAGCTGTCGAGATCGAAATGCGTCATAAGCCTTCCCGTTTCCATATCTCTAACCGGTTAGTCTGCTACGCTTATCAGTTTAACGAGTATATCTATTGTCTCCCAGATCCGACGATAACCCGACTGGTCTTGCCTCTATTGACGATTGAATCACAAACGATGCTGTTCTATGTTGAGTGCTCCACGCAAGAATGGTGTGGCGCCAAGCGTCATGAAATAAACATCACGGCTCTGATTCGCGGACGCCAGTGGGTTATGGACAAGAAGCATCATAGCTCGAGTGGGTCAACGATGAGAAGCGGCCATCGAAGGCACATATTAAGATATGAAGACACTGAAGACCTGATAGGAGCCATTGTCACTGGCGTTATGCTGCCGACACAAGAAATGCGCGACTAGGTCATAATGCGCTCCAGTCGCTGTTCTTGGTTTAAGAATCTCTCTCATTCAAGCTGAGACAGACAGGAGTACGGGAATTCTAATTGAAGCCATTATTGTGCCGAATACAACGGATTCAAGTGCCCGCCCATCGCGTTTCGTAGGATTCTCTGATTTTCCCATTCGGGTATGTGCCTGGGTGGTCGAACCGCCGCCCAGTACTATTAATGTGGTGGGCACAAGTCCCGTTATACGACCCATGACACTATAGCTATTGTCTTGAAGAATAATACGACGGCGCAGATTCGTCTACCTATTTTGTCAGAATCCGATCACCGGTACTAAAGACCAAGTCCTCGGTTTAACTGGAAATATCTTGTTCCCGTACAAGATTAAACTCATAGAAAATGCATCGTTGACAATTGGGTTACGACTCGAATTCAGTTGAGTGGATCCTTCTTTGTTAATCTTCCTATCGGCAGACTCTTCAAGAATATAACGTGGAGCCGTAATTGTTCCACTCCACTGTTTCATATGTGCGCCGTACCTATTTCAGAGACCCATTCGTGGTTCACATGATGTTGGCTCGAGTTCATCGTATGGAATACCTGGGCATTAGCACCCGCGTTGTGCTAGTCATGTCCGCCCTGGCCGCTACTTGCTCTGAGACTTGTCAAAGAACATTATGCTACGCATAAATCGATCATTACCCATTGTACTCGGAGACCAACATGTCCGTTATGCTTTCATGAAGACATTAAACTCATCGACCCACGCACAATTGATCTAATGACTGTTGCCAGGCCGAGACCTCGACGATAAACTTTCATATCAACCAACTGAGGTTCGGCAAACCCTGACTAATCCTGCGTAACTCGAGTCAGACGATGATTCTGTAAATGGCGTGTCGGGCTAAATGACTGCATCCGACCCAGAATTCCAAACATCAAATGTCCAGAAGACGTGAGGTGGCATATATCAGGCCATGATAGACTATTCCAGGATCACATCGTGATGCATTACCTCCAGTTAATGTATTTTGCTTCTGCCGCAAGTGTTCCGCTGACGCGTGGATAGAAGGAGCCAGTTGCGTCACTCCCGTAATTCCGCTCCCACTGTGGCCCAGGACCATATTGTGCTCTGCTATCGTTTCCTTCCTAGGAAAAGTGCCATAAACCCTCCCTTTCACCTGTCCCCACAACATTGTATGAACAACCTCAAGCTACTCATTTGAAACTGTTGAGAACAGGACGAAAGGATTCGCAACCACAGAGATTCACGTCGAACTCCTCTGTCAGGATCTCGGGCACTTTTGCACTCTGACCTAAATTGGGTCGAATACGTCGAGCCCCTATGGTCGACTACCGCGACACATTTGTCATTCATACAAATTCCTGAAAGGATTCACTTATTGTTCCCTGACGTGAGCATTTCTACATGAATATTGAATCACCACGTGAATTCCACCTTGGCCGCCGAGCAGAAACTGTAAAGCTGTGCGGTTGGTTCATCAGATGAGAACCAAATGGGATGTTGATTTCCTACTTTTAGCTCGATGTATCCAGGATTTTGGACGCTGTGTCTCGTACTAGGCAGCAATAACATGGAGCACGTTTGTCTATTTCATGAAAAATGTCACATATTCCATCTGAGGACACATTACTTTTGAAACGGCATCTTTCAAGGGTAGAGTTCGACCCAGTTAGGACGATGACACTCGTGACTTGCGTCCGATCTTGATGCGTGGGCGTAATCTTTGGTACTTTTATCTTGCTTATCGGGAGCATGTGTCCAGGCATATCGGTCACAGGCACAAAGAACAAATCATGAGAATCGATGTGCATTTTTCGAAAAAAATATCTTTTACTATTCGAAGTTCGGTCGAACTGGTTTGAAAATTGGTCGTTAGCCAATACCGCGTGTAGTCGGACCGCCGCAGTGAATCTTTCAGGACGATGCCACCGAGGTTGGAAACATGTTGACGTAATCTCCCACGGAGCACCGCCGGAAACGGCCGTTAGATGTTTTTTTTTACTCTTCTATGTCGCCTAGCAATGCTCCTTTACGTTTCATCCACCATTGGTTTCAAGATTGTTACATATCAATTCTTCCATGGACTTCATTGGATCAAGGATTGAACGTTTAGTGCCATTCGAAGATGAGTTGACGGTCGGGCCTCTATCGGCAAAGCACTTGTAGTCATACAAAGTCAAATAATCGGTAACCGCTCGTGCTTCATCCAAATGTCATGTACTTATCAACACAAGCTGGAACGTTGACCAACGCCTACGCCTCTTACCTCTGTGCATAACAAGACTATGATATAATCTATGCGATCTTCGTTTCCACTCAACCAAGATCATATGTATGATCGCCGCCGTCTGCGGGATATGAGCTGATAAGGACCGACATAGAGCCAACAGCGTGGCTCCGTTTCATGTGGAGCGCCCCGTCCATGATTCACTGGAACGAGGAAAGCTTGTGTCAAGCTGTGTAATTCCTGTTTGTCACGACTGCGTTGCGATGTGTCCAATGATTAATATGCCGTATAGACGGCGACCTTCTTAATGAAAACAATGCAGAACACATCTCATTATGTACGATCGACATTTTTCCTTGCCTTTCTGAGCATAAATGTCTCACCACGTCCGACTTCCCACAAGACCTCATTAGCAGTCGTCTCCACCCGGATCTGACCAGATATGTTGTCTATTCCGGGATGCGGAGACGAACCGTCTGCGATCAAAAGGAGTCATCTGTGTTTGACAAAAAGTACGTGTTCAAGTTGGAGTCTTCATCACCATATGATGAGCCGGCGAGCGCGGAGAGATCAGCGGCAACTGCGCAACTTCTCAAGGTCGCAGCTACGCAATCATCATTATGGCTTTGTAAATAGAAATTTTCGATTTCTGGCTTTCATGTGGCTTGTCTGCCGACATGAGGCCCTCGTTTCAATGCTACGTTGTTCCATGCCTGAATTTTCTCTCTGTTTCAGCCACATCGTGTCCCGTACCTTTATCGTGACCAGGATCGGCAAGTGGATGCTCTCGATCTTCGGTCCCCTTTCTTGACTCTTACTCTTGCTGTAATTTCCACAAGATGCAAGAGAACTGGTCGCTTCAAGATGTCCATCACTGCCGTAAAGACTTAAATCAGTGACTGCATAACATTGCCTTCCGAACATGCCACTCAAGTTTGGTCGTGTTCTTCGCATGCCATGGATACGTTCTCGACCAGCGTAGATCATAACGGAATTTAATAATTACCTGTGCCTCGTGACACGATAACTGTGATCAGTCGGAGGACGCATGGTTTCCATCATCACAATCTGGCACGGTTGTTTCCGTGTTTGTCTCTGACTCCTTTTCTGCCAACGTTACCAAGGTCAATTCTAGGGCAAGATTTTGACCTAGTTATTCTTGACATTCAGCTGGGTAAGTGGATTGCCGCATCCCTTTCAAATCCGTTTCTCATGGCATTCCTCTGATCTCCGTGCAGATGACAGCACATTCCCGGCAAGAGCAGTGGACCTGATATTCTGCCACAGCGTGAATCTACCGCGGACACGAGGCAAAGCTGCTATATATATGAGAAACTAGTAATGAAATTGGATTACGTATACTTCGACGTCTGTTAATAGTCAACTTCATCGGGCAAATATGGTCCGTGGACATGCACGTGCGACGCCGGGAGAGCACGAGTTCTTCCCATGCTGCTCCGCCATGACAGCAAACTAGTCAGCAGTTCAGCATAGCAATTTGGAAACAAATGCTAAAATCCACTATATGGAACGACGCGATCGGCTGCGATTTAGTACAGGAGCACCTAAAGTATTGCCAGAGGGAGAATCACTACGCACCTACTTCGGAAGAAATTAGGATACTCTTGGGACCGTTTGATTGCAGGGTAAGCTTGTGTGTTCGTGCATGCTGAGTAGAGCGTCACGGTTAGTCTGGACAAAGTTTCAGTGACGAGAATAAGTCCACGCCTGGCAACCTTTTTGAGAATGACCAGTCACTGTTTATAGCTACATTACTGGGATATGTACCGTTTCGTACTGTGACTCGGACAGCCTCTGAGGCTAACATAGTCACTCGTGGCGTTCATGCCAAGACGCCGAAGGCACAATGCAACTAGGGCAAGTTTAATATGTCCACCTTGGGACTCCATGCCTCAGCCGCAGTGAGTTACCGAAGCCATGCTCAGATACTTTACCTTATTAGCGTGAACTTCTTAAATTATTTCAACTTACCAGTGGGTGCCACAAAGGTAGCTCACGAATACATAGCTAAAGGATGGTTATAAGATGCGGGGCTATGTACTATATTGGTTCGTTCCGGTTTGGCACCTTTAGGACTCTAATCATCGCTTTCTCGGATCACATTTCATCTGTTTAAAGTGTCCTTGGTTACGAAGTAAAGAAGTCTAATACCAACGATAACTGAGTGCTAGACGTCCATTGACTATGACTCCAATAAAAGAGGAGAAAGAAAAAAGGGAGACTCCCATGAGAGATGTCAACTTTATCTAATAAATATTTCCAGCGATATATGCGAAGTGGCTGGTTAAAGTCGACCTTCACGTAAGCCCGCTTGAATTGTATGCAGGGCATAAATTGTCCCAGGCAACTAAATGCACAATCGCTGTCATGAATGTAGGGGGGTGTACTTGTAAGCTTACCAGGAGGAGTAATCGTAGAGGTCTCGTCTACATCCGTTGCAAATACAATGGCAAAGCCACTGGTTCGTTAAATCAGTCCAACCACAAATGGTTAGCAGTTCTAGGTGACGCACAGGTTAAAATGCCAGTCTATGTGACTATGCAATTGATAAGTCAACAGGATGACTACTAGAAGAACACAAGTACATACCAATGCATAATCCAGGGTCCTGGGTTATCTGTATTGAATCGGAACGTAACGTTGTCCCCCGCAACACCGATGGAGACGACATCGCGCTTGACGGGATTGGCATAATTGTAACTCGTCGTACCAGCGCTGCGAACGACATCGAATGTTTGCTAGAACGCCATTAATTAACCGTACACGCAGAAGGATGGGTATTGAATCGTACCCCATGTAGGTGCACAGGGTGCTGATTGCAAAGATTTAGTACGGATTCTGTTCTTGAATTCCAAACGCGAACTCACAGGGCTACCAGCTGCTCCGCTGGGGATTGATACTTCAACCGATTTGTACCTAGGAAGAATGTAAACGCTGCCGGCGGGCAGCAACTCTTGCGCTGTCTTTGCACCACTCAAAATCTGGAGGAGCACGGGAGAATTGGCGATTGGCTCGAAACTGACTCCATTGACGCGGAATCTAAGTTCCGTAGCGTTGAAAACGACATTGAAATTGAGATTGATATCTGCACCGCCTTGAACAGGCTTTCCAGGTGCGCCTGGATTAAAGAGGGGAACTAGACTGGTCTCTTTCAAGGGATTGACACTTGTACTTGAGCTTGACGCTGGGTCTGCGACGGGGGCACCTGCGTACCGCAGGATCGCGGAATTTAATCCATTCGCGAACCCAGTTGAACCGACGTTGGGGTTTGCTCTAACCCAGTAATTGGTCACGGGTTGGTTCGTTGTCAAGACGAAGGAGTAACGTTGTGCTGCAAATATTTGGATCGAATCGACTGTCAAGGGTTTGACCTCAGTGCCGTCGACTTCGATGATGGTCTATGAAGATGTCAGTATGAGTCCAGATGCAGTTGATTCTACTCACCATAGTATGATTGCTGATAGAGAATGTGAAGTTAGGATCACAAGACATCGACACGAGACGGAAGCGATAGCGTGTGTTGGGTTTGACATTGATTACGGCCAAGGGAGAACTGGGTCCTCCAACATAACGACCAAGACCGTTGATCAGAGTTGAATTAGCAGTTGGGACGAAGCCAGCGGAAGGCGATGGCACGTGATACCTGATTCTGTTCTATAAATATTTCTATGATACCCATCACCACTTACCAGTCGGCCAGAGTGATAACGGTACCCTCTAGGGATGAAACGTTATAAAGAGAACGGTACGGAGGTCAGGTCATACCATTATCAACATCGTACCTGACGATGTACCTCAGCGGTTATATCCTCGAATGCACCCTTGGACTCACATGTATTTCAACGGATCATTTGAGTCGTAAATGACCAAAGGGCCTCTCAGCCCGTCGCAATATTGTGTTCCTGCCGAATTCCTAAGACACTGGAAGAAAATACAAAGATGGCATACAGACCGTGATGAGCATGATACCAGAAAGTTCCTGCTTGATTCGGAACACTAAAGTCATACAGGAACGATTCGCCTGGAATTATCGGGCATTGTGAAACTCCTATAGGACCGTCGTCCCAAGTTGTTCCCAACTGGAATATGCCATGCCAGTGCTATTATCCAATATTGATAACATGATAGATGGTGCAATGGAGAGCTTACAATACTTGTTGTGATCAACATGGCGGTGTCTTCCAACGAATTTATCACATTAACACGAAAATGGCCTCCCTGGCTCGTAGTCAATGGCAACGTATCTGGAATCAACGTCATACTTACTGCGTTTCCAATAATGAGAGGTCCCGGCATGGAAGCAGATTCAGGTGTAGCGCCTGCAAGGACCGTACTTTGCCGTCGACGTCAACGAATTTTCCATTGTTCAAATTCTACTCAACTTACGAACGGCTGAACCCATCTGGTGCAATGTTTTTATTCACGATGTGCAAGTCGGTGAAAGGGCCTATGGCGGCATGTACCAGAAGATTAAAGGAGCAGACGACGAGACAGGATACGGAGAACATGACACCCCAGAATTAGCCAGTGCCAGGGGCTACCGTCCGTTATCTTTTGCAACCTACTTTATAATGCTCGTCGCTGCTAGAGAGGAGTGCGTCCCCTGAGATTTGATTTTTCACAAGGGCCAGATAATCAAGAGGTGGCGTGCTCTCGCCGTCCATTCCGTATAGTCGGATACCAGCAAAGGAGTATTTTGAAGTGAAACGGCTGCGCACATGCCGACAGGGATATGTGTGATGGAGATAGAGCTACGGCACCAACAGCACTCGAGATATACTGGCGTTTCGCCGGGCGTTATTTCGTAAATGGGTGTGAAGCGTTTCTTCTGAATATTCAGTGAAACAGCACAGTGTCTGACGAATGGACTTTAAATCTACCCACAAGATGTTGGTTTATAAGATGACGGAGTGCCATTCTCCGTCCCACATTCGTTCTTCCAAGTCTAGTATGCGTTTCTTGTACACTCTTTCATCATCGCTCCTACTCTTTGACGCCGTGATCGTAGGTATATAACATCCGCACTTACATTCGTTGATGGTTCGCAAGTAGGCATCATCCCCAAGCCCAACGCCCATTAAGTATGAGGTAGAACGCATATATCATGCCATCATAAACAGCCCTCCTTACTTCGTGGAGCGGACTACTACATTGGTCTGGATGTAAGAACCACGAGCATCTTGACGCAAAGCACGCACTAACGCCTATAGGGTATCACCGACCCCGGATTCAAATGTCTGAAGGAATTTCCGCCGCTAGCGGCATGTAACATGAACACGTGCTGATAGGTACTCAGGAAGTGCCTAATGTTTGAAGATGATAATCTGTAACATGTGTAGCGCTTATTTGAACCCTCCTTTGTATGTTTACCATGATGAAGGAGAAGAAGCTGAAGAGGTCGAGATCGCAGAATGGCATGTACAGGTAAATCTCTAACTTGACCGAGAGAAGGGGCGCGACGTGCCTTGTCCGGCGGATCTCTTGTTCTCTCGACAACAACTTCCGTCAACCATGTGGTGGATGCTTTGAAACGTGATGACGATGACATTGACGTTCAAATTTTCAAATTTCGAAACGTTGACATGTGACATGTGACAGCTAAACCACCTGGCAACGATCACATCTATTCACGTCAACATTCGGCAAGCAAGCCATTCATCCTCACGTTCGGAGGCCCTCAATCCATTCAGCGGCTACGGCAAGATCATAAGATCACATGACTCGGGCCGCATAGGTTCATGGAACAGAAGATATGTTATAGAAAGCTGGCGCTGAGTCACGCATCAACTTGACTTTCGCACTGGCAATATGTCTTCACCGCTCGACGTGGGCAAAGCGAGGCTCCATTTCCCGTCCTTAGATACGGGTTATATCTTTGCAGATAACGCTGGCGGGTCTCAATGTTCTAAAGAAGTTGCCGATTGCATAACGGATTACCTATTCAATACGAACGCTCAGCTTGGTGCAGATTACTCGATCTCCGTCAAGAGCACCAATCGGGTCTTATCAGAGGCCCCGGCGGCCATTTCCCAACTGTTCAACGCTCAATCAAATGAGATCGTGTTCGGCTCAAGTTCGACGATGAACTTGGAAAATTTGGCCCGAGGCTTGGAAAACGACGTGCAATCTGGGGATGAATTCATTATCACTGGCGAGCATGAAGGTAAAAATACATGTTAACCCGACCTGTGGTGATGAATATTCTCTATCAATAGCTAACACCGGTTGTTGGAAGAAACTTGCTGCTCGTCGAGGTGCCAAACTGAAATATTGGAGGTCAAAACCGACTGATCCCACCAATCCTTACTCAGTCGCGCTGAAGACAGAGGACCTTTTGCCCCTCATATCTTCCAAGACGCGCATTATCGCCTTTACTGCATGCTCTAATATTCTTGGCACAATTAATCCCGTAAAGGAAATCGTTAAAGCTGCCCGTAAGGACGCCGAGGAGAAAGGTGCCAAAAAAGTCGAATTTTCCATCGATTGCGTGGCCTATGCGCCCCATAGGCTTATTGATGTCCAAGACTGGGACATTGAATTTGCTGTCGTTTCTCTCTACAAGGTAATGTAATGAGATGTTCATTACAGAAGTTGTCTTACCCATGCACGCGACACACCATCAGATGTACGGTTCGCATACCTCAGCGCTTTACGTCCGGTCCAAGGCGCTTCAAACTTCTGTTTCGTCCATAGTACACCATTTTTTGCAGGTAGATTCTGATTCGTACAAGATTCAACCAGGTGGTCCCGGCTATGAACTGGTGTACGGGAGCACCGGCATCATCACCTATTTGCTATCCCTTACCCGTGAAAACTCGCTCCAAGCATCGTTCAAAGCTATCGCGTTGCACGAGCAGGAGTTGCTCCGAGTTCTTTTGTCATATCTTACGCACTCAGACCAGAAGGCCAGGGGTGTCCGCGTCCTCGGTGACGCGAATGTCAGTTTAACGCGTGTACCGACAGTCAGTTTCATCGTCGTCGGAGAACGACCAATCAGAAGCAAAGATATAGTGGCCGCGTTTGATCTCAAGGGAGGCGTGAGTTCATGCTTTTATCTTTCTTTGGACCCGCTTCTGAATTTGCACCTAGATTGGTATCCGATACGGCCATTTTTATGCATATACCCTCGTGAAAGAGTTTTTACCCAACGGTGACCCACAAGACGGCGTCGTTAGGATTTCCTTGGTTCATTACAACACAATTGAGGAGGTAAATCGAATTATTGAGATTCTGAAAGAAGTTTTGGATGGCTTGGATCAGTTGTCAAATGTTCCGCATTAGACGCACACCATTTATGCGAATGTTTATATCCAGGACTGGGATAGGTGCTGTTCGCGTCCGAATAGGATAATTATGATTTGGACGATTGGATGTAGTCGGTATGGCGCGTTTCTTAGCATGTGCGAGACGTACGTACGGTTCACCATCATGCGACGAACAAACTGGTCAGATTGTGCCGTTTGCACCATAAGTATAAGCAAGTTCGTGTTCAGTTCCTCCCCCCCAAATTGCCTGTGATACGTCCGAATCGGCTAAGACATACTGTCTAAATAATATTCAATCGCAGTTAGGGATTTCCGTGGTACTTGGTTATATTTGGTACGAGAGAAACACATTGCTTTCAATTCCTCCGTCGGTGACAGCTGGACTCGGAATTCTTCCTCAGATGCAATAAGGGATTGCCGTTCTCATTTCTATGGGCGGCAACATATGGAGGAGGAACTTTATCTAGACATCAATCGAATACTTTTTGTTCTCGTACTTCAGAGTCGGCCCAGTGGCAGGAAGTCACGTTGGATCTTTGAACTGGACCTAATGCTTCCGATGCTATCCTGCACCAACCACAATATCCCTCCTTCGCAGACTTTGGATAACATTCTACTCGATGAGGACACGAATATTGACGCTGCGGGGAAAGGTTAAGAAGCCCCAATGCCCCATGATAGCGCCATCGAGTTTGATGCTTATAGTCTTATACAGCAATCTGTTGTTGATGTTGTGGGTGCCAACATAGAAGAACGAATAAGTGGTGTCTCAACACAGATATCGTGGGTCCTGATACAATACACGGAAGTGCAGAAATACTGTGAACACCGGCACACCGATATTTCCACTATCACACAAACGCTGTTGTGCGCAATCTTCCCCGAACCCAGCCGCACGCCGGCATTGCGTGGCTGCGTCACTGTTCTGTAACCATTCTTACCTGATGATAACAGGCAATGATTAATAGGGAGGTATTGGTCCATTGGTCTTCAATCCTGCCACACGGCGAGTGATGCATGTTAAAAAAATAAGGCTGGCCGGGCACTAAATCCCTACGATTCCTCGCTGTCTTTACATGCCGATTCTAGAGTTCGCGCGATCTAGATTGACGATAGCCGCGCCGTTGGACAACAAAATGAGAATTCGTGCATAAATTGTGAATCCGAGGCGGAGATGAGTCGTGAAGATTATTCCGCCAACTTTGCACAGCAGGAGCACTGCAGGACGCGAACGATATTAAAGGGCACGAAGCTTTCTGTCTTCATTGTAGCTGCAGCGTGCTTCTTATGTCGACTATTTCTTCCACAACGACCGCTCTCCCCAAGTTGCCTGGAATAAGCCCATTCCTAGTCCGTGACCGGACACCAGAGCAAGGAACTACCAGCTCCGCGGGAAGCCCCCAAATCGAGACACAACATTTTGATAGCAGGGGTGATACCAAGAAGAAACGTTGTCGTTCCCAAGACGACGCAAGTGAGGGGCGGTCGACCAAACGCTATCAAAACGAGGAAGGGAGGCGGGATTTACTCTATCGGGATCCATGGATGGTTTCGGAAATGATACGACCGACGGCAGTTGTCTGTCGTGGGTGCAACAGGACAATTCTCCTTAATAAACGCCATAGCTATGATCCTTTCTTGTGGCGCAGGCACAAAGCGTCGTGTCACAGTATACAACGAAGCATTTCGGTGAGAGTATACCTTTTAACAAGAGAGGAGATGTGGCCTTCGTGGTCCCGGGATACTCTGTAGATCCTGAGTAGATTTTTGACAACTTCAATAATGCTCGGTATTCTTCTCGATAAGGCCACATGTAAATGCGACACCCCCTTATGGAAGCGTATGCGCCCCAAAAGTCATAGTATAGTACCAAGCGACAAGCAATGACCCAGAGTCCCGGGGAATGTACGAAGTTGAAACGTTGTGGACGTTGGCTAGGGGCATCACGCGTCACGCGTAACATGTAACGGTGACAATGGCTATGAGCATGAACAAGCGCAAGAAAACGTCTGGACTTACGGGATTGGAACTAAGGATGGCGTACCAATCCCTCATCAGCCTCAAATCATTGCTGAGTACAGTTACCGCAGCAAAAGAGGTTGACGATTTGCAGTCTCAAGAGAACCTAATCACATTTGAGTCGGATTTCGAGGAAATGCTAGCACAGATGCTCGAGATGATGAAGTCAAAGCTAAATGGGCCCCAGGTACGCCGTATCCCACTAGCAACCATGTTTCTTATCGTCTCTTACAGGTTCTTTCTTTCTCTGGCATGACAGAAGATGATTTGTCCAAGTTGAACATCACACTTGGTGGTTGGCTCATGCTGAAAGCGGATTACGAAGTTCGGGTGGTCGCGGCGAAGGAAATTGGAATGACTGAACACTGGTCTTCCGAGGGGCTGTATCGTCACCTCCGTGTGCTGCAAAAGCTTGTTCCGAGAGCGGTGAGTGTGTGCGAAATGCGAAATATAATGGGCACAAATCTCATGTTGAATATCAGAACGAAGCAGCCTCACGTGCCTGGATCGATTCCTTCTTCTTCCGTGCATCTGCAATGATGCCACAAGGCAAGCAGTTGGTGCGTAGCCTCGAACAGAGTGTCCCAGCTACAACCGTCAAACCTCTTAGTTTCACTACCCTCGGAGGTTACATAGATTACACCGCCATAGGGGCGAGCGCATTGGGCGCAGGTAAATTTCTTCAACAACCGTTATTCGCTTCGCTCATTTTTCTGCAGCAAAGCTTTTAGCCTTGCCACGTTTAGGAGTACTGCGGGACTTTGATCACGCGCTTTTTGTTTCAGAAGCCAAGACAAGCAATGTTTCGCTCGAAAACCATATCCCTCAAGTTGTGTGTGAAATGTATGCTTGTGCAAAACGACTTGGGTCAGTGGCTTGTTCCATCCATTTTGCACTAATCAATGACAACTCCACGGTAGAACAAACATTGTTCGCGGAGCTGTGACCGAAGGACATAACTGGATTTTCCTCGTCCTTAAATTGAACCCTGATGGCGATGGTGCCGTATATGCTCGGTCTTTGGAACGGACTCGGCTCATGACCGTAGTCCCTCCTGGTAAAGAAGAAATTTCACGCACAATGTGTGATGTGATCGCTGGAATCATCGCATACTGGGTAAGTGCCTTCTCCTTTGTGTCATTGCCCTTGGCATTGACTTTTGTTTCTGGTATGGTCACAGATAGAGCATAGCAACGAAGATATTGGAGACGATGACTGGTTCTGTGCAGAGTGGAATCGGAGGGAGAATAGATGATTCGGGTGAGAGTGGTCTCTCGACCGATTCATCGATCATGTCGTTATACGGTTAACTTTGGCATTCATGTGCCCTCCTTTATTGACCTATACCAGTAATATGCAGCGCCGAGCATTGGATCATGCCTTTTTGTATTTGTATTATGTGAAGGTTAGCTAACGCGTTGCCAAACATGTGGTGGCGTTTGTCTATCTACCGCAGCAAATTTCAGGCCGCCAGAGACACCAACGGACACGGGGTCGTACGAGCTTAAAGATGATATGTACGACCGTCTTTCTACCACTATAGGAGGAGCAGGAGGTAGAGACGGTTCTCTCGAAACGGCTAAAGAAGGGCGTACGAGATCCAGTCAAGCCCTTCAACGTCACAAAAGGCGCGTGTTCCATCGTCCCCTCGACGTTCGAGTTCTGCTCCAGGTCATGTTCTATGCCATCTTGATTATAATGCGATGATGGACGAGTCGGGGAGCACTCTTGCTTCTGGTGAAGTTATCATGGGACGCGCTTATCTTAGTGGCCAGCTCGTGGCTTAGGGCTATCAAGACGTTTGCAGGAGGACAATGTGTTTGTACGACGTTCTCTGCTATCACTGGGACCATGACAAGTTTGCGACGTACAAGGGGACGACCGGTTGGATACTCGACCAACCAGATTGCGGAGTGTGTTCCGAAGGAAGTGGCTTCCTGACGTCGTGTTGCTGAAAAACCGCCTGCAGCGCTTAGGGTTTCTGCCTGAGCAGAAGGTATATCGCTATGGATAACCATCAGGTGTATTCGTAAAACCTCAAACCGTTTACTGTTCACTCGCTCGTCGGTCCCTTGTCTACTGCCCGCTTGATTCCTGGCCTTATGTAACTATGGTATGTAGCAGATGAATGACCTTGTCCTTCCCGTGGCCTGTTGCCCTCGTCCCTCCGAGCCTGTTCGTATGGTCTAGAACGTGAAAGGCAATCTGGAGCGCTCAAGATGGGGTATTCGTAAAATGAGTTTGGATGCCATCCTCGACGTTTGGACCAAAGCATTAAATGATAGCGCATAATCTGCCGGGAAGTAAGTAGGTCGCTTTAGTTCGAGACTTCAATTCTGAACTCTTGAAGCTTGATCAGTCAAAGCGTCGCAATCATCCGTAACTTTGCAAAAACAACGCGACCCCCTTCATGGTCCTTTGGGATTATTCTTCAACTCGAAGTAACGCTCGACCTTTATACCCTGATCGTCAAAAGCTAAGCACGCCGTGCGCAGTTGCTGATTACGTCATCACGTCCCAGTTGGGCACTGAATGAAGATCTGCACCACAAGCGCAGCATGCTGCGTCGCGCCAGACTTGGGCCCGCAACTAAAATTTTGACATCCATCGTACATGATGGCCCCTTTCTTCGAAACAGCAAAGGTGGGCGACTCACTCCGGAACAAACACGGGTAACTCACCTAAACAATTGCCAACGACAGTCCTTCGCTGACGTCGAAATCACCGAAAAAGGCGTCAATACCCAGGATTTTATAGACGCATCAGATGCACTTCTTCGCCTCTTTGGTAGGAGTGTTCTTCATTCTGTTGCCGCGGCCTGAGTGCACTCACATGGACAGACTTGGTGGGATCTAGCGTTTTTGCCTTTGTACAAACAGACCTCAAAAGTTATCTTGATGTTCGCGTTGAAATATAATATTCAAAAAATGCACCATGACTCAAGAGACACTTACAGGGGATAAGACAACGTTATGAAAGTCACCGAGACGAATCCCAAACCTTGGAAGCCCTCGTCCAAAATGAAGCAAAAGACCCTCAGAGATGCGCCATCCCGTGCCTCGTCCAATTCGTTCGGTGGGGACAAACCGAAATTCTACATCTAACCTGAGCTACGCTCACGCTCCACATGTAGCGGGCTCGCATTTACTTGCAAGGCTTTACAGAACATGCAAAAAGACCCCAATGTCGAATTGCACATTTGCTTCAAACGTTCTTACGATGAAATCTTGGTGCACCACCATTCGTTTATCATTCGTTCACTGGTTGCAGTCAGTCATTGGTCATGTCCGCTCTTCGACGCTTTCGCCGATTGTGATTTCATAGGTAGTGATACGTGCAGTTCCAAGACGCCGCGACTTTTATGCGTCCATTGCACAAGGAGGCTCAAGAGCGAAACTAGACGCTGCTCTCGTAAAATGGCTCGAGGCTCTTGAAATTTTGGTGAAGCATTTATGTGATTTTTTGGAGGGTGGACAATACGGACGAGTTGTATAAGAGATTCTTCAAATTTCTTTTTGTTTTCGGTGATCAAAGTAGGTACATGCTGTAAATGACGTATCCTATATGACCAACCGAACAGGTTGAAAGCTGTGTGGATCGGCGTGTTCGGGCGTTACAGATTTGCGCAGTCAATTGAAAAAACCCCGCTCGCTCCATCATCAATGCATCTCTTATGGGCTCCTCACGCAACCCCTTCGACATTCAACCTCCCTCGCCAGCTTCAACTGGAAACCCTCCGCCATCGTTCCACCCCGTAGCAGGCAATGATGAAACAACTCTAAATCCACTGACTCCAGACCCAGTCCCAGATCCGCCGTCCAGACATGAAGTGGCAGACCTATCGCCCATCCTGGCAGAAGAACGAGATAGAAAACAACCCTTTCCTTCGCCAGTGATCACACTAGAACCACCACCACCACCTGCATACACGGCCACTCCAGATATCCTCAGTCGCGGTGAACCTACGTTCGATGTCGGTCCCAGGCATCCTTTCGAGCAGCCGCAGCCCACGCGCTCTACAGCCTCAAGCTATGGACCTGCTCAGGGTCCAGGTGTTACCTCATCTTATACTGGACCTTTTCCAGGCGTTACCGAATCTTATCCTGGACCTGCTCCAGGCATTACCCAGTCTTATACTGGACCTACCAATACTAGCTCCGGTCCCAACTTCCTCACCTCTGGTCTCACCGGTTTCCCCTTTTCACAACGCCGTCGTAGCGGACGCCGCCCGGGTCTCATCCATCAAATTGCAGGATCGCTTTTGTCCTTTGACGATCACCACAGCCGAAACCGGTCATACGACATAGACGACTCTAAAACACCCCCGGAACTGCTGTCATCCGTACGGCGGCCGGCGATTCCTGGCCGGCGCAATTCGTTCGACGCATCCCAATTTGCGAACTCGTCGAGCAGCTTGGCACCGCAACTGCAATCACAGCCTTCGACTTCCTCACCGTCACCGCCGAGCCTGGACCCCTTCAAGTCGACGTCGGATTTTGCGCGTTCGCACGGATATTTACCCTCGGAGCTGCCCTATATGCCGAGCCGCCCTCCCATCGGTCCCAGTGTCGTATTCAGTGGGGCCGGAAGCCCGGCACCTGCAGGAGCGCCTGTGTACGCGCCTGGGGATCGTCGGGGGGATGGGGTACGGTGTTGGATGTGTGGCGGTACGGGGATGGTGAGCCGTTTTATTTTCGACCGTTCGCAGTGTGGTACTTGTAAAGGGCTTGGGAAGTGGTACACGTAGTTGAGTGTCAGCGTTGATATGTTGATTTAGAATGTATTTATTATGCTCCGATAAATTTTATTGTGTATGCTCGAACTGCCTAGCTACACAAGTTCACACACCAACACTGATCATTAACCTCTTCTTCTCGCGGTTCGTGTTGACACGATGACATCCAGTTCATTTCAGAGTTGTGAATGTCCGCCGAGTGCTGGGTTGACAGGAGGTCGTACGATTGCCTGATCCCAACCACACCAAGACCGTCTTCCCATCAGACAATTGGTTCAGCAAACTGCTCAATTATAACAACTACCTTTGATAACGACATACAATGTTTAGACCTTCAAACTTTTTTTTCATCCACAAAACAGTCGATCCAGCATAGCTAAATCATGATCTTTTTTCAAAATCTCCCTGCAGCCGACCCCAATTGGACGTGCAATCTCAGGTGGCATCAGAAATGGGCATCGATCTTGTTCATGTACTCCAGCCCAGCTGAAGTCGACGAGCTTGACTTGACCCGCTTTCGTGATCACTACGTGCGGTGGACGAAGATCTCCAAAGACGATATCATTGTCGTGCAACATTCGAATAGCTCGGCGAACGTCGTCCTCGACTTTCGCTCCATCAACCGCATTCTTGGCTATGAAGATCGTTTTGCCGGTTATAACGTATTCCATGACTACCATCATAATATTTTGGTAAGACGGTTGTTCGTCTTTGAGACGAGGTGACCCGCAATAAAGAAGTCGCGGCGCCAGACCTGCGTCAGCCAGCAGACGATGTGCCGTTTCTCCATAGCGTTGGGCAAACTTGACGACGATGTCCATAGGTGGTTCTGTGCACGTCCGTCCACGAAGAGTGCAACAAGAAATTTCTTGTTTGAGGTACCCTACGTATTCGAAGTGGATGGTTTGGCCATTTTCATGGTACGCCGTAATGGATGGAAAGTAGCGTGCGTTATAAGGCGTCCTGTCAATGGGTCGCAGGCCTTCATAATAATCGCGGAGGTTTTGTATACTTTCCACAGCATAGAACGTTTTGTCCAAGCAAGTAAAGTGGAGAGCGGGCTGAACAGAGTCAACTCCGACCCAGATAAAATCGGTTAGTCGCTGGACAAGTACAGTATCGGTCAGGACCGCTCCGAGAATTGACATCCAACCACCTGCAATGGCTACTAGGAATGTCGGACAACAAGTAAGGCCTCGGATTCTGTCATACTTTAACTGATCGTCAAAATGTCAAAGCGCCCGAAACTCTAGTTGCTTACGTTGTTTTGGGCCCAAATTCGAGCAATGCTCAAACCAGCTTCCGTCGATGGATCAGTTTTATCACCCTCAAACTCCATTAGCACAGGTACGGCAGAGCCAAGCCGAGTCATGTGATCGACTATGCCATCGGACGATAGGTTCTGAAGCCAATAATTCGAATAAGGTGCCTTTTCAGGTCCGCATGATGCGCCACTTTTAATAAATGCGGGGTAGACGGAGCTTTGGAAAAGGCGATAACCTGCCTGGAAAATTCCGCAGGAACTGGAGATCCGTCTTCTAGATAATCTGAGAAATGTCCAAAAACTGGATGAAATAGTTTGACTGGAGGCCCGACGTCTCCAGTGCGACCATCGTGGATGCAATGCGCTTTCAGAACGCTTAGCACATCAGTAGATTTCGGAAGAGAGGCTGCATTCAAAATGCTATTGACTGTTTTATCAAGGCCTAAAGAATGTTAGCCAACTTGCAGGGGTTTCGAAAAATAGAAGACAAACGTTGATTTAACCCGGGTATGCAGAGCCTCCCTCCATCATCTTCCAGCATCAAAGTAAGCTCTACATGAGATAACCTTGAGTCGAATGTTGAATCGGTGATCATTCATTAGACTCACGCTCGGTTCGTACGATAACGCGTAGGCAGTGGATGGGAAAATCGTAGATAGTTTCTGCATCGGTTCCAATTGCTCCCTACAGTTAAAATCGACGTTCCTGAGGTATTTATCGCAAGGTTTACTGATCTTTAGCGATAAATCGGAGATGTCAAAAAGGATAAGCGCGTCGGCATCAAGGTATCCGAGGGTAGACATGTCATTCTGCCTGATGGCTACTTTGAGGTCGTGAACATTAGCATTTCCATCGATAAATATAGGAAATGAGTCGCGATGAGTGGTGTCGTCCAGTGCGCTAATAATACACCATAGCTGAAGGGTGGATTGCCGTGTTGCTATACCAAGGACCTCTGAGTCGTCTTAGACAACGTGGACGAGAACTGTACCCACGACGGTTAGGGTGATCCACGAGGAGTTGAATGTGGCTTTCGCTAGGCTGAGACGAGAAGATATGCGTGATTTTATCATTCGCGTACAAAGGGTTGTTGCTCTCGATGCCTTCTGCAATCATTCTTGCTATCGATTCGCGAGAAACGTCCGCAGTTGCGTCGATGGAGAAGGTATAGAGCGACACGGAATCAGGGGGAACGTTGGAAGGTAAACACCGTTCTGTTTTGATATTGCGCCTGAGATGATCACATCCTGTAGACCAATATCCACGAAGAAACTATGTTCGATTGGTTGCCATATTTCCAATCAGCGGATGCAGCGCATATTTGGGACTGGGATCGGTGAGGCGTTGTTGTAGTAGCTGGCATGTAGTTTAGCTTACGTATACGGTCATGGGTTTATTGGTGCGGCCGTCTAACGCGCTGGTTCCTACCGCGGCCTCCCCAAATACGCTTAAAAAGGTGTCGGCCAACACCAACTAAATCCCGGTACGTGACGCAAATCAACTGCCCGACAATCTGATGCAAATTTCTGATACGAGTAGAGACGCGAATTACAAAGACATCGCCTAGGGAGAGTTCCATTGGTATTAATGACTGTACGTAGTTTAAGGTCGTAGATCAACACAAGTTAGGTTACCTAAAGTGCACTGACCAGTCCCGCAAGGGTTTGTAAATCATCGAAAGAAGCGTCGTCGTGGGTTGTGTGGTGCCAAGGAATAAGTGGAGACAGCTTGAGTTGATCATCGTCCTCCTTGCTGCCATATTGCCAATGTGGACCAAGCACGGCAATCCAATATAGCTTCCCTCGGGCAGTCTGAGAGAATGCAGAGTTGGCTTGTTTGCAGATTTGCACAGACAAACGCTCTACGCCGTCTGGCCAGTGCTGACTGTTCTTGACTTCTACAATAAGAACAACTCGGAAATCAAGACCCTCAGGCTCCATGGCTCTAGAAACCTCGATGATATAATTGGGGATTGTACATTCATTATCATCATCAACGAGCTTGCGTTGAGGGGTGACTTGAAACCCGTTGGTAGCAGGGAACAGGGTGGTAAGGATAGTGGTCCAAGGCCCATACCACACGCTCTCCATCGGCGCCGTATTAGTGGTGTAGTATCGCAACACTTGGCAAGTAAGGGTGGGAAGAGGCATATGGCTAGACGTCGTAGGAACGTGGGTTCAAGAGATAGTGGTAGGCTCACTTGATACAGCTTTAACAGGGAGAAAAAGATGAAATAGACAACAGCAGGTGAGTCGACTGAACGTTGAGAACGTCAAACTGTGACAAAGTTGTTTGCTTTGGAGTCACGCGAGCATAAGTCTACGGTCACGCGTGACGCGAGCTTTCTCTCTCAGCTTTTGGGTACGTTAGTTGCTATCTCCTCAGTCCTCACTGATGTTTGCCATTCCCAGAAACAGTGCTTATATGTCGTTTCCTCCTCTCACCTGTAAAGTGCTGGAGGAGTATTCAATCCGTCCACCTAAGAATGAAGATCTTTGGCTCGGACCTTGGTTGACAATTCTGACGACCCTATTCCCGGCTGCCGACAACTATCTTGTGAGCCCACAAATCAAGACCTATTCTGAGAAGGATAAAGGTCTTCCCGATCTCATCCTCGAGGTCGCGAAATCTGTCGACCAGCCTTTTGGCCTTCGAACAATTCTCATTGTCGAAATAAAAAACCCCCACCACTGGCCAGATGGAGTGGACCACATCATGCGTCGAATCGATCTCGATACCGGGTACGAATTCTCGAAAACAGCTTTTAACAAGCTGTATTGGATTGCGGCAGTTGGTCCTCATTGGCGATATGGCGTCAGGGAAGAAGATAAACGTAGGGCAGGGCCGCTTGTTGACTGGCATCATTCAGTCCACGACCCAGCTTCCTTTATCGACTTTCAGGCCCTTGCTACGCTTGTTCGTGCTCTGTAGGCACAGCTTCTCGGTTTCCGCACTAGCTCACGATTTCATTTTATTTACTGTAAAGCTGCTTCCTAATGACATGTGACTCTTGCCCATTTTTTTTTCGGTTTACGAGGTGCCCGCTTGCTCGCCTCCTGCAGCTTATCACTTTCGACCCACTCGGCGTCGGCATCCTCGTCGCTGCATTCGTCTCGGAGGCTTACCAGCTCGTCCGTCTGGAACGGTTCAGCCAGACTGCACTGATGCGATATCCAAAGTTGAAAGACCGTGCAGGCGAGTGGTGAGGACTCCCAGAACGAAGAGGCATTATACCGAGAGACGAGGGCGTGAAAAAGACGGCTAAAGCAGAGGGTTTGACCTTTGAGGAAAAGAAGCATGATGATGATGGACGACGGCGAGGGCTTGCTCAGGACCAAGGCAAAAATCGTGGTCGAGGACCTCCTTAGGCAGGGTATTCCTCCCAGCCAAGTATTGGGTGCAGCAGTGAATATGAACACCATCCTTCATTATCATCGACATGAGTATCAATCAGAGCCCGTGACTGCCTCTTCAGATGGAGAGGAAGCTGAAAGCTCAAATTCCTCCAGAATGAACCGTCCCTCCTCCAGCCCTTCCCTACCCATCTTCCGTCAGCCACCCTCCCACCTTCTATACGAGAGCTCGGGTATTGCCACCAAGTGAAGTGACAAGCATTGAGAAACCAACGACGACCTTTCGCCTCCTTTCCGACGACACGTCCAGCTCCGACGGGAGATGAGGACGCGGACGAGGACAGCGGGTCAACAAGCCACCTGATCTTGTCGACGATCCGAGCGGTAGGGTCAGTGACTCTCACCATCGAACACGTTATGGATAAATCCTTCCGACAAAAAGCGCGGTTCCCCGAGCCACGACTGTGTGGTTGGGATGAGAGCCCTGCAAAAATGGCTAAATGCAGGAAAACGCCCACCTCTTCCTTGTGCTCGATGATCACGCGGAACCCTTTGCGCCTTGTAGCCCACACAGGTGATCGTACGCCACAGGGTGCATGATTTGGCACGACTCCCAGGTCCGCCCGTCTGCTTGATGTAGATACCTTGGTTGTGCTGCCGGCGCCACGCAGACCGTCGTCCCAGACATCTTGGTCGAGGTCTGGTCCACGCTGGCCATGATCTCCACGTGCCGGATCGGACAGACAGCAAAGTACGCCGACACGGGCCGCCGGTGGAGTGCGACACCTGCTCGGTGACATAGGTGATGCGCGTGCGGGGTGCCTCCATGTTGAAGTTAGAGGCCGCCGTCGTGTCCTGGAATCGCATCAATAGGGCGGTCGAGGCTGAGGTTGGACACGTGCGCAGCGATATTGTTCAGGCTGTGCGCTTGCAGAGACGTGCGTCGAGGACCGGCCCCGGGGCAGTGTAGGAGAGAAGGCTGAGAGCGCTGCGATAGCTCCGTCCGCTCTTCACGCTCGTCATCTCCGAAAAGGCCGGTATGGCAGGGCTGGGAGGGATGATCTCACTTCAAAGGCCGCTACAGTACAAATGCAGTCCGGCTGGGTTATGTAGGTGTATTTCTATCCATGCACATACCGCCATTATCTTAGTGTGGGTAGCATGGTAAGCCCCACAACGCGAATTTCGCCAACTCCGACTCCAGCTCTACCATGTTCGATAATGCTTCCACCAGCGCGCGTTGTGGCATCCACAGTGACTGCGCACACGTTGCGGTCTAGATGAAGAGCTGGCATGCTCTCCATATTCTTTGCCCACCCGCCACTCCCTGGCGCATTCCTCCAGGCGGTTGTGAATGCGAGACACCGCATCATCGAGCAGCCGTGGGTCTCCCAACAAGGGCGGTGTCATGCCAGTTACGCAAACAGAAACGATGCCATTTCGATGTCATGCTGTTCGGTAATGAGCCCGCGGCCCTCCACACCAGCCGGGCGCCTCACAGTTCTCTTGTTGACTTCGGCCGGGTACTTGGCCTCTCCGATAGGCCCGGCCCAGTCCAAGTCGATTAAGTGGATCTTCACATCATCAGATGTAAGCGACTTATCGTCGATAAGAATATTGCTTTCTCGAATGTCCCCATGAACAAACCCTTCTTCATGTAGCTTTCGCACCGCCCTCGTCACTTGACGTCGCACCTTCTCCTTGTCTGCGTCAGAGAGCTGTAGACCAAGGAGTACTCGGTACTTTGATTTGTCCATGATGACCCCAATCCAATCCGCAGATATTCGAACGCATCGCCGAAGCCTAGGCGCTAAATCGTGAGACGCCAGACAGTTATGCGCATCCTCCGAATACCACGACGTGAACTTGACAACGAATTCGTCAGAGTCAGGCTGGTTGACAATGGCGGCGGAGAAAACAAGGTTTTCGTCATGGAGCCGCTGATTGTACATGAAATTTATTTCCTGTCCGTTGTCTTCGTAGGATGTCAAGAACGGATATCCGCGAGCTTTCTGAAGGTCAGGATTGTACCGCTTTGGTGGGGCTGGATTCACGTCGGCTTCGGCTTCGATTGAATTGTAATGTGCTTCAATACTGTTAACGGCATCCATGAGTGCATCGAAGGAGGCTGCGATCGCGTATCTGGTTTTGGTTTCCCTCCAATGGGTCGACATATCGAAGAGAGGTGTGAGAGGCTCGACCCTTACGCGCTTCCCATCCCATACAGCGCCGTAAAATCCCAGATACGGACCTGCATATACCTTGAACAAGTGAACGGACGATAAATGAGCAGACGCACCCATTCTATACCCTTCTTGACAACTAGGTAGGGGGTTTAGGCCTTGCAATGGCGTTGCCAAAAAAGGAAATATAGTATAAATTTCCCCCAAGTCTCAAATTTGATAGTTTAACATGTGTATCCCTATTGAGGTTTTGGGCACATAGCACTATATATATTATATTAGATGGTACGTCCACAGGATAATACTGAACGCCATATGAGGACATGATATGTTGAGTGTGCGCGAATTGAAGGCCTTCAATTTGAGCACAATTATATTTTGATGTGAGTGTGCGCTGATTGAAGGCCTTCAATTTGTGCAAGGAGTCTGGATTATGCCATGATATGTGCACTGATTGAAGGCCTTCAATTTGAGCACAAGAATGTGCAGGATGTGAGTGTGCGCTGATTGAATGCCTTCAATTTGAGCACAGGAGTGTGCAGGATGTGAGTGTGCGCTGATTGAAGGCTTTCAATTTGTGCACAGGAGTCTGCAGATTATGCCATGATATGTGCACTGATTGAAGGCCTTCAATTTGAGCACAAGAATGTGCAGGATGTGAGTGTGCGCTGATTGAATGCCTTCAATTTGAGCACAGGAGTGTGCAGGATGTGAGTGTGCGCTGATTGAAGGCTTTCAATTTGTGCACAGGAGTCTGCAGATTATGCCATGATATGTGCACTGATTGAAGGCCTTCAATTTGAGCACAAGAATGTGCAGGATGTGAGTGTGCGCTGATTGAATGCCTTCAATTTGAGCACAGGAGTGTGCAGGATGTGAGTGTGCGCTGATTGAAGGCTTTCAATTTGTGCACAGGAGTCTGCAGATTATGCCATGATAATGTGTGTGCGCTGATTGAAGGCCTTCAATTTGAGCACAGCGAGTCAGCAGATTATACCATTATATAAGTGTGCACTGATTGAAGGCTTCATTTTGAGCACAAGAATGTACAGGATGTGAGTGTGCACTGATTGAGTTGAGCACAAAGAATGTGCGCTGATTGAATGCCTTCAATTTGAGCACAGGAGTGTGCAGGATGTGAGTGTGCGCTGATTGAAGGCCTTCAATTTGTGCACAAGAGTCTGCAGACTATGCCATGATATGTGCATTGATTGAAGGTCTTCTATTTGAGTACAGGAGTCTTATACCATGATGTGAGTGTGTGCTGATTGAATGCCTTCAATTTGTGCACAAGAGTCTGCAGATTATGCCATGATATGTGCACTGATTGAAGGTCTTCTATTTGAGCACAGGAGTCTTATACCATGATGTGAGGTGTGCTGATTGAATGCCTTCAATTGCACAGGAGTGTGCAGGATGTGAGCGTGTGCTGATTGAATGCTTCAATTATTTGAGCACAGAATGTGCAGGATGTGAGTGTGCGNTGCAGGATGTGAGTGTGCACTGATTGAATGCCTTCAATTTGAGCACAGGAATGTGCAGGATGCAAGTGTGCACTGATTGAAGGCCTTCAATTTGTGCACAGGAGTCTGCAGATTATGCCATGGTATGTGCATTGATTGAAGGTCTTCTATTTGAGCACAGGAGTCTGGAGATTATACCATGATGTGAGTGTGCGCTGATTAAATGCCTTCAATTTGTGCACAAGAGTCTGCAGACTATGCCATGATATGTGCACTATGATGTGTGTGTGTGCTGATTGAATGCCTTCAATTTGAGCACAGGAGTGTGCAGGATGTGAGTGTGCGCTGATTGAAGGCCTTCAGTTTGAGGGCAGGAATGTGCAGAGTAAGGCACATTAATGCATGCCAATTCAATTTGAGCACAAGAAAAAAATGTACAGGATGTGAGTGTGCACTGATTGAGTTGAGCACAAAGTATGTGCAGGATGTGAGTGTATGCCAATTGAAGGCCTTCAATTTGTGCACAGGAGTCTGCAGAGTAAACTATGATGTGAGCATGCATGATTGAAGGCCTTCAATTTGAGCAAAGGAGTGTGCAGATTATACCATGATGTGTGTGTCTGCTGATTGAAGGCCTTCAATTTGAGCACAGGAGTCTGCAGATTATACCATTATATAAGTGTGCACTGATTGAAGGCCTTCATTTTGTGCACAAGAATGTACAGGATGTGAGTGTGCACTGATTAAGTTGAGCACAAAGAATGTGCAGGATGTGAGTGTACGCTGATTGAAGGCCTTCAATTTGAGCAAAAAAGTGTGCAGATTATACCATGATGTGTGTGTGCACTGATTGAAGGCCTTCAATTTGAGCACAGGATTCCGCAGATTATACCATTATATAAGTGTGCACTGATTGAAGGCCTTCATTTTGAGCAAAGAATGTACAGGATGTGAGTGTGCACTGATTGAGTTGAGCACAAAGAATGTGCAGGATGTGAGTGAGGCTTTCAATCAGTGCACATTCATATATCCTCCTGGGCTCAAATTGAAGGCCTTCAATCAGCGCACACTCACATTCTTGTGCTCACATTGAAGGCTTTCAATCAGCGCACATTCATATCATGGTATAATCTGCAGACTCCTGTGCACAAATTGAAGGCCTTCAATCAGCACACACTCACATTCTTGTGCTCACAGAATGTGCAGGATGTGAGTGCACGCCTTCAATTTGTGCACAGGAGTCTAACTATGATGTGAGTATGCACTGATTGAAGGCCTTTCAATTTGAGCAAAGGAGTGTGCAGATGATACCATTATACAAGTGTGCACTGATTGAAGGCCTTCATTTTGAGCACAATGATGTGCAGGATGTAAGTGTGAAAGCCTTCAATTTGAGCACATGCTGTGCAAGCCATAACAGTAGCAGTGTAAGTCAGTGTAAGGCAGCATAAGCCATAACAGTAGCAGTGTAAGGCAGTGTAAGGCAGCATAAGCTGTAACAGTAGCAGCGTAAGTCAGCGTAAGGCAGCGTAAGGTAAGTGTAGCAGTGTAAGTCAGTGTAAAGTAGCATAAGGCAGTGTCAGCTGTAAGAGTAGCAGCTTAAGGCAGCAATTGAAGGCCTTCACTTTGAGGGCAGGAGTGTGCAGACTCACATCATAGTTTACTCTGCACACTCCTGTGCAGTTGTGCTCATATTGAAGGCTTTCAATCAGCGCACATTCATATCATGGTATAATCTGCAGACTCTTGTGCTCAAATTGAAGGCCTTCAAACAGCACACACTCACATCCTGCACATTCTTGTGCTCATATTGAAGGCCTTCACTCAGTGCACACTCATATCATGGTATAATCTGCAGACTCCTGTGCTCATATTGAAGGCCTTCACTCAGTGCACACTCATATCATTTTGAGCACAGGTTTGATCAGTGCACACTCACATCATGGCTCAAATTCACCAGGAGGAGTGTGCACTGATTGAAAGCTTCAATTTGAGCACAAGAATGTGCAGGATGTGAGTGTGCACTGTTTGAAGGCCTTCAATTGAGCACAAGAGTCTGCAGATATACCATGATATGAAATGTGTGCTGATTGAAAGCCTTCAATATGAGCACAACTGCACAGGAGTGTGCAGAGTAAACTATGATGTGAGTCTGCACACTCCTGCCCTCAAAGTGAAGGCCTTCAATCGCTGCCTTAAGCTGCTACTCTTACAGCTGACACTGCCTTATGCTACTTTACACTGACTTACACTGCTACACTTACGCCTTATGCTGCCTTACGCTGACTTATGCTGACTTACGCTGACTTACACTGCTACTGTTACAGCTTATGCTGCCTTACACTGCCTTACACTGACTTACGCTGCTACTGTTATGGCTTGCACAGCATGTGCTCAAATTGAAGGCTTTCACACTTACATCCTGCACATCATTGTGCTCAAAATGAAGGCCTTCAATCAGTGCACACTTGTATAATGGTTCATCTGCACACTCCTTTGCTCAAATTGAAAGCCTTCAATCAGTGCATACTCACATCATAGTTAGACTCCTGTGCACAAATTGAAGGCCTTCAATTGGCGTGCACTCACATCCTGCACATTCTGTGAGCACAAGAATGTGAGTGTGTGCTGATTGAAGGCCTTCAATTGTGCACAGGAGTCTGCAGATTATACCATGATATGAATGTGCGCTGATTGAAAGCCTTCAATGTGAGCACAAGAATGTGAGGTGCGCTGATTGAAGGCCTTCAATTTGAGCCCAGGAGGATGTCTTTTGATATCCACATTCATATGCCTCATCCTCTGTCCACCATTTATCATTCCCCACAATGTGTAGATGGACTCATACCAGTCCATGAAGGGCAGGAATGTGAATAGTAAGATAGCACCTATTGTAGTGGCTATTTACTACATGTCTATTGCTACAATGTCATGCTAAGATCCACATTCATATGCCTCATCCTCTGCCCACCATTCATCATTATGATTGGTTCCCCACGATGTGTAGATGGACTCATACCAGTCCATGATGTCATAGTTTGATATATTGCTGCAGTCAGCAGCTTCTGGCTGGTGACCAGGGATTTTTTGATCACTGAGAGCTGATCCATGTCTAATTTATGCTGCTCCTCCATGACACTTTTTGCTGCATCTCATGGGTGAGATACTTGAAGGCTCCAAGCTCGCTTATGAGGCATGGAATGTCATTGCAGAGGTTGGAAGTGATGCCCAACATGGCGTGGATAGGGGCATTGGGTTGACTGCAATGAACTCGACAGGGGGAGCAGGGGATGGGTTGATGGGGGAGTAGAGCAACATGTTGGTTCAATAGGTGGGAGCATTGAACTGGTGCTTTGGGTAAAAGAAGAACGAAGATGACGGTGATGGTGTGTGGAGGGGGGAAGAATGAAAAAAAGGTCCTGTAGAGGAATGTACCAGGTGCCGAATGATTTGGGCAATGAAATGCATGATAGGTGGGTGGTTGTACCTTGCTGGGGCTCATCTGTTATTGTGCAGGGTTTATATACCTTGCCAGAGAAATGGCTGTGCTGACTGTAAATGGAGAAATGGCTGTGCAGCTAAGGGTATCATGGGGTATCACAGCAGGCTTTGAGAAATGGTTGTTAGGTTGATTTTTCAAATGGAGAAATAAATGGCTGTACAGGTAACAAATGCCAAGCGAAGTCTTATGGCTTATGCTGGCTTATGCTGCCTTACACTGCCACATTTACCCACCACACTTACTCTGCTCACATCATACTCTGCACACTTCAATCAGTGCACAGTGTAAGGCAGCGTAAGCCATAAGAGTAACAGCGTAAGTCAGCGTAAGCCATAACAGTAGCAGCATAAGGCATTGTAAACCATAACAGTAGCAGCGTAAGTTAGTGTAAGCCATAACAGTAGCAGCATAAGGCATTGTAAACCATAACAGTAGCAGCGTAAGTTAGCGTAAGCCATAACACTAGCAGCATAAGCCATAACAGTAGCAGCAAAGGTCAGTGTAAGCCAGCGTAAGTCATAACAGTAGCAGCGTAAGTCAGCGTAAGGCAGCATAAGGCAGCGTAAGGCAGCGTAAGCTGTAAGATAGGTCAGCATAAGGCAGCAAATGGGCAGCAATTGAAGGCTTTCAATTGGCATGCATTAATATGCTATCTCACTCTGCACACTCCTGCCCTCAGATTGAAGGCCTTCGATCGGCGCACGCACATCCTGCACATTTGTGCTCAAATTGAAGGCTCTCTCTATAGATATATAAATATATACATGCATGATAGCCAAGGCTAAGGGCTGTACATCTCCCCAAAAAGAAATTTTGTTGAAAAGCAGTCACGGCAGGTTGCACTGAGAAGTATGCAACGCTCAGCACACGGTTATGATGATCAAGAGGAAAGTAAAAATAAATGGCCATATGCAACTGATCCTATTGTTAAGGTATAAATTTTATGTAATTATTGATGATCGACAGGAATGTAAAAATAGATAGGCAGGTGTTCGCACGGCAAATGTATGGGTATAAATGGAAATGGTATATACAGAAGGATCAGCAAAGATGGTACAAGAAATGGCACAAGAAAATTATTTACAACAGAAGCTGTCCTAGGCAGCTGCACTGAACAAGATCGATTTCGCGATTCTTCCATTTACTGTGAAATACGTCGGTGTCTGAATTTGGAAAAATGTGCATGACACATATTGCAGTCCAATTTATGAACCCGCAGACGGTCCAATGGTCAGCGCAGCAGGACCGCGACTTGTGTAGGCCACCCCTGTCATATGTTAGGGCGTGTTTCAGTAGAGAGTATAGAAATATGGTACATGATAACCCAATCCATGTCGGCGCCACCGCTTGCATCATTGATAAACAGTGAATTGGACTCCACTGCTCATGCAACTTGTGCAAGCATGTCATTCTTGTTCACCAACGTGCGGGCATACGCATAAAGAGTGTGAGCCATGGCCGTCTTCCCGCGCCCTCTGCTCGATTTGTCACCACCAGAACTCAGAGACTCGCACTCCCTCAACCGTATTCCTGTCCCTTCCAGATCACCATCGCCCAACACTTTCACCACCTGGGGCCCAGATGAACTGCGTCTGGCCCTCATATATGTTTTTTTTTGTTTTGTTTTTTCATGGTTAATGATTTTGTTTCTATAGCCGCCCCACCCCTCACCTGCCACCCTCACCAGTCCCCCTCACTCCACACCTACATTCACGCCCTGGCCTTCTCACCCTTACCCCCGCCCTCTCACCCTTATGCCTTGACCTGCCGAAATCCTCATGAAGTTCACCATGCGCGGTGCCGCTTCGAGAAACTCCTCCCATGACAGTTCTTCGTCCTTAGTGACGTTGTTCTTGCTGCCGAGTGCAGAGGATGCTGGGATCCATGACTGGGTGTCGCCGTCCCGTACGAGCACAAAGCTCTCATCTTCGAGCCCTGCTTTTTCCGCCTCCTCAAGGCCCCAGTTGGTGAAGTAGAAGAGTTCGACGAAGTCTCCTTTGCTGAGCTTCTTGATGGCATAAGGAGATGGGAATATGGTGGTGTCCGTTGGGACCATCAGGTTGGGAATTTCGGCGTACTTGGCCTTGTGTTTCTTCTTGTCCTCCTTTCGCGCCAAGTCATTATTCTCCTGCTCCTCTCTTCTTCTTTGCATTTCCGCTTCTGCTAGAGCCTGGGCTGCCTCGGCTTCTTCTCGTGTGATGGCGTCCCTTCGACGGTCCCATTCTTCTTTCTCCCGATTGTTCTGTAGGGTCCAAAGACACTGTAGCGTTTGCAGCGCCTGCTCTGGGGTAAGTCCATTTTCCAATAGCACTTGCTTTTCTAGTTCGTGCACGCCCGCATCGAAGTCAGGCATGACTGCTTCATGTGGGTTGCTATTATCCATTGTGATGTTGTGGCAATTGGTGAAAGTGAGTGTGTAGCTGTCTAAAACGGGAGGTAATCTTTTCAAGTGAGCGAATGCGGATAGCGTCTACGCTATCCCGCGCTGACCAAGCAGTGAGGTGACTAGGTGGCTGGGAAGAAGAAGGTGGGCACAGCCACCTCGCTGCGCCCACGTAGACTACATTCTATGTACACCTCATGCTTCGGCTACTCTAGAACTCGCAAGAATACGAACATTGTGCTCAGAACAATTTGGATGAATTTGTTGGGTGGTTTGAATTCTTTTATTCAAAGTGTGTCTCATCCAAAGGAGTCATCCAGAGTTCTTCATCCGTGAATTGGTAATATGGTGTAGGAACCCACTCTGTGTGTGAGATATATTCAATTTCTCTGTCAGATCCTTCTGACCCATTCTCTTGTTCATTTCCCATGGCGTCAGGGACAAGGGGTTGTGGCATAGCGGTTCCTGGTGAATTAGGTACTGTGGGTATGGGCATACCAGCATATGCATCTAAGAAGTCCAGGCTATCAAGTGCGCTTTGACAAGCCATAGGTATTGTGTCAGGGATATTTAGGATTGATACCCATTGGAAAATCTCTAGTCCTCTGTGTGCTTGTAGAATCCCCTGAGCAAGTTCATATCCATTAGGGTCTTCTCTGCACATGTCCATCTCATTATAGATGTTGTAATTGTGGACTAGGGGTATGTTGGGTGATGGGAGATAAGGAGACCTGGCTTCGGGATAAAATGGGAGTTCTTTGGGGTCGAAGGTGAGATCTATATATTTTGAAAGATAGTGAAGACAAGCGTTGAATGGAATTTTGACATGTCCTTGCAGGTGTGCTAAGTGTCCTGCTGTTAACCTGGGGGTTCTATATCTGGTGTATCAAGTTGCCAGAGTTCTAATGGTGTTTCCAGTTCTGAGCAATGGTTGTCTGGGAGGGATCTTGATCCAGACTCTAAATTTTTTATATAGCTTCAGGGAATACCGTCCTCAAGTGGAACAGTATTTCTTTGTGTAACAGATGTTTTGTTTGAGGATTTGTCAATTTTGGTAGTGAGACATGGATGTTTTACAATTGTCTTCTCAGTTTATATGCTTGCAAGATATCCGCAGCATTTCTCAAATTGCATTTGGGTTCCCAGGAGTTATTGTTTGGTCCGTAGTTTTTCCATTTAACCAAATATTGATAACCTGCTCCATGCTTTTGGTGTGTGAGAATTGCCTCAACTTCAAACTCCTCCTGCCTGTTTACAAGATCAGGGGGTGGAGCTGTGTCATTTGGTCCCTGTGTTGGCATAAGGAGTGATGTGTGAAAAACTGGATGAATGCGCCATTGTTTTGGAAGTTTGAGTTTATATGTTACTGGCCCTAATACTTGCTCAATGGGGAAGGGTCCTTCTCGTTTTGGTGCTAGTTTCCTAGATTTGTATGGAATATTGAGGTTTCTGTTTTCGAGCCAGACTTTGTCTCCTATTTCAAACTTGATTGACTTGTCTCTGATTCATCTAGCAACCATTTGTCTGGCTAATTCATGTGCAGCAAGCACTTCTTCTCTAGCTTTTTGCAACATCTGTAGTCATTCCTCTGCTGCTGGTGCTGTCATTTTCTGTGCCGCAGTAGGTAATGCAACAGGGTTTGTTCCATACATAAGCTGGAATGGCAATGCTTTAACTGAATCATGATGACGCTTATTATGAGTAAATTCCAATTAGTAGTAGTTGTTTCCAAGTATGAGCTTTGTTGGCGCAAAATATTTGAAGATATACTTCCAGTTCTTGATTAACTTGTTCTGTTTCTCTGTTGGTCTGTGGGTGGTAGGTGGTGCTCATTCTATGATCAATTCCTAGCGTCTGTCTGATTTCCTGGAAGACTTTAGCTGAAAACTGTGGTCCTTGATCTGAGATGAGTACATTGGGTAATCCAAAGTGTTTAAAATTTTTGGAGATGTAAAGGTCTGCTGTTCCTAGTGCATTGATGGTTTTCTTGCAAGAACTAAGGATTACCCCCTTTGTAAGACCATGGTCCACCATGACCAGAATCGAGTCAAATCCATCTGAAATTGGAAGATTGGTGATGAAATCCAGTGTGACTTGTTGAAATGGTTAAGTCGCCTTAGATCCAATTGGTAGGAGTGCTGGGGTATTAGGGTGTGTGTTCACCTTCATTTGCTGACATGTAGCGCAGCCTGTGATCCATTCCTTGACATGTTTATACATTCCTGGCCACCAGTAGTCCTGTTGTAATAGTTCTAGAGTTTTCAATCGTCCAGGGTGTCTGGAAGTAGGTGACTCATGAACTGTCTTGATAATACTTGTGCAGAGTGTTCCAAGATCAGGGATATATGCTCTGTCAACATATCAAATGATTCCATCAATGAACACCCAATCCTGGAGTTTAGATTTAATAGGTGGGGCATGTTGTGATTCTATAACTTCAATGATGGTTTTTCCAAAGCTGTCAAGTGACGTAGCATCTTGGATTTTCTGGGCAAGATCTGTAGCAATGAGGCAAATGAATTTATTGTCTGGTAACATGATCACGTTGTCTGGGGTATCATCATCTTTCATATGGTCAGGTTGATGAGATAATGCGTCTGCTTCAAACATTTTTGTTCCAGGTACATGTTTGATTTTCAGATCAAATTCTGACAGCATCATAGACCACCAAGCCTGTTGAGATGTTAACCGCTGTGGAGTTCTATAAAACGAAAGGTTCCTGTGATCGCAATGGACTATGATAGGATGTGGCAATCTGTGTAACAAATGTCGCCATGCCTGTAGTCCTTTAATGATTGCCAAAAGTTCTTGGTCATAAATCTGATAGTTTTGTTCTGTTTGTTAAGGTGTGAAAACTGCAAGGGTGTAGGGACCCAGATGCATTGGCCTGTTTCAATACTGCTCCTGTAGCTTTGTTAGAGGCATCCGTTTGAAGGATGAATGGTCTAGTGGGTCTGGCATGCACAGGACAGGCATGGATGAAAACTTGTGCTTCAATTCATCAAAAGCAGATTGACAATCAGGTGTCCAACTGAAGGTTAAACCTTTCTTCATTAAATCTGTCAATGGCTTTGCTATGGTGGCAAAGTTGCCAATAAGTCATTGGTAAAAGTTTCCAAATCCTAGGAAGGATCTAACTTGCTTGACTGTAGTGGGTGTTGGCAAGCACTTTACACCCCCCCCTGTGTTCCACTGGACTCCTGGTCAGCCAAGTGACTTTGAAAAAACATCACCAGGACTTGACCAGGACATTCCTTCCCACCCCTTTGTGCATTCCCACCATATTCCCACCCATCTTCCCACACCCCAGCATGCATTCCCACCATATTCCCACCCATATTCCCACACCTCAGCATGCATTCCCACCATATTTCCACCCATGTTCCCACATCCCTGTGTGCATTCCCACCATATTCCCACCCATATTCCCACACCTCAGCATGCATTCCCACCATATTTCCACCCATATTCCCACATCTCTGTGTGCATTCCCACCATATTCCCACCATATTCCCACCCATATTCCCACACCTCAGCATGCATTCCCACCATATTTACACCCATATTCCCACATCCCTGTGTGCATTCCCACCATATTTCTACATTCCATCATGCATTCCCACCATATTTCCACCATATTCCCACCATATTTCCACCACACCCCTGTCTGCATTCCTTACACCCCAGTGTGCAATCTCATTATATTCCCACACCCCTGTCTCCATCCTCACCATGTTCCCATTCACCTCTCCTTCCTACCATGTTTCTGTTGTTCTAACTTTGTCCCACCCCTCTTTCTTACCACAACCCTGCCTGCATTCCTACCAATTTCCCACACCCATTCCTACCATGCTTTTCCCACCAACTTCCCACACCTCTATTGTCACATCTCAACCTTGAGATGATCATGTGGTTGGTATAAATAGATGGTGGTCTGATAAGGAAGATGTTTATAATATCTATGTCTCAGTCTTTTCCCACCAAGTTCCTACACCTCTCTATCTTCTTGAGTATGGATGCAAATACTGTCACACATCTCTTATTAACTTCTTTTCACATGAACAATCCCTGGGCTGTCCATGATGTGTTTGAATGTATATTGTCACATCAACCTTGAGATGATCATATTGTTGGTATAAATAGATGGTGGTCTGATAAGGAGTGTTACAGTTTTCTTTTCGTTTTGTCTCCATGTCTCAGTGGACCATTTCATATTCATCATTTACTGTGCATTGTACAGCCTGGACATTATCTCCTTTTCATAGTTATCTTCATATTTCCTTTCTCAGATAGCTACAGCCTTATTCCCTTTATGGTTTCCTTGTTCTCTAAAGCATATATAAAGTCCCATGTATCATAGAGTAGCTTCAGTTCCAACTTAGACGAGTTTTGCTCTCAACCTTGCTCAATCTTGACACTCTTCTTCCTCATCATTCTCAAGACCTTTGTCATCATTTGACTTAGCATCTAGACTCTTTGTCCAGTGACTGGGAGCAGACTGAGGCTCTGCTTGTTGCTGTTGACTCAGAACAAACCACAACGAGGGCATTGTCCATAACAAGGAGAGGTTTATAATATCTCAGTTTTTACCAGTTTGTCATTTCATGAAGAATAAGTGAGTAATCCATGTAAAATTATTTTACTATGACAAAGGAGCTACAAATAAATGTATATAGATCTAATCTTCTTCCTCAATTTCCTCAGTCACTATCCTGTTCATTTTTGACTTTCAATGACTGGTAGTAAAGCATGACATGTAATAACCAATTAGCATTCCCAGATACTGACATCTGGACATTTATATACATCCCCACAATGACTCAGGCTCTACTACATTTTCCTATGGTCAAATTAACTTCCTGTGGAGATTCCCACACTACCTTGATTTCATATGGTTCCTGTTGGAATTTTGGGCCAAACAAGTGCACCACTCATTTCCTTTCCTGTCCAGCTGGGGAGAAGTGGTAAAAACAATTAGAATACTAGGTATATATGTAGCTACAGTGCACTGACCCTTTCACCTGCTTGCCCCACATTTTTCAGGGTAAGAAAAGTGAGAGAGCAAAAACAGAGTGTGCATGCAGTGAGCATGGTAGATAGCAATGATTTTAATTCATATCATCCTGCATTGGTAACAATTAATACATCTATTTTATTATTCACTTGTAATGACAATATAATTTACATATATTACAAAGGATGGGGGGGGGCTTATGTGAAGGGGGGGCATGATGTGCAAGGTGGTGAGAGAGGAGTGGGCATGATGCAAAGGGGGTTGGCATGAGTGGGCATGATGTGATATGGGGTGGGTGTCATGTGCTTGGTGGTGAGCATGATGCAGAGGGGTTGGCATGAGTGGGTGTGATGCAAAGGGGGTGGGTGTGATGTGAAGGGGTGGGCGTGAGTGGTCATGGGTGGGCAATGTGCAAGGTGGTGGGCATAAAGCGAAAGGGATGGGCATGATGCAAAGGGAGTGGGTGTGGGCATGATGCAAAAGGGACAGGCGTGACACAAAGGGAGTGGGTGTGGGCGTGGTGTGGCATGAAGCAAAAGGGATGGGCATGACGTGAAGGGAGTGGGTGTGGGCGTGATGCAAAAGGGGGTGGGCATGAGGGTGTGATGTGAAGGGGTGGGCGTGATGCATGAGGTGGTGGGCATGATGAGAAAGGGGGTGGGGGTGAGTGTTCATGGGGGGCACGATGTGTGTGGTGGGTGTGAAGCAAAAGGTATGGGTGTGAAGCAAAGAGAGTGGGCGTGATGCTTGAGGTGTGGGCATGACAAGAAGGGGAGTGGGTGTTATGTGAAGGGAGGGGTTGGCATGACAAATGATGAGGGAGTGGGCATGATGTGAAAGGGCATGGCTGCATGGTGTGTGGATGCTGAGGCAGCATGGTAAACTGCCAAAAGAAAATATTAGCAGCCTGAAATGAAAGAAATGAAAAACAAAAAACATATGGGGGCCCAGATGACATCTGCTGTCACCTGGACCCACTGGTGGATGCAGTGGTGCAGTCCAGTGGGCCTAAACAAGGCTGGGTGGGTGCAAACAAGGTGGGGAGGGTGCAAACAGGTGCAAGCTGGCACAAATGGGCAGTGCCAGTCAGTGAGTGGAGGCAGTGGGCGGTCCGTGGTCAAACAGGTGCAGCTGTGGCTGCGAGTGTGAGTGGGTAGGGGGCCAGGTGCAAGTGGGTTTGTAAAACAACTGAAAGCCAAAAGAAAAAAGTTAAAAAGGATGAAAAAAAAATGTACGTAGTCCAGATGGTTCATCTGGGCCCTGGTGGTGTTTGGCGCAGTTGTGAGGTTTGACAGTGCTGGTGGTCTGAGGTGGCAGTGGCAGACATGTGATGTGGCAGCTGGGAGCATCAAGCAGTGGTGTCAGCAGTGATGATGGGTGTGTGACACGCATGCGTTGGCATCGCTTCACATGACATTCAACAATGCGCGTCGCACCAAAGCCATGACACATGACACAAACATATATAAGGAATGACACCTCAACCATGCCCCCCACCAGGAGTCACAGGGAATCAGCAGGAATGTCCAGGAATGAACTGGGACAGTCCTGGTCCATTTACAGCAATTTTTTCTTTTTTTTGAGCCTAGGTTTCAGTCCTGGGAATTCCCAGGAATGCCCGGGACTCCACCAGGACTCCACTGGGAATGAGGGGGGGAGTGTAAAGCACTCAGTGTTGGCCAATCTCTGATGCCAGCAAGCTTAACAGGATCCATCTGAATATGACCAGGTGTGATGACCATGCCCAAGAATTCGACTTCTTGAACGCAAAATTTACATTTCTCTAATTTCAAGAATAAGTCCTTTTCCTGTAGGCATTTCAAGACTTGTTCAGTTTGTTCTTGTATCTCTTCCTTCGTTTTTCCACAGATCAAGATATTGTCCATATAGATGATGAGCCATCCTTCATTTATCATATCTTGGAAATATTTGTTCATCATGGTCTGGAATGTTGAAGGCAAATTACAAAGGCCAAAAAACATTACTGTTGGTTCATATAGACCACGATTCATAATAAAGGTGGCTTTCCATTCATCACCTTTCTTAATTTGAATGTTGTTATATCCCCAGTGCAAATTGAGTTTAGTGAAATAATTTCCGCCTTCTAGTTTCATCATTAAGTCTGAAACTAGAGGTAATGGATAGGTGTTTTTAATAGTCCATTCATTAAGATAGCAATAATCCTGGCAGGGTCTAAGTGTGCTTCTTTCTTTCTTTGAAACGAAGAAAAATGGTGACACTTGTGGTGATTTGGATGGTCAAATATACCCTTTGTCCAATTGTTCTTTAATCCATTCATTGAGCGTCAATTGTTCCTTTAATGATAGTGGGTAGATTTTGCTAACTTTTGGTGTAAATCTGGTTTTGAGTTCAATTGCATGATCCCATGGACATGATGATGGGAAGTGTTCCGATGCGTTTTTCTCAAAGGTAGACTGCCAGGGAGTGTATTTGGGTGGTAAGACAGTGGGCATTTCATCACACTTTGCTTGGTGTTCAAATGCCTGTGACACAGACATTTTTACCCTTATCCAATATTTGTCTTCTCCCCATTGTTGAGTATCCAGCGCCATGCACCAGATAGGTTTGTCATCCTCTAAATCGTCGTCCATTTGGAGGGTTTTCTTTTGCCAATCAATAGTTGGGTTATGCTTTTCCAGCCATGGTATTCCAAAGATAATTTCTTGCTCTCCTAAGTTCATGATCCATAACCAATTATCATGCGGTTTTCCATTGATGGAATAGGTAAGATGAGTCCGATGCGTGATTATGTCATTTTGGTTAATAGTTCCGTTGGCATTTTTGACTTTAATTGGTTGTTTTAATTCTGCTTTTGGCCAATCCTTTGATATGCGTTCATCAATGAAGTTTCATTCTGCTCCACAGTCAATGAGGGTGGATATTTCAGCAGGTTTATTGTTTGTTTGCACAGTAATAGAAATCCATTTGTCATTATTGGATTGTACAATTACAGAATTGAGTGCTAACTGTTCAACTTTATAGGAGGCGTCAACCACTTTCTGGTGTCTCCTTAAAAACGAGGTCATTACACTCCCCCCCCAGTAGTTGAGGATTCCTATAGGAATCTGATACATAGGATTCTCACTAGAAATGGCAGAGAAATCTTACTACAGTCTGATAAGAGTCCTATTGGAGTTATCGGACTGTAATCGGGGTGAGTAGGAGTCAGTCCAATGGACTTTAATAGGAGTTCAGTAGGAATCTAATAGGATTATGCCCAAGTATAGCAGAAAGACAGTGTAGTTCTGCTATTTTAAGCTTGTTGATATATATTTACATATATTTATCAATGGTCTGTGCTGTTGGCACCATTCAAACAAGAATTAGTCACAAGTCACAAGTCACATATCACATGACCATTGAGCAGATGGTCTGTGCACACCTGAAAGGTATATAAGGACAGCCAGCCATGCTCACTGAACCCCATTTCCTCTTCGAAAACTGATTAGTAATACATATTAGTAAGCCATGTAATGTGATGTAAGTAGATTACATAAGTAAATAAGGAGATTACATAAGTAGATAAGGAGATTACATAAGTAGATAAGGAGATTGCATAAGTAGATAAGGAGATTGCATAAGTAGATTAATGCAGATAAGATTGTATATGTAAGCACATGCCTATATCCATTTTCCCACAACTTAAAGTTTCTCACATGTCACAAGACTTGTCACAATTTCACACAGTTGGGAAAGTGAGAATTGTCACATGACCTATTAACAAAAAATGTAGAGGGGATGAATCTGACTAAGAATATGAAAACCAAATAAGTGTAAACCTGGTATTCACAGAGATAATTGCAATATACTATCAGAATTCCGCATTTTTTAGCACAGCCACTGCACTCCAATGTACCAAAGTCATATTCATGACATGCTCTATTAACAAAAGTTGTAGAGGGGGCAAATCCAATTCTATTGATCATATACAAACATAAATAAACAAAGAACTTCCTGAGATATAGCCCTTTCTTTCAAGTTTCCCTTACCCTACAAGTAATGCTGAACTAAGATACTGGGATCTCCTGTCATGCACCTTGCCAAATGTGTGCAAACACACCTGCCAGCCACACTATCACACCTACTTCTATGCTTAAGCTCTAGTGCTTTTAACACTAATTGTGTTGTCTGAGTGGCTGTCACACAGTGGTGCAACATATGACCAACAAACCCATGTCACTCCTACATACATATCTGGATAAATGGAGAAGTGGACTTCTATTAGTATGGTTTGAGGATTTACCAAGTCAAAATGACTGATTCAGCAACCAGGTAATAGCTAAACTGGTTGTGACCAATGATACAACTGTGTAAAAAAGATAATTTTATTCTCCTATGGAAAGGGTACCTGATCTTGTATGCTCCATGTGACTGACCTGTCACATATGTCATTCAATCCTATATTGCATATTGAATGTAGTTTTGAAATGAATCTAGGTGTATACACATTTGGTTGCTGAAACATGCACTGCTCCTGCCTGTCTCCCTGCTCCCTTGACTTGCTCACACCACCAAATACATCAATAACATTATTTTTTATCTCATCCATTGTCATGTCATAATTCTTTCCCCAGCCACTGGTTACACCAGCTGTGTATAGATACCATGTTAAACATTCACTTGTGCTGAATGCTAATGAAATCCACATAACAGAAATGAGGGGGCAGTGTAAAGTGCTTCTAGAATACCATAACTTGCCAGGACTCAACCAGTACAGTAAGTGTTACAATCATGCCTCAATTATGCTTATGTAAAACCCCTATTGCTTTTATCACATGTCTATTGCTTTTATCACATGCCACATTCCTCTAACACATGCCAACATTTATTATCACATGCCTATCTTATGTGCTGGTTGGTACATAGCATTGCACCAAGACCAAACAAAAACAAATTGTTGGTGTATAGAATAGAACCAAAATCAGGGCTAGCTAGGAAATTAAGAATTATGTAATCTGTGTTACGACTATATGACATTCTTACAATTTTTCTACATTTTTATCTATTTTCTCTGGGCCCTATGGATGCATAGGTATAAAGGACTCATAGGTGCCAACCCCTAAGTCGAGGCGCCCATCGGTTAGGTCATATCAGAAACCTCCTCACAAATTGGTGTCAGATGATGCCCATATTGTCTATATGTGAAAATAAACATGAACAAACACAAATATGTACCTTCAAATGGTGTTAGGTATTTTTAATTTTAATTTTTTGCATTTTTATCGGACTGCAGTCAGATTCCTATAGGAATCCCTGATTCTTATAGGATTCTTATGGGACTGGGGGGGGAGTGTAAAGTACTGTTAAAAACCCTTGGTTTCAAGTTCCTGGAGGGTGTTTTTGTGCTCCTCATCAGGGAGTGCTTTCAACAGTGCCCTAATGCGTTGGGCAGTTGATTTGTTTGAGGTTGTTTCCTCTATAGTCCTGATCGCGTGATTCTGCAGAGGAGATGGTTTGTAGGGTGTTGTCTGGGTGTTTCCTTTGTTTGGGCAGTCCCTGGATATGTGTCCTTGGGTTCTGCATCGGAAACACTTGCCAGTTTTCCAATATTCCTCCTTTTGGGCATCTGAAAGGTGTCCGGTAGTCACAGCATTGATTCCTTTTGATCCTGATGCTGAGTTCCTCGAGTTTTGGTTAAATTTGAAATGCTTCTCTGTGTTTCCTGATCCAGAGGACCGGTTCATCAGTTTCAGAGTCTCCCAAGCATTGTGTAATTGTTCCGCAGCATCATAGGCTGTTTCCATGTTGATGACTGCAGGGTTTTCGATGATTTTTGCTGCGACTGATGCTGGGAGTCCTTTGCAGAAATAGATTTCCTGTGCCATGAATCCTGTGATTCTGGTGGATTGAATGAGCAACTGGAATTTCTGAATATAAGTGGGGATATTGATATCTCTGCCCACTTTGACTTTATCTAGATCATTCAAGGTTCTGGCTGCAGTGTCTGACTTGCCCCAATTGCGCTAAAAATCGTTCCTTGAAGCTCTTGTAATTGTCCCAAGAGAGCATTGCTCCCCCTTCTCCTTTCTTTCCTTTGTCTGTGGTTGCCTCTCAAAATTCTTGCCACCAAGTGATTTCCAGTTCTGTGTTTGGTGGGAAGAACAACTGTTTATCTAAGTCGTTTTCTTTGTTATGCCAAATGATCCAAGTTTCTGCTGGTTATTCTTTGTTGGGGTCTCCTTCTTTGTATTCTCCTTCAAAGAGACTTTCTGGAACTTGCTGGTTCCTTTTCTTAGTGGTTGAGATGTAATACCAACCTATGAGTAATATCAATGAAATAAGTCAAGGAGTTGACACAAAAGGAAAACTGTAACAAGAGTAACCTCAGTTCCAACTTAGACGAGTATTGCTCTCAACCTCACTTGATCTCAATGCTCTTCTTCTTCATTGATCTCAGGACCTTTGTCATTGCTTGACTTAGCATCTAGACTCTTTGTCCAGTGACTGGGAGCAGACTGAGACTCTGCTTGTTGCTGTTGACTTAGAACATGACAAGGGCATTGTTCGTAACACATGAGACTCTGCTTGTCACTGTTGACTACAGTTCTCTTCTCATTTCATCTCCTTGTCTCAGTGAACCATTTCATACTCATCATTACTGCGCATTGTACAGCCCTGGACACTATCTCCTCTTGTAGTTACCTTCATATTTCCTTTCTCAGATAGCTACAGCTTTATTCCTCTTATGGTCTTCCTTGTTCTCCAAATGTATATAAGTCCCATGTATTGTAGAGTAACCTCAGTTCCAACTTAGACAAGTTTTGCTCTCAACCTTGTTCAACTCCAATGCTCTCTCTCTCTCTCTCCTCGCTCTCAGGACCTTCATCATAGTTTGACTCTGCTGTTGACTTAGAATGGACCACAACAAGGGCATTGTCCGTAACACAAGTTGGAACTCAGGAATTTCTCAGTGCTTCATCACTAGCCAGACATCATCAAGACCCAAACCTCCCAGATCAGACCACCAAATGACTCTGTTCATTACAGGCAGAAGTATTACCTCACTTGAAGGGAAGTCTATCCTTCCACAACAAACAAAGGTTGGTATTATGTCTCAAATACTAAGAGAAAGAACCAGCAAGTCCCAGAAAGCCTCTTTGAAGGAGAATATAGAGAAGGAGACCCTGACTAAGAGCTACCAGCAGAAACTTGGATCATTTGGCACAATGAAGAAAACAGATAAGCAGTTATTTTTCCCACCAAACAGAGAACCAGAAATCACTTGGTGGCACAAGTTTTGAGACACAGAGGATTTAGCAGACAATGTTTTCTTTGCATTTGAAGGACCCACCCTCACTAGGTGGAACAGATTGAATTGGATCTAGCCTTTGGCAACAAACCAAAACAAGGGGAAAGCTCAAAACAAGTAACAGAACCGAAACAGGAACCTGAAACCAATACGAAAAGGAACATGGCAGACAAAAAAGAAATATCTCCAAAAGAAATAAAGGGGATGGTCCAAAGCAAAACATTTCATCTATGTGTTCGATGACACCTTCAATCTAGATGAGGAACAATTTACCACTGCCAAAAAGAAGATCAAATATGTCGTTCTACACTTAGGAGAGGAATTAGACAATTGGAAATCCAATATCTGAGAGGAATTGGACGAGGCAACTGCAGACAAAGGAAAGAAAAAGGAAGGAGGAGTAATGCTCTCTTGGGATAATTACAGGAGCTTCAAGAGACAATTTCTAGCCAATTGGGGCGAGTCAGACACTGCAGCCAGGACCCTGAATGATCTAGATAAAGTCAAAGTAGGTGGAGATATTGATATCCCCACCTATATTCAGAAATTCCGATCACTCATTCAATCCACCAGAATCACAGGGTTCATGGTGCAGCAAATCTATTTCTGTAAAGGACTCCCAGCATCAGTTGCAGCAAAGATCATCGAAAACCCCACAGTCATCAATATGGAAACAGCCTATGATGCTGTGGAACAATTACACAATGCTTGGGAGACTCTGAAACTGATGAACTGGTCCTCTGGATCAGGAAACATGGAGAAGCATTTCAGATTTAACTGAAACTTGAGGAACTCAGCATCAGGATCAAAAGGGATTAATGCTGTGACTACAGGACGTCTTTCGGATGTCCAAAAGGAGGAATATTGGAAAACCGGCAAGTGTTTCCAATGCAGTACCCAGGGACACATATCCAGGGATTGCCCAAACAAAGGGAATGCCCAGATGATTCCCTACAAACCGTCTCCTCCTCAAGATCATGCAATTTGGACTATTGAGGAAATGACCTCGAACAAATCAACTGCCCAATGCATTAGGGCATTGTTGAAAGCACTCCCTGATGAGGAGTGCAAGAACACCCTTCAGGAACTCGAAACTGAGGGTTTTTAAGAAGGAGATGCCAGAAAGTGGTTGATGCCTCCCATAAAGTTGAACAGTTAGCACTCAATTCTGTAATCGTACAATCCAATAATAACAAACAAATTTCCATCACTGTGCAAACAAATGATAAACCTGCTAAAATATCTGCCCTCATTGACTGTGGAGCAGAAGAAAACTTCATTGATGAATGCATATCAAACAATTTACCAAGAGAAGAGTTAAAACAACCAATTAAAGTCAAAAATGCTGACGGAACTATTAACCAGAATGGAATGATCATGCATCAGACTCATATTACCTATTCCATTAATGGAAAAACATATGATAATTGGTTATGGATCACAAACCTAGGGGATCAAGAAATTATCTTTGCAATACCATGGCTAGAAAAACATAATCCTACTAATGATTGGTAAAAGAAAACCCTCCAAATGGACAACAATTTAGAGGATAATAAACCCATCTGGTGCATGGTGCTGGATACTCAACAATGGGGAGAAGACAAATATTGGAAAATGTCTGCATCACAGGCATTCGAACACCAAGCAAAACAAGATGAAAAGCCAACTGTCCTATTAACTGAATATACCCCTTGGCAGTCTACCTTTGAGAAGAAAGCATCGGAACACTTCCCATCATCATGCCCATGGGATCATGCAATCGAACTCAAAACTGGATTTACACCAAAAGTTAGCAAAATCTATCCACTATCATTGAAGGAGCAATTGATGCTCAATAAATGGATTAAAGAACAATTGGACAAAGGATATATTCGGCCATCCAAATTGCCACAAGCATCACCATTCTTCTTTGTTTCAAAAAAAGAAAGTGGCACACTTAGACCTTGCCAGGATTATTGCTACCTTAATAAATGGACCATTAAGAATGCTTATCCATTACCCCTAGTCTCAGACTTAATGACAAAACTAGAAGGTGCAAATTATTTCACCAAACTAAGATGGACAATGCTGCAGACATCCTGCAAGCATGTAAATGGAGAAGACAATTGTAAATTACCTATGTCTGGCTATCATAACTGCTGTACCCTCAAACAAAACATCCAATACACAAAGACATATTGTTCCACTTGAGGATGATATTCTCTAAAAACTTACAAAAGTTTCAGAGGCCGAATCATCACATTCCCTATATATCATCCTCCAACCTCTCCACTAGGACTACCATGACTAACTAAATTCATCCGAACTCAAACAAGCCAACTGGTTGCACACAGAACCTCTAGACTAACTGTTACAGCTCACCGCTGCTTTCTTTTTTATTGCAAATAACTATTTTTTTTTTGTTTTATTAGCAGTTTTTGAATCCGACAAACCCACCCACTCACAGCTGCAAGCCCATTGCCCCTTGACTGTGACCATGACCACCATCACACCAACCCTCTCATGCATCACGCCTACCCACTTGCATGCACCCACCCACTCACTCACATGTCATGCCCACCCACTCGCACATCATGTCCACCCTCTTACGTGCCACGCCCACCTTCTCATGCCTCATGCCCACCCTCTCGTGCATCATGCCTGCCTGCTTCACCCTCTTGCACATCCTGCCCACCCTCTCGTACATCACAGCTACTCACACATCATGCCCACTCACTTGCACATTGCACCCACCCACTCACACGTACCCTCTCGTGCATCACAGCTACTTGCGTGTCACACCCACCCCCGTCTTGCATAATGCCCACCCACTTCTTGCATAATTCCCACCTCCTCTCCCATCATACCCTTCCACTCTCCCATTATGCCCATCCCCTCTCCCATCATGCCCACCCCCACATCTGTTAGGATCGCAATCCTAGCCCTCAAATTTGGTTTTGCCTTACAGTCATCTGGGATGACTTGTATACACATTATAACAGGCCTGGGGCCTTACGGGACACTATGGGATGCCAACGGTTGAGTCAGCGCATGGGAGCGCTCACCAGAGGGCAAGACGATGGTTGGAGAAACCATCCAATACTATATACGGAAGGACAGCCGGACTAGGAAGGTGGATCGCCACCTTGATGGCATCACACTCGGCATCAGTGCATCAGGAGGATCAGCGCATCAAGCCATCACGCATCAGACGAAGGCGCAAGACAGCGCGCATGTCTATAAAGGATTGCGATGGGAACGCACAATGCCTCAAGGCATTGCTCCTTATGGTCAGGGTCTAGAGCAGTCCAGAAGAGGTCTATGAGTGGAGTCAGAGCGGCCGCGCCCATATGCGCTCATGTGCGCAGCAACTGCGGCAGCGCCCAAGCACATGCTCACCAAGAACAATAGGAGTGAGTCAGGCTGAGGGAGTGCCAGTGGGTCTGGGAGTCGCAAGGGGTCCTCATAGAGTAGTATATAAGTAGGTACATTGTAGCTGGAGTCTCCCCAGACTTCAGATAGTTTATCTCTACCCCAATTCTATCCCAGTGTCGTCTCCTTTCTACTCTCTGGCCAGCGACGAGGCCTGTGGGCCCCCTAGGGGGATTGTAAGGTTGTGGTTAGGGGCGTAAGCTCATAACAACATCCATGGCCACTGCCTTTTGTAATATATATACTGCAATGTACCCTGATGAGATCAATACATTTGATGATGCTTTTGCATAACTTTCTCTTCTGACTACACCATCTGTGCAAAAAGCAGCCAAATCTCTAAGAGCAACACATGTTACACCTATAACGTGTTTAGATCGTTAACCTCAAGGGTAACGGGAGCAAGGCCTTCTCAAGGAACAGCCAAGCTACTACACGAGTGTAAGACTGGAGAGTGAGAGTGTGCTGAGACGAGCTAACAGTTCAGTCGAACAGTTTGACCGTTAAAACTAGAGTGGAGGTCCAGTCTATGGATTGCAAGGTTTATATACGTTTACAGGAGTGCATAGGCATGTGATAATGAAGGTAGGCATGTGATAAAAGACATTGGCATGTGTTAAAATAATGTAACATGTGATAAAGATGATAGGCATGTGATAAAAGGGATTCTGGCATATTTGACGAAGTAAGAAGAGCATAATGATGAGAAAAATGTACTGCATAGGGATAGGGGTTTTACATAAGCATACTTGAGGCGTGATTGTAACATAGCCTCCGTTCTAAATTAAAAGTCTATCTTTTCCAAAGATAAAATCAATAACAAAGCATAAAGATCGATATGAAAACTCAATAATAGTTCTCTTCTACGTGCTCATGTTGTGCATGGCATCTTCATCATAGGTAAACTCAACATGCGGATCCTGTCCTGAGCAATTGTGATGAGAGCGATTATTGTGACAAGGTGGGCATCCAAGAGGTGTATTGTTTCCGGAGGAGAAATGAGGAGGGGCATTCCTGGTAGGTGGACGAAGTCCCTGAGTGGCAAACAGTGTCTGGCGTTGTGGACGAGTGTTTCGGCATGCATGTTGACGAGTATTGGGTGGTATTTGATCTGCCATTTCGTCCTGGATGTCTGAGTAGGTGGTGGGCGAAGGCGATTGATAGTAGTTCACTTCCATTCGTCGTTCTTGCATCGGAGGAGGTACGCGTTGGTTATTTCGTCGTCTGGGGTTTGCTGAAGATGTGTTTGAAGCTGAGGCGATGGTCGATGCATAGGTAGGAGGGGGTTGTGGTGCAGTTGGTCAAGGATATGAAAATTCTTCGAGGAACATCATATGAAAGGGTCTTCTTAGCCCTTGCTCTGGTTGAGTGAAAGAATTGATGTCTTCTGGGTGTTCATTTGGTATCCTTCCTGTCTGTGGGTGGTGCGTTGTATAGTGATCTGTGTCTCCACAGATATAGCATCCTCTTAAAGTGTCCCTGTCTTCTCCTGGGTATCTATAATTAACTGGTTCCCAAGTTTGAACGGTTGGTGCGCCATCTGGTGCTTCTCTTTCGTCATTTGGTAAAGTAACTACCCTTGAGCGTTGAGGATTAGTAAAAGGGGTAGTGGGAATGTCGACTCCTTCAATATTATAGCCTACATATAGTTGCGTTGTTGCTGCGTTTTGATATTTCCAGTTAAGTTGCGGGAGTCTCTGGTCATATAGCATGCTAAGAACAGTAACCTTCTGTCGAAGCATTCGAAGATGGTTGAGGTTGAAGCCTGTTGCTTCTCTGGTGGGGTTCATTCATGATGCTAGATGTACAACTGTGTCTATTGTTCCAAGTAAATTGATGGCTTCCACTTTAGGGTTTTGCTGGAGTGTGATCATGCCGGTTTTGGCGACTCGATAGCGATTTGGATTGAAATAAACATCTTTGTGTCCTGCTGTAGTTCGTCTAACTGCTTCTTCAACATAGGATTCGATGCCAAGAAGTACAAGTGCTTGGATAGTGTCCCATATGTGAAGGGTGACGAAGCAATCCTCATGTGGAACTGGGAATCAATGCATGAAGTTGACAAGTGTTGAAACGAATGCTGCAAGTTCCAGATGAACTTCTCTTTCCAATATGTGACATAGGCTGTTGCAAAAGCTCCAGTTTGTGAATAAGACCCATAAGCGAATGATTCAAGATCGTGCTTTGAGGTCTAGGTATCCTGGGATCTGATAGTGCTTAAGGATATTTTCGACAATGGCTAGGTTGAAAAGAGGGAGGTTATAATTGTCCTCATAATTATGCATGAAGCGATTGGGAGGTAAGTCTTCTTCTCCTGCATTGTGAGTGATGGGAGTGCCTCTCTGAATATCCGAAATAAAGGTGGTGCTGGTGAGAGGATCCGGGCGATTATGAACCGTAGTGACAGTGGGCTGAATAATGTTTTGGATGGAAATATCGGCAACATTGTTGGGGTGGAGGTCGTCTCCTGGACGAGTGGTTTGATGAGCCAATAACTCTGCATAGACGTCGTCGATTGCAGCCCCATTGCGTTGAATCATGCGTCCAACTTCTCTAGCAGTTTGGACTGCATGCCTGAGGTCTCCTAAGACTGATTCGCTTCCTGCCAATAACTGTGTTAGTCCTTGTGCAATAGGAGCTATTCCGACGGTGCTGAGATCGTTGTAGGGAGGTGGTAACATACTGGGAGGTACAGGCAATGGTACAGGCAATGGAGGGCTGCTGATCTGAGGCAATGGCATGGTGGGCGCATCGGGAATGGTGTTAGGAGGTGTGTGACGAGGGGTAGAGGTCTGAGAAGCATTGGAGGTGGTGTGAGACATTGTTTAGGATGTAGAGCGTTGCTTTCGTCGTGGGCAAATGCTAGAACTTGAGGTTGGGAGTCTGGGTAATCAATGTCTCTCCTTATATTCCAAAAGTGTCTCTTCAGAGTGTTCTAAATTATCTTCGTCTTCCCATGAGTTGTCAGACGTTGGATAGCCTTTCCATTTAATGAGATATTGCCATTTGCTTCCTTTCCTTCGGTGTGAGACAATGGTCTCTATTTCGAACTCTTCTTTGTTGTCTACTAGATCTGGAAGTGGTCTAGGATAATTAGGTCCATTAATATTGTTTTCTTGAAAGGGTGTGAGAAGTGACACATGAAACACCAGGTGAATCTTCCATCTTTGGGGTAGGTGAAGCTTATATGTCACTGGTCCAAGTGCTTTTTCTATTGTGAAAGGTCCTTCTCTTCTAGGAGCAAATTTCCAAGGTTGATTGGTTTTAAGGTTCCTAGAATCTAACCAAACCTGGTCTCCTCCCTTGAAGTGGTGTGTCTTGCCTTTGACACGCTGCATCATGAGCTGTCTTGATAATTCATGTGCTGCTAGCGCTTCATCTCTGATTTGATTGATCAATCTGAAATGCTCTTCTGCTGTCGGAACGTTTATGTGTGGAAATGCAGTTGGTATGGCCATTGGTTCGGTTCCAAACATGATTTCGAATGGTGCCATTTTCGTGGATTGGTGTGGGCGCTGAATGTGTGCAAATTCTGCTGAAGGGAGATATTCTTTCCATGTGATTGGATGATCGGTACAAAATAGCCTGAGATATGTTTCAAGTTCTTGATTTAGACGTTCTGATTCTCCATCTGTTTGTGGATGAAAGGCTGTGGATTTCCGATGATCGATTCCAAATATCTTGCACATTTCTTCAAATACTTTTGAGGTGAATTGTGGTCCTCTGTCCAATATAAGTGTGGTGGGTAGTCCGAAGCGTTTGTAGACTTCATTGATGTAGGAGTTGGCCGTGTCTAGGGCGGTGAAAGTTTTCTTGCAAGCGATGAATATTACCCCCTTTGTTAAGCCTTGATTGACCACGGTCAAAACAGAATCAAACCCATCTACTAGGGGTAGATCTGTGACAAAATCTAGTGAAACCTGTTCAAAAGGTCTTGTGGCAGTCGATTTGATTGGCATGAGGCTGGGTATAATTGGATGTGTGTTAACTTTCATTTGTTGGCATAAGGCACAACCTTCGACCCATTTGTTGACAAGGGCTGCCATTCCTGGCCACCAATAATCTCGTTTGACGAGTGATAGGGTTTTCAGATGACCTGGATGACCCATAACGGTGGGGTCATGGTGTAGTTTAATGATATCTTGTCGTAAATTTTCATTATCTGGGATATAAATCTGTCCTTGGTAACGGAGTGTTTCACCATCATATTTCCAATCGGTTAGCTTAGCTTTGAGCGGTAGTTTTCCTATTTTTGAATCGTTGGTGATCATTGTAGCAAATTTGTCTATTTTTGTAAGTTTCATAATTTCTGTGGCCCAAGATGTCATAATTGATCAAATAACCATTTCAGGCGTTATCATGGTTTGGGGTACTGCCTTGGCTTTGGCTTCTTCTTCATTTACATGATCTGGGCGTTGTGATAAGGCGTCTGCCTGTATTAATTTTGATCCTGGGACATGCTCCAGAGCGATGTCATATTCCATGATCTCTTGCCACCATCGAGACTGTCTGGCAGTCATCAGCTGTGGGTGCTTGTAGTAAGAAAGATTCTTGTGATCACAATGAACCATGATCCGATGTGGTGATCCTTTCAAAAGATGCTTCCATGTTTCAAATGCCTTCTTGATTGCCAATAACTCTTGATCGTAGACCTGGTATCTTTGTTCTGTGTCTGATAATCAATGACTCATGTATCCGCATGGGTGTAATTCTCCATCAGACCCTCGTTGTTTCAATACTGCCCCTACTGCCCAATTTGACGCGTCCGTCTCCAGGGTGAAGGGTTTCAACGGATCTGGCATTACTAGCACAGGTTCCTCTAAGAATTTCACCTTCAGAGCGTCGAAAGACCTCTGGCATTCTTCATTCCATGCAAACAGAACATTCTTCTTGGTCAATTCTGTGAGTGGAGCCACTACTTCTGCATAGTTCCCAACAAACTTCCTGTAAAAATTTGCAAATCCTAAGAAAGACCGAACTTGTTTGACGGTTTTTGGTTCTGGCCATTTGCTAATTCCTGTAAGCTTTGCTGGATCCATTTTAATCTGTCCTTCAGCAATAATCATCCCTAAGAAATTGACTTCTTTGGCGATGAACTTGCATTTTTCTAGTTTGAGAAACAGATCCTTCTCCTTGAGTCGCTGTAGGACTTTCTGAGTGCAGGTAGGGAAGTTACAGTGTAACGTATGATACGGTGTAGGGAAGTCCTACAATGTAGCGAACCATACGGGTTCCCGGAAGGCCAGGAAGTCCTACTATATAAGGCTAACTACACTGTATACGTATGATACGGGGGAAGGAATTCCCTGGTACAGGCGGCAGGCAGGCGACCGACCGGCCACGGTAGGATCGGCAGGCTATCAGTTCTGAATGATATTCTTCCCCACCAGAACGTGTGGCTTGGTATGGTGCAGGAAAATGACCAGTTATAGCATGCGGCAGCCACAATAGTACCAGGCAGGAAATGGACCGGCACCAGCAGCCAGGAAACTGCGGCCTGGAAATGGACCGGCGCCGGCACAAGTGGCAGGCATTGGCAGACACCGGCCGGGAAGTTATGCGGACCAGGAAATATGCAGATATATTCGCCCAGCTTTACAGTGGCCACGAAATGAACCGGCTACAGCAGGCAGGCAATCCAGCAGGCAAGCACCCGGCAGCAACCAGCGCCCGGAAATCATACAGCTAGGAAATGAACCAGGGCATAATTGGCAGGCAGGAAATTGGCAGGCGTGGCGGCAGGGAAATGGACCGGCAACGGCATAATTGGCAGGCAGGCACCCGCAGCACCCAGCCAGGAAATCATGTGGCCAGAAAAACCAGCTACGCCAGAATTGGCAGGCTGGCTGGCGCAGTCGGCAAGCAGGCAGAAACCATAATGTGACCGGAAAATGAACTGGCTGCACAATCGGTAATAGCACACGGCAAAAACCGGCCGAGAGGTCCGGGGCCCAAACATGAACCAGCTGTGGCACGCAAGATGTGCAGCTAAACGATCAGCTATTAAGGCAGCAACTAAAGATGAGCTTGCCAGGCTGCTTGCCCGAGGGCGCTACCCTATGTGAAACCAGGGTGCTTAATGAGGCCGCTATGTTAGGATACCTATATGACTGGCTTCGGCATATGTTCGAAAACCGGCAATTGTTGATGCACTTGCTTATGTAGTCAGGCAGAAAAGAATGGGCCGCTGAGGCTGCCTGCAACATGACGAAAACTGACTAGCTGATGCTCACAGCGTGCAGTCGCATCAGTTCTCGACAAAAATGAAAGATAATTATATATATATGTACATTTGTAACGAATCTATGTACATTTTGTAATATCAAGACGACTTTATTTACACTTGCCGGGGGCGCTTGACAGCATTGTCGGGCATCTCTTCCCTCCTCCGTTTGCCACCTTGAGAATCCTCTTGACCGAGTGGTTCAGTTGATGGGTCCTCTGAGACAGCAGGCGCCCCTGCTGTTTCCGCTGCCATTGCCGCTGCCGCTGCCGTTCCCGTTCCCGTTCCCGTTGCCGTTGCCGTTGCCGTTGCCGCTGCTTGCATGTCTGGCACTCCTCCAACAGCTACTGGCGCTGCCGCTGCTGCCATTAAGGCACGGACACTGGCAGCCAAGTCCAGCCTCTGTTGCGCATCGTCTCTTTGTTGCTGTTGTAGATGCGCAACATCTACAGTGAGCCGAGCTGCCAGCCTCTCCAGAGCTGCCACCCGGGTCTCCAAACCATCCCGGCCTTGAGTGCCGTCGCCAAGTATCGACTCCAACGCTGTCACGCGCTGGTCAAGGTCATGATTGTCTGTTGCTACTGTCAGTTTTGTTATGAATACTTTAGTATGAATCGTACCTTTGCCTGAGCTACGTGGTCGAACTACCAGGCCACTGAACTGCGCCCGGGTCTCTGCCATTTGGACGTCATCGTCCGAGTCTTGCTCAAGTGCGGTGCCGGTGCCGGTGCCGGTGCCGTGCAGGTGCAGGTGCCGGTGCAGGGGCAAGTGCCGGTGCCCGTTTTCTTGCGCTGAGGGCGTACGACCCGAATTTCCTTTGCGCCTTGGCGCATCAGACCCGCTGCTGTGTCTATCTGGAAGGGGTCGCTCTGGCCGCCTTTTGTTACCCCTTGTTTCTTTGTTTGCGCCACTTTTCGCTTTGCGGCTGCCGCCTTCTCCAGATTGCCTGTCGGTATGCAACGCGTTTTCATCAACCCGCATGCATGGCAAGCCTTTCCTCGCAGTTGCTTCCAGCACTGCTTTCCCAACCTAATGCACCTTGTACATGGTGGGTCATTCAATGCGTCAAGCTTCACCGGCTTGGCGCGTCCTTTCTTCTGCTCTCCCTCATCAACGTCCATCTCCTCCCCTCCAGTCTCTTCTTCCGACTCGACCCTTCGAGCATGTTTGGGGCGTTGGATCAACGGCCGTTTTGATGGCCCCGCTGCCGGTGGTGTTGTCGGTGCTGCAGCTGGTGCCGGTGCCGGTGCGGTGCGGTGCTGGTGCTGGTGCTGGTGCTGGTGCTGGTGCGGTGCTGGTGCCGGTGCTGGTGCTGCTGCCGCTGCCGGTGCCGATTGATCTTCCCCTCGTTCTGCCTCCTTTTCTGACCTTCGATCCCCTGCCGATGCACTGTCAAATGCCTGAAGCGCGCTCTGTTGGGCTTTGACAAATTCTTCAGACCCTTTCTTGTCGCTTTTGACCCAGGCGACTATAAACGACCACATAAACTTTCGCCGCTCATATGCTTGAGCAACGTCAGCCGGCTTCTGCGGCATTTGTCGGGTTGTGAACACCCATTGCTAATTCGTGTTAACATCCAGATTTCCATTCATAAGCAAGGAGATCGCACCAATTCAGCCTTTAATTTTTTCATGACGGCCCGTATGTTGTTATTTTCGAGGCCATTGCGAATCGCACTGTCGATGTTGTCGATGGCAGTGGAGACAGTATCTGCATTGATAACGCGTGAGGCAGACATCGTTGGTACGGCAAAAAGTAGCGGCAGCGGGATGCTTGAACAAGGAAAAAAAATTTTCCGGAAGCCAACACTTCGTGAGAAACTGGCTGCCACGTGACATGGACTGCCATACATGGCCGGTGCTGTATGTGGCCGGTGCTGTGCTGCTGCCGGTCTATCATTCATTTATACAATGACAACTATACCTACGACAGGTCCATTTGCACACTCCCATCCCCTTCTTCGTCTGGCAACCATGAGACATCCATAAAGTCGAAATCCTGCGGGCCGTAGACGTCAGGTGGAAGTGTGATATCGGCCGTTGCTGCACGTGACTGTGGCAGGAGATTGAGATCAGGGGGAGGGCTGTTTTCAAGCCATGCATCGGCAGCCGCAAGTGCCTCCTGCATGTAGCCAGAGTCACTGCCGCTGTTGTCTTCACCCATCGCGAGAAATGCGTCGGCAGCAGCGGCAGCGGCATCTTCGGCATCCTCTTCATCATCATCGGCCTTTCCACCCTTGTGCTCATCAATGTAGCTGAGAACGCTCTCATCGTCGGAGACATCCTCATCTTCACCATGCCTCAACCAAGCATCGGCTGCATCAGCCGATGAGAAATCCCGTGCTGCTGCTGCCATGCCACTGTCGCTGTCAGAGTCTCGGCTCAGCCAGGCGTCAGCTGCATCTGCAGATGACCAATCACCGGCACTGGCACCGGCAATTCCACTAATCCAGGCATCGGCAGCAGCATCCGATGCATCTTGTTTTGGTGTTCTGCCACCTGAACTGGATGGCCTCGGAGTCACGGCACCGGCACTGGCACTGGCACTAGGACCGGCACTAGGACCGGCACCAGGACCGGCACTAGGACCGGCACTAGGACCGGCAGTGCAACCGGCATTTGCGTTGTGTGGTGGTGAGCCAGGCATCGAGGGAGGCTCTTGAATATCCATCCCCAGTGCTGAATAAACCACCGTGCCAGTGGGGAGGGTCGCTGTAGTTGACCAGACTCCGGGATGATTGCCAAAGGGCAGTGATTTGTTGTAGCCCGAATGGTGTTTTGATTTTCGTGGCTGCCAGGCCAGAATCTCCAGTTCCGTAAGGTCAGCGCCTGAAGTCCACTGCGAGGACTGCAGTTGGGACTTGAAGCGCTCCAAATCGGCCTCGGCCTGTGTGCGAACGAGATTTGTCATTTTTTGGGTATGTGCCTTTCGCTTTGCTTTGTTCGCTGGGGCTGGCGTGAACATTGATGAAGTGGTTGATTGTGCGGTTTCCTTCATCAGCACCCTTTCATGCAACTCAAAGAATCCCGCCGCACGGCGTGTGTCGAGGTCGACTTGATTGAATGCCGACTCTTCCATCCCCTCTGCGAATGACCTCATTGCTTGAAGATCGGCGAGCATATCCGCGGTGATAGTTTTGTAGGCGCTGCAAGACTGACACACGGCACCAGCAATGTCAGCAGACGCCGTTTCATCGGCACCGGCATGGCGATGAGTCGCAATTGTGGATGGGAGGGGATAGTGCATGCGAGGTTTGAGTTGTGACCGATGAGTTGCCAAGCATTGATCCAAGTTCTGGCTGCTCAGTTGACTGTTGGCGTGAGGCTCACGATTGGCATTCCACCAATCAATGTCATAGCGGTCAACAAGACTGCCATGGTTATCGGGATCAGTCCCAGCATCCAATGTTGCCAAGATGTCGTCATGAAACCGCAGCGGCAAGTTAACCGGCGAGACATCAGCCAAACTATTGGCGAGCGATCGAACGATGATCGGCAAATCGATGACCTGGCCGACGGCAAAAGCGATGCCTATGTATGACATGACGAATAGCTATATCACTATCAGCAAGCATAGTAAATTCATTGATCAGGGACAAACCAATTCAGCCTGCAGCCGTTTTTGCATCCATGTCTGTCGCTCGGCATCGGCTCCACTGATGATGAGCAGCGCCTGTCGGAATCGTGATTCAGCGTAGTAGGCAATTTCCTGAGTCTTCACATGCGACGTATGCTTTGACCCTGATTGCAAGGCAAATGGGCTGAATACGGAGATTGTGCCAGTGCTCATGATGAATATCGACGAAGATGAACGACAAAAAAAAAAATGCGCGTTTGTGGTCACGTGGGTGTGAATTACATAATAGCGACGAGAGTTACGGGCGAGCAACTGAACGACATAGCAGTCAAATACAGGGCGAGATGTACAGCGGAGCAGCAGAGCTTTGAAAGGACTGATCAGTCTTCATGGCCATCCGCCACCACATTGTGTGCTGCCGGTGGGCATATGAAGCGGCACCGGCTGACATGCTACCTCTGGCTAGTGCCCCATTCCATTTCTCACTAAGATGTAGAAAATACCGGACCGTCCACTGCATCTCGTACGTGACAAGAAGGCGTTCTTCATACCAGCGGTCCTTTTGCGCCCTTGCACGCAGCCAATGAACTCGTTTGACTACAATGTTTTAAGTATGTGCGAAGATAATGATGCAAAGAAAGTATTGCCTTACACTCAATAGTCGGGTCTGAATCAGAGGATACATCGGCACCGGCACCGCAGCACCGGCACCGCACCGGCGCCTGTGCCAACTGGCATAATTGAGTGTGGTTTATGATTGTGCCAAATCCAGGAAAGGCACAGGCGAGTAGAGCCGGGAGTGTTGGGATCAATGACTGCTGTACTCGCCTTGATATGGTCCTGTGTCAAAATCTGAAATACTTGTAAAGTTTGTTCATCTGCTCCAAGTGTGGGTAAGCGGCGACGGCAATTTGAATAAATGCGAGAATGCAGAGCAATTGCAGAGCCCAGTCGCTTAATGACGGTTCTGGCTCGTGTCTTTACCGCCTTCCTCGGGGCACTCTGGATTACATGTGAATACTGAAATGATTTGTCGGCAATAAGTTCTCGTAGTCGATTAAGATGCCTTTCTGCCTGTCGCTTGCGAGCCAAAAGTTCGACATCTTGGAATTGGCCACTTACATTGTTGTTTGAAGGCAGGTGGAGAATCTGTCGTTCCACATGTAAGGCGGCATCCCCAATCGCTGTTGATTCCAGTCCCAGGGATGCTGAGAGAGAGTCTTCGTCATCAAATTCACCCTCCTCATTTGGTAAATAAGCAATGGGGGCAATTGCATCTGAGACACCCGCCCTCTCCTGCAGCTCCTTCAGTTCATGGAGCAACAGTGCAAGATGTTGCCGATGCTGCTCTATTGATTGCCGATCATCGGCTTTGTCATGTTGACCATGCCGACGCAGGCGATCTTGGATGTCAGTTCTATTACTACGATTAAAGCGATGATGAAAAGTATAAAAGGAGCTCTTACTGTTTTTCTTCCACCATCAATGCAAATTCAATCCATTGCTCTATTAATCCTGATGCCAGTGCCGGTGCCATGCGTGTTGATGCCGATGCCGTGCAAGTAGTGGTACGGTCGGTTGTTCGTGCACCATAAATATCCATCAAGGTGATGTCAGAATGCCTTAGATGCTCTGCTCTGCTGACATCAATCTCCCAGCTCTGTGTTGCAAATACGGGGACAGTGGCGGTCAGTTCATTGTAATATTGTGCTGCTCGTGACGACATGGCAGATGCTTCAACATGTCGTCGGCAAAGGGATTTCGCAATCAATAGCATTTTTTTGTGGTTTGACTCTGTTGCATGGTCGTCAAGAGTCTCTGACCGATGTGCTAAAGTGGCCGTTCGGACGGTTGGCGATATTGCGTTCAGAGATGACCATAGAGACTCAAGGATCTCGCCAGCAACGACACCTGTCCCAGGAATAAAGGATGGTGCAAAACGGTAAAAGCATTCATCTTTATGTGCATGCACATGGAAGAGGCCAATGGCCCGATCAATTTTCAGGCCGACCGGCAATTGGTCACCGATGCGATCAAACAAGTGGACAAAATACTGACAGGCAATGTCATAAATGAGCATGACGCCTTGATCAGGATCAACGCCAGTCGTCTGTAATGCCTGAAGGAAGGCAAAATCAATGTTCTTCTGTTGTTCCCCCTTGAACAAATCCACTAGGGCGTTTGGGGCATAGCATCCATGCCGCGCACATGCAATCCCAGCTATGCCGGTGATATCACATGCCTTGGAACCTAACAATGCATTCATGATGGCTCGAAATGTCTTTTCGCATGGCGCTTTCTGCCATCATTGAATCATTAATCATTCGGATGATGCAGCTGCATTTCAGATGACGTACTGTAGATGTCTCAAGGGCAGTTTTGAGAAATGCATGATACTTCTCACGTGTGGGTGCCATTCCACCTCCTTCAGAAAGCCATATGTCGGCTTCATCATTCTTCTGCCGGATATGATCGGCTTTGAAATTTCCGTCAGCAACCAGAACTCGTTGAAAAACAAATCTATTTGGATCGGCCTTCCAAGTTGGAGGTAAGTTGATGCCAGGCTGTGGACATGCTGGACAGAAAGTGGTCAGTGTGCCTGGAGCCGGCCGTTGGGGATCCTTCTCATCATGCCCATAGCCGGCCCATTTGAGCTTCTTCATCCATCTCCAGACGCGTGACATTCGTCGCAACTCATGGTAGAGATTGGTGACCTCATCAGGGGCGACCGGCTTTGTCAATCGGCGAAGAAGTTGGTAAAACTGGTAGGCAGATGCCTTAAGTTCCAGATTGCAAAGCCGAAAATTGTCCAGAACTTGCGCTGAAAATAATGTCTTAATATTGACAAAACTTGCCGGCATGAAACGAGCAGCGACAAGGTCGAGAGGCACAGTATCTTCGCCATGGCATTGGCAGGTCAACAGTGCCAAGTGGTGGATTCCATTAGTATGGACAACGCGAACATAACTGTTGTTCATTGCATCGACCATAGGAATAGACGCATCGGCATTGGACTCGGTTTCATCGGCACTGACAATTCTGAAGATTATAGGAATATATGACGAAGACTGATTCGACTTACTCATTGGGTTCCTCGTCTTCATCATCATCCCAGTCAAAGTCATGATTTCTCTCCTGCCAGGAATTACGAAGAAAAGTAGGATCGTTGTTTTCCGGCATTCTGGTAAGTGCCGGTGCCGGTTCCTTTCCCGACAGAATGCTCTGCTGCTCTGCATGGTCCTTTTCGACCTCCAACTCCTCCAGATACCGTTGTTGAAATTGTAGTGTTTCACAAATGGGCAAACCAATGCGATGTTCTACAAGTATGTAGGTGCCGACCTCCCAAAGCTCAGCTGGCCGGAAGTGATTGCCAGTCCACCGTTCAATTTTATGCAAAGGATTTTGCTGGTGGGTTAGACGCATACACGCACGACAGACAGGCTTGCTCAAACTGCAATCGATGCACCGCCAAATTGCCACATTATCTTGGGAACAATGAGTGCACTTCCGTTGCTCCACCGGCCATGCCTCGCGAAACAAGGCCGCTTGCAGCAGATCATCAATTCGTTCAACATATTCCGACAAGTAATCATTTTGAGTCTGCATATTATTAGTGTTAGTCTATCCATCCGTGGATGATAACTTTGGCTAACCTTGCTCTTCTTATATCTCCCGGTGGCTTCAAAATTAGCTGAACCATCAAAGAGATCAGCAGCCTGCTGAATATGAATGGTCTGTGATCTGGTAGTCTGAATGGGGGTGGGTTTCAAGGGAACTTTGACACGTTTTGTTCTCGGACCCATTCTAGAATCTATCTGTATGTCCTCATGTGTCACAGCGTCCATGGCCTCATCATCGTCCTCATGCAGGGACACATGCTTAGAACGTTTCTGGCGTTTGTTGTGTGTGGTGACAATGCAGCCATGGTGAGGGATGGGAAGATGTCAAAAGATTGACCCTCATGGCCAATGCATGTTTGATGTAAATGTAAGACACATTGTTAGTCGGCACATGTTTGCAGGATCATACACGGTGTTTGATGCAGCATTTTGACAAGTATAGTTAGACGGCATGTGTTTGATGGAATGTACCACTGCATGTAAAGATGGTACACATATGGCAAGATCTCTCACGTTGACACGTTCACAAACTTCTTACTCCCATGTCCACGACACAAGATTCACAGAAAATGATACGGAAGGATAGCAAATATAATGCACAGGAACGGAAGGCCATAGAGCCTTTCAAGCTTTCGTTTTGTTCTCAGACGACCAAAGCTGGTCGTCTCCTCATCATGAAATCGCAAATAATGCCGGCAATGTTCAATCACTGGACAAGTGTTGGCAATAAGCCTGCTGACTCTACAGAGGTCTTGAAGAGAACCAAGGTAAGATTCACGTTGTTCAATGACGGCTTCAATTGTTGAATTGTTAATTAGGAGCTTACTCAGTGGTTGAGCAATAACTGGCGTCCATGTCACTCATTGTCAGGAAAGGAACCGATTTTCGGCATCAAAAAATCGGAAGTTGTGTGGCAAATGCGCCAGAAAGAAGTTTTTGAGGAGATAGCAAACCTGATGGGGTTGAGTGTAGTCGACAGTACAACCCTGGGTTGGTTCGGCCACAGGTTGCCGGCGATACAGATCATCCTGGAGAGGATGACTGTCGCAGAAAAAGTGGCCTTGGACCAAGAGGTGGAGAGGATAGGCAAGGAGGGCCTTCCAGCAGACCTGAAGAGAAGGTGAGTTCTATTGCCGGTGCCGGTGCCGGCCCATCTGACCCGATTATAGGCTTGCGGAGAAAAACCTGGTAAAACGGGTGAGAGACACCGGAAAGAATCAGTGGATGGAGATGGGAGTTGTTTCCATCACATTTACAGCATACACGGCACCAGACGGGAAACTTGTAGTTGATGAGTAAGTGCTTTTAAATGCTTGTCCCTACTGTCGCACTACCGATGCTTTTAGACATGAGGAAATAGCTGCAACAATGGGAATCAGGGCCAGATCCTTCTCCGATTCTTACAAGGATGAGGTGAATGAGATGAAGCGGCTTGTTATGCAATATATGAAGATTTTGCGCGCAACAGCAAATCCTCTCATTGCCGTTGCCGAAACCCAGCCGCCCCTGACCATGCCGATGACACCAAATGGTTGGCCGGTTCTGCCCACTCCTTGGAATGTGGAGTATAAGAAGGAGGAACTGGAGGATTTGTTCACGTTATACATGCGGCAACATTATAGTGTGTTTCCAATAATATCGAGATTGATGCTGACTAATTTTTGGCAGAGTTAGCATGTGGCCGGGGTTTACATGTACCATATAAAGACCTGACAGAGAAGACGACAGACATGATCGATCCAAGTATATCCCGCGCTCATTGAAAATGACACGGCCTCGTAACATGCTGAAAGCCGACCTGCAGAGCTTCTTCCAACATCTGGTGGAGCGACAAAGGTTATATGGGCCAGAAGCAGCATTCCGGTTCAAAGCTGTTAAGCAGGGTGATGTATTAGTGGCTGCTCAATATCCGGCCAATATTGATCCACCACCTATCACGCAAGCGAGATCGGCCTTGGCCCACCCCGGTCCTACTCACATTGCCGATGCCGGCAACACAGTACCCGGCCCAAGTCACAGTGCCGACTCTGAGTGGCATGCAGATGATAGAACAGCAGGGCAGGGACAATCCACCAAGCCTGCTCACAATGCCGGTCCAAGTCACATTGCCAACACAGGCCGGCCTGCCGGTACCGGACATATCATCATTGGTCAGAAGGAGATGGACACAGTTTGTGCGGCAGGGGAGGCAATATATACGCCCATCAATGGCCCATCCGATGGTCATCCACAGTACGCGATCCCAATTGCAGTGTATAAGAAGATATTCGGCCTTGTTGACCCATCTCTGTTAATTGCAGAGTGCTCAGGGCAGCCACCCTCGTCACCACGAACACCAAGGTATTTGTTTCATCCAATAAACAATTCAACGACTAATCCTTCAGGTTAAGCGATCAATCACAAAGCCCAACAGTGCAAGCAGACCCTCCCATCACGACAGCAACAAGAAGATATGCTACTCGTGCAAGAAAGAATATGGAGCAACCATCCGAGCAAGGGCCAAGGCCGAGACTGCGGCGAGCCAAAAAATCATGACGAACATCAGGGCTCACCAGTAGTGTGATGACATAAAGCCGCAACCGGCATGTCGACATTATGACCGGAACCATGCAAAGAACTTTACATTTGTAATATAATCTGACATTATGACATATCCTCTCTTCAAACTAGTACAATATATTCACAATCATTACAGCACCATGCAAAGAACTTTATATTTGTAATATGCATAACAATACAAATAATTATATGATGAAAGTCACTTATGCCGAGGCCGCTTGAAAACATTGCCGTACATTTCTGCTGATCTCCGTTTGGTACCACTGGAGTCGGGATGTGGGCTCAGTCGAGGAGAGCGACGGGGTTGAGGCTCTTCAGGCTGTGGAGTCAGTCGAGGTGAACGACGCGGACTGGGTGTTGGTGGTGGATCCAAATCGGGCACCACAAGCATGGGTGTTGTTGGCATGAGCAACTGTTCAACAGCCGCCGATGATGATGGTTCTTCTTGAGACGGCACTGGTGATTCAGAGGGCAGAGGCTGAAACATTGGCATTGGAGGAATCAGTACTGTTGGATGGCACTGGGCAGCTTCCTGTGATGTCTGCGGTGTAGCAGGGATCAATGTCACGCCTGGCTTTGGTTCAATATGTGCCGGTCGTATTGTATTGGCCGCATCGGCCGTGGTTGCTGTTGCCGGTCCTATTGCCGGTGCCGATTGCGAGGGTGGAGGCATGAGTGCCGGTCCTGTGGCCGGTGCCAGTGCTGTTGGCAAGGGGGACCTATGTGTTGTCATGCATGCCATCTCTGCTGGTAGTTCTGTATCGGCCGCATTGGCCGCTCCCAACATGGCCGGTCCTGCCGTTGGTGAGGGTGGCGGCATTGCCATTTCCGTACTGGTACATGGGCCAAGTTGGAGTGGGTTTGGTGACTCCAATGGTGATTTCGGTGGCGCCCTCATGCCTGCCATCGCCAACTTGGTCTGCATCATGTCCATGGTCCTCCTTGCCCCCTTGTCATCATATAGGTAAACAGCCTGCCCGACCGTATCTTGCATTCCGAAGTATTCCAGCGCATCCTGGAAACGGGTAACCAACTCGTCCCTCTGTCCCTGATTTTGTTTATGTTGCTCTTGAAGGTGAACAACATCGGCCATCAGCCGTGCCACTTGTCGCTCTAAACCTGCCACCCTCTTTTCCCAATCACCCTGAGGTTCTCCAGCAACTCCAAATATATCTTCTAATGATTTGATACGCTCATCCAGGGTGATTTCTTGGGATTTAAGATAAAGATGTCAGTTTCCGTACGATGATTTTCACATTGATCGTACCTTTGCGCTTTCCTTTTGCACGTGATGAAAGTGGTGGGGAATCTTGAAGCTCCAGGCCACTGAATTGCGCCCGGGCCTCTGCCATTTCCACTGCCATTTGCTCAGCTGCCAGTGCCGGTATAGCTGCCGGTGCTACTTCAGATGTGGTTCGCGCCCGATTTTTTTTGCCGGCTGAGCTGTTTCCCACCCCGACTCACTCTCTGTGTCACTCACGACAATCTTCCTCTTTGTTTGTTTCTTTTGTGCCGCTTTTCCAATCGTTACCTTTGTTTTTTTTGGCGATGCACCGTCTGTCCGTATGCACCTTACTTTTATCCTTCCGCATGAGTAACATGCCTTGCCCCGCTCCTGCTTCCAGCAATCCTTTTCCAGCCTTACACACCTCGCGCATGGTGCTTCCATCAATATGTTCAACTTTACCGGCTTGAGCCGTTCTTTTTTCTCTCTGTCGTCCTTCTCTTCATTTCCTGTCTCCTTCTCCTTTACCATTTGCCGTGGCCGGACCCGTTTGACTTCCTTGCCAGCTGCCGCTTGTGACCCTGCCGCTTCCGTTGCCGGTTGCTTCTTGTCCGATTCTGGATCAGGCACCCCTGCTGCTTCTGGCTGTGTGGCCGGCCCTGCGAGAACCACCAATTCTGCTAACTTTTCATACCCCCCGTCCCGTCTACTTACTTCTCCCATCTTCACCTCAACCATTTTTGCCCTTAATCTTTTATCAAATTTTTCCAGTGCCATGCACTGGGTTTTTATGAACTCGGCCGACGCCTTCTGGTCAGACTGTACCCAAGGCACGATGAATGACCAGACAAACTTTGGCCGGTTATAGGCCTCGGCAACGTCGGTTGGCAAAGGTTGGGTTTTCCTTGTGATAGAAAGCCAACGCTGTTATGTTATATAAGATTTCGTCACTTATGAACAAGAAAGCCTACCAAATCTGCATTTAATTCCTTCATCACAGCAGCAATGTTACCGGTGGCCAGGCCATCACGAATGGCATTGTCAACCTTGTTAATGAGAGCAGAAACAGTTTGGCCAGTGATGATCGACGAGGACATAGCTGTTAAAATTGTACGGCAGTTGTTGGGCAGGATGTGGGACTTGGTAGCAAGTTTTGGTTGAGTTTACGTGAGAACCTGAAGTGTTTGGTTATATTTTTTTCACCACGTTACGTGAAGGCAAACCAACCAACAATTTCTCCTACCTCCATCCGGACAACTGATTGCCGTACAATTTCAACAACCATGTCTGGGTCCAACATCGTCACCCTTGCCACCGTCTTAGTTGCTATTGAAAAAGTCGATAATGCCATTCGGCATGGTCTGGCCACAGGTGACATTGCCGCTACAATGACGCGAATCCGCCCAGATATAGTAGGGTTTCCATTTCGGACCGCGACCAAATGTTGAAATCAATTTAGGTATGGCTTTACAGGACGCTGAAAGGGGGAAATTTGCCAAACGACATTCTCAACGCATACCGCCTGCGAAAGTTCATGTGGCCGTTCACCGTGGCATGGTCAAAAATGAGCCAGGAGGAGAAGGAGTCGTTGGAGTTTATCAGATTCCAACGTGACATAGTCAAAAGATTTGACAGTGGGGAAAACTGGTGGCCAACAGGGAAAGGATACATGCAATATATGGATGGGCCGGGACAGCACACGCACCTGCCGGTTGTTGAGCCGGCAACAGAAGCGGCACAGGCCCAGTCTGGGCCAATACAGAAAAGTGGAGTGCCTATAGAACAGGAAACACGGCCAGAACAGCACATGGTTGCTGAGCCGGCAGGAGAAACGGCTAAGACATCACGGCTGGCTCAGGGCATAGCAGAAAGACGGGGTCGGAAGCGGAAAATAGTGGAGCCTGACCAAGAGCCAGAGAAGATGGACGTTGATGAAAAAAACCACGCAAGCCAGTCAAATCGGAAATTCTAATGGACCCGCCATGCGCCATGTGCATGAAATTGGATCAGGAGTGCTGGAAGCAACAGCGGGGCAAGCCATGCTACCCCTGCTCTGTATTAAGGAAGCGATGCATACGGACAGCTGACATGGCAGGCAAGAAACAAAACAAGACAAAGAAGATAAAGACGGCCGAGCTTGTAGCATCGGCACCGGCACCGGCACCGGCATCAGCACCAGCACCAGCACCAGCACCAGCATCGGCAGCGGTACTGACACATGATGATGGGCGGGAAATGCGAAATGTGGCAGAAGCACAGGAGCATTTCAGTGGTCTGGAGATTAGAGATTCTTCTCCCCGCCTTTCATACCAAGACAAAGGAAAGTGGAAGGGTACGAATCATTTGAACACAGTTATGTAGAAACTGACCGCTGTTTTAGAAACTGACAATGATAAGCCAGGTGGCAATCTCAAGGAGCCCTTGGAAGCTTTAGAAAATGCTTCTGGAGAAAGTCAAGCCGATCTGGAGAGGAGGGTAGCAGTTTTGGAGTGCAAAGTGGCTCAACTGATGCCGGCCGTTGCTAGCCTTGAAGAACATCGTCGAAGAGATGTGCATCAAAGGCAGTGGCTGGAAGATCGGTTTACAGATCTGCTGTCAATGTTCGGAGTGCATGCCGATCCACTCTTCCTATTGGGTGGACACTCTCACATGTAAGCACCACGGCACCGGCACCGGCACCGGCAATCATTCAAGAGTTTGCTGATACGAGGGCACTCCCATCTGAGTGAGAGATGTTCCTGTGTTCATTTCTTTATGTATGATACATATTTTTGTATTTTTGTGAATGGCATGCCAGATGGTTTGGCTCTGTGCCTTCGTGAGAACGGCACTTTTGTGAATGGCATGTCATGTGACCGTCAAACATGACCATACACGTCCTGGTGCATTTTCCGATTATCTGTTCAAGTCATCGATGATGGACAAACATCAGGAACAGAATGCCAACCTCACAACGAAAGGGAAATCGAATCAGGATGCCCACATTCCTGATGGTTGCGCGATCAGCAACCAACCTGCTATTCAGCGATTCATGGTTCCGGCATTCATGGTCCCGGCCACCGATCAAGCTTTCGAGGCCTATCAAAAAAAGTTGGAATTGAACGTCAGAGACAAACAAGGAGGTGTAAGTATCAATATTCTCCCTCAATTCGCTCTAATCAATTCCCCTTGTTGCCGGTCTTCCATTCCCATTGCCGTATACCGATCCAATACTGTCTGCCGTTCATTGCTTGCTCAATATCAGTCCCGAAACATTGAAGATATTCCATATTCCCTTATTGGAGGTGACAAGATCATGATACCCGCTGATCCGGTATGTCGCTTGTTTTGATTGCCGATGCCGACTAATAGTAGCAGCCATTGACCGACCGAGAACGGCTTGGTCTTCATGCCGAAATAAAGGCAATGCAATCACGGCTAGGCATATCTTACAAGGATGCCTCGCATCGTCTTTACATGGCAGAATGGGAGAAGCTGAAAGCCGACGACAATGCCCATAAGGCATTCTCCTCTCTCAAACAGCGCATGGATTCTGCAATTGTGACATTCCAGAATCGCATTGCAGATATATCTGGCCAGGATGGGGAGGAAAATTCAAAGGCCGGTGCCGGTTCTGACGGAGGCATGTCTTAGAAAGCCGTTGAAGATTAGATGTTTGTATTTCATTTTCAGTAGTTTGTAATCAAGTATTTGTGCGGTCCCTGCGACCGCGTGCTGTAGCTGGCCTTTGCTGAAGCCCCTGATCATGATTTGTTGATAACGTCAGGAAAAAGATGGAAGATCACTTAGATATGCATTTTTGACAGAGTTGTAGAACCTTGGTCGTGGCCATAGTTGCTGTTAGTTCATTAGTATTGAAGCAGGCTACCGATTGTGCCGTAGCTGGTTCATTTCCTGACCGGAGTATTTCCTTGCCGGTCGCTGCAAGGTGCTTACCTGTCTGCTGATTGTGCACGTAGATTTCCCGGCCGGTTGCTGCCCAGTGCCTGCCTGCCGTACTGGTTCATTTCCTGAGTGTATGATTTCCCGGCCAGTTGCTGCCAGATTCATTTCCTGACCGCATGATTTCCCGGCCGGTTGCTGCCGATTGTGCCGTAGCTGGTTCATTTCCTGAAGGCATGATTTCCCGGCCGGTTGCTGCCCGCCGGTTGCTGCCCATGCCTGCCTGCCTAGCAGTTCATTTCCTGAGTGTATGATTTCCCGGCCAGTTGCTGCCAGATTCAT
>JAEBUS010000047.1:0-372594 GCA_023014475.1 Amanita pallidorosea
TTTGGTGGTGTGATATGAATGTGGCTTCCATCAATTGCACCAAGTGCCCTCTCAAAGAAGGGCCAAAGCTTCTTTATTCCATGGAGATGATGCAACTGAGGTGTTTGAGTTTCAGGTGTTAATTGCTGGACATACTTTGGGAAGAAATGGAGCTGATGAGAAAATCACAACCATCTTTTGAAAGTAACTGGATATACTGTAAGTCTCATGGATTGGAGAAACTTTTGGATTTCCTCACCGTGAAATAGTTTCATTAGAATGCTGGAAGCGCTCCCCAACATGCCGAGATGTTAGACCTGTTACACAGGTATAAAGAAAAATGGCTAGCTGTTCCTCCAATGTAATAAATCTGGAATCTGAATAGCCATTTTGCGAAGCTCTTGGATCAAGGTTTCAAACACATCCCTACTGACACCCAATTCACATCGAATGCGATTTGGATGCCCATGAAGTAATTCCTGGACCCATCCTTCCCCTGAAAGAATTGATGTATGATAAGGGATCTTGATAAAATATTGGCGAATAATGCGAAGCATTGTAGGAAAAACAATCATGACCATAAGGCCATAGAGGTTGATGAGCTGTTGGCAAATGCGAGCTTGAGCATGGGTACTGCTGGGTGTGGGCATGTTTAATGATATTCTTTTGAACATTTGTCCCTGTTCTTATACACAAAAACTACTGACTGGAGGCCGGCAGGTGTCAGACATTACTAATCTTATGAGTCAGCAATAGCCAATGATGACAAACAATGGAGCCGGAAAGCCGACAGGTGTCAGTGATAGCCGACGATGACAAATGATGGAGCCGGAATGCCGAGCATCAGACTTGTGGGAATGCATTGTACATTGCCTACCCGAACGGGCTCTTAGGGAAATTAATTAACCTAGCCTGATGGAGAAAACAGAATACCAACTTCGCCAGGAGAATTTGGCAACACGAGGAGGTGGTATCCTCCCCACAAAAGATAGCTGATATCTTGAATTGAGAAACGGCCTGTAGAGACGATCCAATGCTCAATGTCACGATCTGGCTTCGGCCTCGGCTGATATCATATTGCCCATCAATTTTCAGTTCTTCTGGGACATGATGCACCCAATGTCAAGATACTGTGTCCGGGCGGCTGTAAACGACGACAGGCATATCATTCTGTTTAGCATATATGAAAAGCACTCGGTCACTCGAGCTTAGTCGTCAAGGTCGTCAAGGACATCTCGGGCCGTTTCCTCTCGCTACAACATTTTCGGTGGTTACAACATTCGCTGTCGCTTCGTCGGACCTGGTTACTTCCGCCGCGCCAATGAATTCACTGTCCTTTCTTTGTTATTCTGTTCTAGTGACCATGGGGCTGACCTTGATAGCGCCAGTGATCATATCAAATGGGAAGCAAAAAGAAGAAAAGAGGAACATGGGAGAAGATTCTCCTAGTCAAGGTGTGAGGATGGGGATCTTGTACAAGACATTATTTGTATTATTGTAGAGTAGGAACTTGTATATGCCACATGTTGGATTCCGAGGTTTGGATCTTGTGACCTGGATTGAAGGAAGTGTCCAGCAGTGGACGACGAGTGTTGGGCCCATTCCGAGGTGATGAGTTCAACTCATTGCATTGTGTGTGTAAATAAATACAAACAATCTAACTTCCATATATGTATGTTAGTCATGCTTGTAGTGTCTGAATTTAAATATGAATATTCCAACACCACAGTACTTTACACTGCCCCACATGTCCAGGTAGACTCCAGGTAGACTCCAGGGACTCCAGGTAAAATGACAAAAAGTGACAAAAAGTGACAGGACTCCAGGTGGACTCCAGGTTCACTCCAGGTTCACTCCTTCTTTGTGAAATTTGGCAGGAGTCCAGGGACAAGGACTCCTTGTGGACTCCACTTGAACTCCCTGTTGTCTCATGAAGAAAAATGTTCTATTTCAAAAGAATTTGGCAGGAGTCTACATGGACTCCCTGTTGTCTCATGAAGGAAAGTGTAACTCCTTCTATTTCAAGAAGAATTTGGCAGGAGTCCACAAGGACTCCCTGTTGTCTCATGAAGGAAAAGTGTAACTCCCTCTATTTCAAAGGGAATTTGGTAGGAGTCCCTGTTGAGTACCTCATAACATGACAGAAGGAAAAATATATTACATATATCAACACACTAGCTACAAAGTGACAGCAAGCCCATCTCAATAGTCACCACCACACCTTCTTCTTCTTCTTCTTCTTCTTCTTCTTCCTGTGCTCCACTCCTTCTCTTCAGAGATTGCTTAGGAATAACATGCAAGGTGTGATAAGAGAGCATGGTATGTAAAAACCAATTGAAATTCCCAGCAGCCATCCTTTTCAATATCTGCTCAAACCACCTAGCCAAGCATTCAACTGTTCACAAGCTTGTGTATTGAAGGCACACTTATAATAAAGCTGCCCTTCAGTAGTTCTATCTGCAATCACTAGGTTTGGTGCAGAGCCATTCATAGGGGCTGGGTTGCACCATTTCTGACATAATTCATCTGTGGTATGGTGATTGGAGTAGTGAATATGTATCAACAATGAATCTAGTTGTTTTTTCCCACTCATTCCAATTTCCCCTTCTTACACAACTGCAAAGGACTAAACATGCCTTGTCAATGCAAACATATGATGGCCTGGACTCTTCTGTGGGATAAACCTTTTCCAAAAAGCCCATGATATTTCTGGGTGATTCTGACTTTGCCCATGCTATGACAACTCCACAAGGTGCACAAATAGTTTCAACACAATAGAACCTTGGTGGAGTGAAGTTATTTGCTCTCCTTTGTCTTTGTTGGTTTTCATCATGTGGCCATGCATTAGCAGTCAACTGAGGCATCCAAGGTAATGTCTGATCTGGCCTTCTTAATGCTCTCCTGTAGCCACCCAGGGCATGTTGTCTATGATTTGTGAGAAATCTCTGCCAAGTATGCTGGTGTTGCTGACAGGCCTGAGTGCCTTGTACCTTCACATTTGAACAATTTGCCATATTACAGAGACCACCAAATTGATTTTCATGCAGGGCACAATAGACTCCACCACGTGCATTTTGTAAATCCTTGATGCAATTGTGATGGGCACAATGTGCATGACCATGACAATGCCATCCATAACAATCATTTTCACTGGGGCATTATATGTATTTGTACCACCACTTCTTTCATCACTTTGTGAACTGGATTCACCATCTTCTTCTTCTTCTTGCTCTTCATAATCATCATCATTGTTGTCATCATCCTACCATTTGTGAACTATCACTGGACAAGATTACATCAACAGATGTTCTGTATTCATGTGTGCACTCTTCACAGGCATGCAGACCTGCAGCCCTGATGATGCCATCTTCACCAAGTATATCAAATGCCTGTCTTGTAACCTCAATTATTGAAAGATTGTCTTGCAAAGTAAGGTTCATATTTAGGCTTGAAGATATATGTAAAGTGTATAGATTCTTGTATAAATGCTTGCCAAATGTAGTCCTCGTTACATTACATGCACTGACCAGTGCATCATTACAAAATCTGAATATGCTGATGCAGAGGCATGGAAGGTATATATCAGGACTACCCTTGGCATGACGCCTTAGGGCCCAACAGAAGACTTTAGAGGAGAGGAGATGAGGGTAGGAGGAAACCTGAGAGAACTCGACTGAGGACTCTGGGTGCTATCTTGCTCAGTTTATATACTACAAGGGTGGTCTGTGCACCACTCTAATAATAGTAATTACGCTGAGTAAGTATGAGTAAAAGATATAACATAATTGGCCCCCGCTGCTGCGCATTGGTAAGCCTGAGTCATAGTCCATGAGTCATCGGTCCGGTAGTCCGTAATCTAATCTAATCGTTATCTAATCTAATCTAATCTTAGCGCTGACTAGATAAGATAGACACCAACCTGACTAAGATGTTTGGCTACAGCTATTGTAAAATACAAGAAAAAGAATAAAAATGTCTTAGAGATTTTGACCGTTGAGAACAGATCATGACAGTATACATGCCACTTAACACAGAGGAAGTAAATCTATGATCAACCCACATATTCTACCCAATCTTGACATATTTGGCCATATTGAGGTATACCCTCTCATGACCATCCCTATTTGCATTAGGTGCTCTCTCATGATCTGAATAGTACAATGTTTTACATCCTTTACAATGTCCTGAGAGAAGAGGAACATTTTCATAAGCAGAGAAGTTCTGAATGAGTTTGACATGTGGAACATCTTGCTGTCTTGTCCACTGATATAGAGCAGTTTTATTGCAAGCTTGTGTCTGACACACAGCCACTCCTGGACAGATAATGTAACTGGCTGGGTTGCCCTTAGTGAAACAGGCTTTAAGTTGCCTTTGAATTTTCCATTCTTTCTACAGGGATACAGATCAAGTAATTTTGCAAAAGCATTCATTTTGAGACCAAGCAAAATGGCAATTTTCTCATCTGTCATGCCAGTATGGACTTCAGATCTCTTCAACAAATGGCTGTTTGTCTCTTTTAGCCTGGCATTGAGTGCATATCCCAAACATATCAAATCCAACCAGTTACTTGTGTACTTTTCTCATTTTCCTTTTCTCCAGCCCTCTGACAAAAATGTAAGCTGAGTAGATCAACATTTTCTGTCAGAGTAAAGAGAGTCATTAAGACCACTGATAGAGTTACTGTGGAACTGAAGTGGTCTTCAACAAATGTGCTGAAGGTCTTAAATGGTATATCAGGAAGGGGTCTCTCTCCCTTTGCTGAAACAACAGGAAAAAAGGACATTGCAACCAGAAACATGATCATCCATGATAGAAAGTGGCAAAGTGGTTTGCATATAAGACTATCACATCAAGGAGCACAAGTAAAATCATATCGGACTATAAGAAAAACAACAAATCAGGTAAAGTCATGGCTTACATATCCTTCTTCTTCCTATGCTTTCTGACCTTTGCTCCCCCATCCTTGTCATCTTTTCCTTTTCCCTTTATTTACCCTCCTCCCCTTCTCCTCCTTAATGTCTGAAAAATTGCAGGAAGATTTGACCTTTCCCCATACATCCAAGTCTGAGGGACAATCCTCTCCCTCTTCAAGCCATTCTTTAAGAATGGGGAAATTGTTGATATCTCCAAATCCAGGACAACATAGGTAAACCAGGTGGATTTGGAAGCAAATAACTCAATGATGGTGATGACAGTTGGCTTCTTGCCAGGCCATGTCCCAGCCTTAAGCATTCTGCTCAAAGCTTCCTGAGCTTCTAGGAAAGCTTTATACCTATTATTATAGTACTGCCTTATGCCAACAGCCTTGACATCCCTTGTCAAGTGTTCAGGGATGTTGAGCAAGGCAATAAGTGTTACGGACGATGCCCTTGTCGTGGTTTGTTCTAAGTCAACAGTGACAAGCAGAGTCTCGGTCCGCTCCAAGTCACTGGACAAAGAGTTTAGACACTAAGTCAAACAATGACAAAGGCCTTGAAGACAATGAAGAAGAAGAGCGTCAAGATCGAGTGAGGTTGAGAGCAAAACTCATCTAAGTTGGAACTGAGGTTACTCTACGATACATGGCCTTTATATACACTTTAGAGAACAAGGAGACCATAAAGGGAATAAAGCTGTAGTTATCTGTGAAAGGAAATATGAAGGTAACTACAAAAAGGAGATAGCGTCCATGCTGTACACTGCGCAGTAATGATGAAGATGAAATGGCCTACTGAGACATGGAGACAAAACGAAAAGAGAACTGTAACATTACCCCCTTTGTATGCAAGAAGTCACCGACTTCTACCAAGAATTCGTCCAACCGTGGTCCTGTCTTGACTCCAACCAACTGATAATATTACCAACATCTTTGTCAGCAGTCTCTATGCGCCACTGCAGACTTTGAATTGCCCTTTGTAGCTGCTTGGCTTGAGCAAGCATTGCATCTTGTTTGTCGTAGGTGAGTGTGTGTGGGTTGGTGGTGAGAGTGAGGGCCATGATGGAGTCGAGTGGCTCGGAGAACAAATTGAAATACGTGACGAGGGTAGCAAGGTTGTCGCTAATGTTGTCAAGCATAGCATTGTGGGGGCAAGTGACAACAGGTGGAATGGGGATGGTTATGGTATCAGCAAGTTCAGCTGGATGTTCGTGAAGCTCGGAAGGTTGGCAAATTCGAAATTGTCAATGGTGATGGTGGTGTTGACAAAGACCTCAAGGGGGAGGTCATGGGCAGCAGCAAGGAAGGGTGAGAGGACGACGATGGGCTTGACGTAGCAATGGCCACATGCTGTGACCAGGAGGGCAAAAGTGAAGGCAATGAGGTAGGCAATGATGGTGAAGAAGGCGGACATGGTATAATGAATGAGCTAGGGAGTTTAATGCATTTCAGAGCATCTTTTTATACTTAGTTGAATACTTCATCATCATAATTGACAGTCAGGAGTTCTTCTTCCGAAAATTGGTAAGATAACGTGGGCACTCTGATGCTGGGAACATATTTGAGTTCTCCATCCGATTCTTCTGATTCACTTAGCTCATTCCTAGTAGTGGTGGAAACCCATTCCCATGCTCAACGTCTGTGTCAGGATCATTGTTTTGTGTGATAACCTGTTCCGGTGGGTCAGGGATAACAGGTTCATCTGCGCCGTCGTATATATTTAAAAAATCCAGGTTATCCATTGTGTTGTTGAAGTTGGCCTGTGCATTTGGGATGTGTCGATCAGCGACCCATCGGTATATTTCAATTTCTTTGCCAGTGCATTTTAAACTTTGAATGAAGACATATTTAGCGGGGTCCACTCGTCAAAGAGCTGCCTCAGTGTACACCTCATATGTATGCTTTAAAGGTATGTTAGGCGATGGAAGGTACATTAGGCGATGGAAGGTACGTTAGTACGTTAGGTGATGGAAGGTACGTTAGTACGTTAGGCAATGGAAGGTACGTTAGGCGATGGAAGGTACGTTAGGCGATGGAAGGTACGGTGACCTTGCATCAGGGTAATATGGTAGTTCTTCAGGGTTGAATGTGAGGTCCATGTATTTAGGGAGATAATGAAGACGGGCATTAAATGGGAATTCAACATGTCCTTGTGGATGTGTCAAATGTCCAGTGGTTAGTCTTGAGGCTCTGGGTGCAATCTGTCGAGCTGCTTGTGTCCGGATAATTTTGGTTAATTGTGGTAATCCTAATGGAGAGGTTGGAGGGTGATATATAGGAAATGTAATGATTTGTCCTCGGAATCTTTTGTAGAGTTTTGGAGAGTACCGTCCTCGAGTAGAACAGTATTTCTTTGTGTATCAGATGTTTTGTTTAAGGATTTGGCGGTTACCATAGTGAGACATAGGTGTTTTACAACTGTCTTCTCTGCTTATATGCTTGCAGAATATCTGCAGCATTACCTAAATTGCGTTCAGGTTCCCAGGAATTGTCATTTGGACTGTAGTTTTTCCATTTAACCAAATATTGATATCCTGCTCCACGTTTTTGGTGTGCAAGAACTGCCTCAACTTTGAACTCCTCCTGTCCATTTACAAGATCAGGAGGTGGGGCTGTGTAATTTGGTCCATGTGTTTCTATGGCATAAGGAGTGATGGGTGAAAAACTGGATGAATGCGCCATTGTTTCGGGAGTTTGAGTTTGTACATTACTGGTCCTAATACTTGCTCAATGGGGAAGGGTCCTTCTCGTTTCAGCGCTAGTTTCCTAGATTGGTATGGAATATTAAGGTTTCTGTTTTCAAGCCAAACTTTGTCTCCTCTTTCGAATTTGATTGACTTGTCTCTGATTCATCTAGCAACTGTTACGACCTTAACGATTTTCTGGCGATTTCTCTATATTTTTATCTATTTTCTCTGGGGCCCTATGGACGCATAGGTATACAGGACTCGTAGGCGCCAACCCCTATGTCAAGGCGCCCGTCGGTTAGGTCAGTGGTTAGTCAGCCAGGGGCTGTGCCAATAAGAAGATAATAAGGACCGGATGGGGACACGGGCATCGCGGGAAGGTGTAGATAGTCGCCATGGTTCCGTTGCTGCGCGCTGATGAGCGGTGTCCCGCTGTGACCGTGTAGTGACATCGTCACGTATGCGTCATGCTATGCGAGAGGAGTCCTATCGTCACCGGGATTATACACATGCACTGAGCCCGTCACTAACTATCTGACTGACTCCGAACAAGGTCCGCAGCGTCGCATATCGGTTCTCCGCGTGCACACTCGCAGCGCAAGCCGCGCAACCGTAGAAGCTTCATCTGCCAACCGTCGCATTACCAACGTCCGAGCTTTCGCGCTAAACAAACCGCACATGCCGCATTGGGAGTTGCGCCGCAGTCCGCACAGCCACTTCCGCAATAGGCAGGTCCGCCTTCCGAGTACCGCGATCAAGAGCCGCTAGCCGCATCCGTATACGATCGACGGAAAAAGCTATTTAGCCAAAAGAAAACTTCACGGACTATTGCGTCGATCAACGAATACAACCGGACGGCTACATCGAGCGTAAAAGGGTCGCATTCCGGCAACCGGCTCACGGTCACTAGTGAATACCCTAGCGCTTAGCAATTGGACGCCGGAAGTCGATCAACGGCCGTCGCACACCTATTCGAGCCGCCCTTAGGGACAGCGCCAATACGGTCAGGGTTCCACTACGGAGTTACACACCGGAAGAAAAAACTATGAAAATGCTCGTATACTAAGCCGCATCGGACGACGCCTTTCAAAAGCACGGATTGGGACAGTAAAAGACACACGCACCTCGGGATACAGAAAAGTTTCAGAGTTCCATCGCTTCGGTAGATAGTAAAAATGTATATAAACCTCTTGTTTCGTAGTAGAAATCATCATATCATACCCACGCGGTTTCACTTTCAAAGTCTCGTCGTTCTCGTGCCTCAGGTTTTACTCCTCTCCTCGTCGTTTCGTCCGTCGTCAACGCCGCCTTGCGGAAAAGACTCGTGCGCTCCGTCGTTACTGCCAGCGTTCAGCCACCGCTATCACCCGCTATCCGCACTCGACATCGGCGACGCCACTAAACTACCGCCCCCACTCGCGTCAAGCATCACCTGAGCGCATCAGGAATATCACAAGTCCGCGTGTCCGCATACGCGTCCGCATCCGCGGTCTATAGTCCGCGTTTGTCCGCAGTTTCCGCGCGCGTCCGCATAATCTGCGCTCTTCCGCACTTTCTACCTTGCCCACGGGAATTAGGTCGAGTTTGTTACTGCGCGCGTGTCGCTAAACGTCCGCTATAGTTCTCGTACCCGCGCAGGATAATTCTACACAGGTTGACGGGAGCTTCTTTAAACTTGCCTCGCAAACAAACCCCCGGTCTACACAGCAGCTTGGCAGTGTAGTAACGTATTATATTGGCTGCCCCAGTGAGGCTTACTAAAGAAAATTCCGCCGTCAACCCCTCCAGAATCACCTCGCGACCGGGAATTCCCAGGACATCTCGCTACATCACCAGCATCCGGTAAACTAGTCACCGATTGGTACAACTCGTTGAAAAAAGGAGCAGAAACCGCACAGCACCTTCTACAACAGGACCCTAGCCAAGCGCTAACGGAGATTTTTAAGCACACCAGTAGCTTTGGTCGCCAGTCCCGCCGCAATCTAGGACTCTCACCGGAATTCCAGCGTACGGAACGGATAAACAAGTTGCTCACGCAACCCGCAGCATCTTCATCACGAACCACAGATAACGCAGAGACCGCGGATAATCACCAAGACAGCGATCGCTCCAGCAGTCCGCTCACATCATCACGTTCGCAAAGTCCGCATCCCTCTCCTCCGCACAGTAGTGTCGATTTCAGCAGTACAGCCCCTGCCGCAACAAAGTCCGCTCCACCGATAAATCCCTATTTTTCAACCAACCCCGCATTTCTTATTCCACCCGTTACGCTATCCGCAATGGCCGCTAACCCGATCCCATCTTCGCACAAATCCATGCCCACGCAATACAGCAATTCCGCGCCCCGTTTCGATTCCTCGCAGCCGCGTCGCCTACCTCGGTATTTCCAAGAGTTAGAGCTACTCTTCCGGGAAACCGCGGTAACAGCGGACGAAGAAAAGAAAACGTATGCGCTCCGGTACTTGGAAGACACCGAGTATGAGCTATGGGGGTCCGTCGAAACGTTTCCCGCACCTGCGACATACGAAGCGTTCAAACTATCTATACAAACACTGTATAGCGGAGTTATCAACGAGCGTCAGTATACGCAGGACCACCTGGAGCGTTTAATCGAGGAAACCCTCAGGCTCGGTGTGAAAACCGCGGAAAGCCTATGCAGTTATTACCAGCGCTTCCTGGTAATAACCAAATATCTCATCAGTCATGACCGGCTCTCGGTGCGCCAGCAGAGCGAGTACTTTTTCAAGGGATTCCAAGTGAACGTCGCGACCGAGATGTTCAAATGGCTGAGAAGCCAATATCCGAACGTACACCGCGGCGATCCATTCTCGCTAGAGCAGACCTTGGCAGCGGCTCAGGAAGTCATACAAGGTCAATCATTTTATGATAAGCTAATTAATAGGGCCGCTGTCTCCTCATACGCGATAAGATCCGAATCCCCGCGCCACCGCAAGTCAAATCCGAGCCAATAGCAGCTCCACAATTCGTCAAGCAAGAAGAAATGGCGGCAATGTTGGAGAAACTTGGGCAGACCATGATGCTGACGCTAACGCAGGCACTCGCAACAAATCAATACCGCGCCCCGCCAACTGCACCGCAGTTCCGCACGTACGGTCCCCAGCGAGCAGCGCTAACCCCGTCCCTTTAGGAACGTCACAACCCGCGCAGCAAAGTGGATTCCGCGCGTGCAACTTCTGCGGAAATACAGCGCATTTAATAAGCCGCTGTCCGGAAGTGGAAATGTATATGGCAAGCGGAAAGATATCGAAAAACGCGGAAGGCCGCATCACCTCGCCAACGGGAAATTATCTCCCGCGTTTCAATCAAGCTAATACGATGAAAGAAAACATCGATGAATTCCATCGACGCATAGACGCACCCCGACAACGAATATCCGCCCCGCTATGTACTATACAGCCCGCACCACAGACGCAATTCCCACCCCCGCAGCCGCTAACGTGGCAACACCGGTAATGACGTACCGGACGACAATAGAAGACACGGCCGATGAAGCGGAGATGGAGCAGCTACAACGCAGGATGGTAGCCCTGCAGACGAAGAAAAGAGTAGTAATGGATAGAGTGGAGATTCCGCTGCGCGCGAAGGGGAAGGAAGCAGTGCCCGCCGGAACAAAGGACGCGGAGAAACCGACGGAAATCTCGTCACCAGAGTAGCAAACGAACAGCCAACCACCCATCCGTTCTCCGACGTCCGCGACGCGAATTACCAGCCCCCGCTGGATCGACCATTCGGCTCCGCGCCCAAAAACAACAACGCGGCCTACACCACCACGTCACCGGCGCAGAACGAGAAACTGGTGCAAGGCATCTTCAAAAGGTCCCTCCAGAATCATGCCGCGCATGTCAGCTACGAAGAGCTACTAGCGGTCTCGCCTGATATCCGCGCCAAGTACCGGGAGTACTTGACTCCGCGTCGCATACCCGCACCACGCAAGCCGCCACCTTCGCCGACGCGCGCTTCTACGACGCCAACACAGTCCGGGAAACATACGTCACTTCGATGCCCGACATGGCGGAAGCGTTCTATTGCATAGAAGGGCCGGGCAAACCCCGCATGCAAGTCGCCAAGGAGTCGCACGCAATCCGCTGCGTGCAAGGACTAATAGATGGACGCGCAGAGGTAGAATGCGTCGTAGACCCGGGATGCTCAATAGTGTGCATGTCGGAGGCCATTAGCAACAAGCTCGGGATCGCCTACAATCCCACTATCAAAATAGACATGGAAGCGGCAAACGGAGAAGTCGACACGTCACTTGGAATCGCCAACAACATATCTTTCCGCATCGGCGATATAAATTTATATTTCCAAGTGCACGTTATCCGTTCTCCCGCTTACGATATCTTATTAGGGCGCCCGTTCGAAGTGTTAACGCAGTCGATTACCAAAAACCACGGAAACGAGGATCAAACCATCACAATTCATGATCCGAACAGCGACAAAATAGTGACGGTTCCGACCATGCCCCGCAGCCGCCCCAAGTACCATATGCGCGATGAAGAGGAGAAGGATTTTCAGACAACCTCGAGGAATTGATAGGGGATCATGGAGAGGTAGCTTGTATATTGAACATTGACCCTATCACGCAGCGACCCATAGATATTCTGGCCTATTCCCCAATATCGTCTTTACTGTCCGACAAACCTGTAACTACAAAACCCGAGTTCCGTAATCAAATTGCTAGCCTCTATCTTGGTGCCGCGCTGAGTCTACGAGAAGTTAAAACGGAAAACTGCGATCCGCTCACCCAAACTTATCTCAATACCACTGTATTCCGAGACCACCACACATCCGAGACTTCCGCTCCACGCGAAACTGTATTCCAAAACCAAAACGCATCCGCTACCTCCGTTCCGCGCAAAGCACCTACATCCGCGAATCCGCGTCGCGACAACGTATCACCAGTATTTCTATCCGCGCAAAAGAAAAAGTACAAGCCAGTCGCTAAGAAAGTCAAGCCCGTTATCAGTCAGTTACCCAAGGAGTTCCGCATTCTACGAGAGATCAAGGGCGATCCGCTCGCCGAGTTACCTATACTAAGCACGACACCACCCGAGTTTACGCCATGCGGGCGTTATACAGAGGAGCGCAAGAGAACACTGGAGCAGGAACACGGTAGCGAATTCCTATGGCCCGAAGAAACCAAGTTAATGCACGACTTTATGACAAAACACGACCAGGCATTTGCCTGGGACGATAGCGAACGCGGCAAGTTCAAAACCGACTTCTTTCCGCCGGTGGAAATCCCAACGATTCCGCACACGCCATGGGTACAGCGCAATATTCCGATACCGCCGGGTCTGTACGACCAAATTTGCGACATCATCCGCACCAAGATCGACGCGGGCGTCTACGAGCCTTCCAACTCGTCATATCGTTCTCGCTGGTTCTGCGTACTAAAGAAGACGGGCAAACTTCGTTTAGTGCACTCGCTGGAGCCGCTCAACGCGGTTACGATCCGACACTCAGGCGTCACACCCATCCCGGAACACTTAGCGGAGAATTTCGCAGGACGCGCATGCGGCGCGATGCTGGACCTGTTCGTCGGATACGATGAGCGTCCACTTGCTGAGGATTCGCGGGATTTAACCACGTTTCAGACGCCTTTCGGAGCGATGCGCCTGACTACCTTGCCCATGGGATGGACCAACTCGGTCCCGATCTTTCACGACGATGTCACCTGCATCCTACAACCAGAGATTCCGGAGCTGACCATACCCTACATCGACGACGTACCGGTGAAAGGCCCGCCAACGCGCTATGAGCGGGATGACGACACCTACGAAACAATACCGGATAATCCGGGCATCAGGCGTTTCGTATGGGAACACTTCCAGGGTCTCAACAGGGTCGTACAGCGCATGAAATATGCCGGCGGCACTTTCTCGGGAAAGAAACTAGTATTATGCGCACCCTCCATCACCGTCGTCGGTCATCTATGCACGTACGAAGGACGCAAACCGGAGAAAGACCTGCTCGCGGCAGTCAAAAATTGGGCACCGTGTACGTCATTATCCGAGGTTAGAGCGTTCTTAGGTACCGTAGGCGTGGGTCGGATCTTCATAAAAAACTTCGCACGCAAAGCAAGTCCGTTGGTGGCGCTTACTCGAAAGGATGTTCCGTTCACGTTTGGGGAGGAAGAAATTGCCGCAAGAGTCGCTTAAACAAGCGCTTATCGCATCACCAGCACTTCGCCCCATCAACTACAAATCCGATGCGCCAGTCATCTTAGCGGTGGATACGTCATGGATTGCAGTTGGGTTTCTCTTGTGTCAGTGTGACCCTGATAAGCCCGCAGTCCGCTACTATAACCGCTTCGGCTCAATTACGTTAAATGAACGGGAAGGGCGCTTTTCGCAACCCAAACTGGAGATTTACGGTCTGTTCCGCGCGTTGAAGGAGCTCAAACTTTACCTAATAGGAGTCCGCAATCTAATCGTGGAAGTTGACGCGCGTTACATCAAAGATATGCTCAAGAATCCGGATATCACACCATCAGCGTCAATCAATCGGTGGATCTTGGCGATCCTCACCTTCCATTTCAAGCTAGTACACGTACCTGGCCGGATCCACGCACCCGACGGGCTATCTAGACGACCGCAACAACCACTGGACGAGGGACCGGATCCGCAAAAAGACGAGGACTTCGACGATTGGATCGACAACCTTTATGGATTTATGCACCAGATCAACACCGCGTCTTCCAGAGCTCTCGCACCGCGACGCCGCCAAATCCAGGATGCGAGGACTCCGCATTACGCTAAACTAGAACCAAGAGCGGATGAAGGATCCGTAATAAAGGGTAAAAGTCCGCTTGCGGCTTTCGTCCTGACCGATCCAGATACACCGCCACCGGAGATTGAGGGGTTACCGGTACCAGAAGGAGAGGACGATAACACCTACGACGGGATATTCCCGTGGAGAAGTCAGACCGCGTCAAGGGACGAGGAAAAACTGCAAATGGCGAAGCGGTTCCTGACAGAGCTGGAGCGACCCGACGGCATGTCGGACGAAGAAAATATACGGTTCATGCGGTACTGTACCAAATTCTTCATAAAGGATGATACGCTGTGGTTAAGGGACAGGTACGGAGCGCATAAAGTCGTACTGGATCCGCACAAGCGGGTAGGCGTATTGGTCAGCTGCCATGACGAACTAGGACACCGCGGATATTATGCGACTCGCGCGGCGGTCATGCAAAGGTTTTGGTGGCCGCAAATGCAGGACGACGTAAAATGGTACATCAAGTCTTGTCGCGCATGTCAAGCTCGACAATTGCAACTATACCGCATCCCGCCTGTTGTTGCGGAACCCGCTCCGATCTTCGCCAAGGTCTACCTCGACACCATGCACCTACCACCATCGAACCAATTCAAATATCTGGTCCAGGCCCGCTGCTCGTTAACGCACTACCCCGAGTACCGCGCCCTACGTCGTGAAACGGCCAACGCCATAGGAGATTGGATCTTCGAAGATCTCATTTGCCGCTGGGGAAGTTTGGTGGAAATTGTGACGGACAACGGAGCGCCTATTATCCGCGCTGTAGCGCACTTAGCAAAGAAGTACCACATCAACCATATCCGCATCTCCGGTTACAACTCCCGCGCTAACGGCATTGTGGAACGCAGTCACTTCGACGTCCGACAGGCTCTAGTCAAAGCAAGCGAAGGAGCGAATTGGGCTCCGGTATTGCACTCCGTATTCTGGTCCGAACGTGTCACGGCAAGGCGTCGCATGGGAGTATCGCCCTACTTCGCGGTAACAGGAACTCATCCGTTACTTCCGCTCGATATCACCGAAGCCACCTACTTGTTACCACCGCCTGAGGCGTTCCTATCTACAACAGACCTCATTGCAAGGCGCGCTACGGAGTTACAGAAGCGACATGCGCAAACAGAAGTGTTAAAAGGGAAAGTTTACGCGGCCCGCGTGGCAGCTGCAAAACGGTTCGAAAAGGAACACCCGACGGTTATCCGCAATTTTGATTTCAAACGCGGCGCATTGGTCTTAGTCCGCAATACTGCGATCGAAAAATCCTTGAACAGGAAAATGCGCCCTCGCTACATTGGCCCCTATGTGGTCTTATACCGCAACCGCGGTGGCGCCTACATCCTTTGCGAACTCGATGGAACGGTACTCGACCGGCCTTACGCAGCATTTCGCGTCATTCCCTACTTCGCGCGTCAAAGCCTGACAATTCCGGAAAATGTGTTAGACGCTTCGGAGGAGCGTATGCGACAAATGGCAGATTCCCACTCACAAGGAGATGATGATGAACCCGCGCAATCCACAACGGAACCGGAGGAGGAAGAAGAACTCATCTACTACCACTCGGACCCGGAATCTGACATGGACGAGTTAGGAGATCATTGAGCACTCCCGCTATTTTCTTTCTTTATTCACTAATGTAGTTCCGCTTCAGTAGTTACAAAATCGACCGCTCATTCAGGTCTATTCCGCACCAAGACTAAAGTCGCGCATTCCGCTATTTACCTATGCTTTCCCTTTACGCTTACGTCCGCACCATTACTTACTAATTTTAACTTACGGGACCCTAGAGACGCACACAACCCAACGATGATGTCATTCTAAAGACGTACTACAAATTCTACGCGACAAAGTCTACGAAGCCGGCGAAGCAGGCGAGGACATGACTACGTCACCCGCGAGCCCGACCTCTTCCGCAACAACCGACTCCTGTTCCGCAACAGCCGCCTCCGCTCCTGTCTCCGACCTCGCTTGTCTGACATTATCATCCGCTCCGACGTCCGCGCCCACGATTTCCGATTCCGGCTCCGCCTGCTCGCCAATCCCTTGCTCTGCGCGTCGCACCAGAAGGTCCTCCCTGTGTTGCCTCCGCGACCGGTGGACAGAAGAAGTCCAAGAGCGAGAAAGTTGCGTGTCTCGTGTCGTGCGCGATAGTCCGGAGTTTGTATTGCAGGTTCGCCTGCGTCGTCTGCAAGTCCAGGAGTTGCCGCAAGAGCGCGTTTTGCTCGCGCATGAAGATCGTCGTTTCGTTCGCGGACCTGGCAATGGCCGCTAAAGATTTGCGCATGCCCGCGGACTCTACTTGCAGCCGTTGTAGAATGCGAACACTGTCAGGGGCGCTCGTGCCCGCGTCGCTAATCTTCTCCAGTTCGCTCGCGGCCGCAGTCTCCTCTACCTCTTCAGATCCCTCGTCGCTTGACTCGACCAGTTCCTGCGTCTTCACTGTCTTCTTGGCTCCCCACCAGTCACCGAAACCCCGCCGATCTTGCAAGATTGTCGCTGCTCGCGACACGACACGCACGCTTTGCCCGTGAATTGGCCTGCGGACAGCAGACCAGTTTCAGTCGGACGCATCTAAGTGCGCCGTTAGTTGCGGAGATACCCAAGGAAGCCCACCACGTACCGATCACAGGCTTGCTCATTCGGAGTGCTGGATTTGGACCGTTTCGAAGGACCCACCTCCGCTCCCGCACTTTCCGCTCTCGCGCGCTTTTGACGCTGCTTCCGCGCCCTTGCAGCCTCCATCTCGTTCGCCATGACTAAGTTGCTAAGAGCGGCCGGATCGCTCGCCAAGACCGCTTTCTCCGCGATAGCCGCAGCCGCACGGACGGAACCGACATCGACAGGACTTGCACCGCGGGCCTTGGTTTTGCCTTTCGGACGCGGTTTGGGTCTCGACTCCTGTTGCGCCCGGGTCCGCTCTTCCAGCACGCGTCGCGCTTGCTCCGCTTTCGCTTCCGCCTCTTGTCGCGCTGCTTCCCTCGCTGCCCTGACGTCTTTCCTCCGCCCGACGCTCCTCATCCTCCCTAGCTCGACGCTCCGCTGCCTCCAGTTCCATCCGACGCCTCGCCGCCTCTTCACGCGCTAGTCGTTCGGCTTCCGCCTTACGTGCTTTCAACACGGCGATTTGCTGCCGTTCCTCCTCGCGACGCTTGGTCGCGGCCGCTTCTCGCATTCGCCGTTCTTCCTCCTCTTGAGCAAGGCGCGCCTCTGCGGCAGCAATGGCATCGTCGAAGTTAATGTCAGAAGGCGAAGACGACATGGAGAGATAGAGAGAGAGAGATAGAGAGAGAAAGGGAAGAGACAGCAACAACAAAAGAACCCGGCGATTCCCACGCAACTACAAAGGAAGCCAGGTCCAGTCCCACGCAGAAGCTTGAGAAGTCGCCGTGTCCCATGGACATCCAACGTCTCAGACCAAGTCCCGTACCTGCCACACCGGTTCGACGATTCCGCGCTACGAACTTACGCGCTATCGGACCGCGCATTCACTCCAGGACAGACATCCGCACATCCGCTCCTCGCCGCAAATTCTATCGGACCGCGCACTCTCCATCGCCAAACTCCATCAATCGGTCGTATGCGCCAGCAGACTGACTGAGGGCAGTCAGATTTTTAAAGTACCAGGGAGATGATGAGCGGTGTCCCGCTGTGACCGTGTAGTGACATCGTCACGTGTATGCGTCATGCTATGCGAGAGGAGTCCTACGTCACCGGGATTATACACATGCACTGAGCCCGTCACTAACTCTGACTGACTCCGAACAAGGTCCGCAGCGTCGCATATCGGTTCTCCGCGTGCACACTCGCAGCGCAAGCCGCGCAACCGTAGAAGCTTCATCTGCCAACCGTCGCATTACCAACGTCCGAGCTTTCGCGCTAAACAAACCGCACATGCCGCATTGGGAGTTGCGCCGCAGTCCGCACAGCCACTTCCGCAATAGGCAGGTCCGCCTTCCGAGTACCGCGATCAAGCCGCTAGCCGCATCCGTATACGATCGACGGGAAAAGCTATTTAACCAAAAGAAAACTTCACGGACTATTGCGTCGATCAACGAATACAACCGGACGGCTACATCGAGCGTAAAAGGGTCGCATTCCGGCAACCGGCTCACGGTCACTAGTGAATACCCTAGCGCTTAGCAATTGGACGCCGGAAGTCGATCAACGGCCGTCGCACACCTATTCGAGCCGCCCTTAGGGACACGCCAATACGGTCAGGGTTCCACTACGGAGTTACACACCGGAAGAAAAAACTATGAAAATGCTCGTATACTAAGCCGCATCGGACGACGCCTTTCAAAAGCACGGATTGGGACAGTAAAAGACACACGCACCTCGGGATACAGAAAAAGTTTCAGAGTTCCATCGCTTCGGTAGATAGTAAAAATGTATATAAACCATCTTGTTTCGTAGTAGAAAATATCATATCATACCCACGCGGTTTCACTTTCAAAGTCTCGTCGTTCACGTGCCTCAGGTTTTACTCCTCTCCTCGTCGTTTCGTCCGTCGTCAACGCCGCCTTGCGGAAAAGACTCGTGCGCTCCGTCGTTACTGCCAGCGTTCAGCCACCGCTATCACCCGCATCCGCACTCGACATCGGCGACGCCACTAAACTACCGCCCCCACTCGCGTCAAGCATCACCTGAGCGCATCAGGAATATCACAAGTTCGTCCGCGCTTGTCCGCATAGTCCGCGTTTGTCCGCAGTTTCCGTGCGCATCCGCATAGTCCGCGTTTGTCCGCAGTTTCCGCGCGCGTCCGCATAATCTGCGCTCTTCCGCACTTTCTACCTTGCCCACGGGAATTAGGTCGAGTTTGTTACTGCGCGCGTGTCGCTAAACGTTATCCGCTATAGTTCTCGTACCCGCGCAGGATAATTCTACACAGGTTGACGGGAGCTTCTTTAAACTTGCCTCGCAAACAAACCCCCGGTCTACACAGCAGCTTTGGCAGTGTAGTAACGTATTATCGTGTGCTCAGCATGTGTGACATCGTGACAGCGTGCGCTACAGTGTGTGACATTGCGCGCTCAGCGTGTGACACCGTGACATCGTGCGCTACAGCGTGCACTCAGCATGACAATGTGACAGCGTGCGCTACAGTGTGTGACAGCGTGCGCTAAGCGTGTGTGACATTGTGATAGCACAGTGTGTGACAGTGTGCGCTACAGTGTGTGGCATCGTGTGCTCAGCGTGTGTGACATCGTGACAGCGCGCGCTACAGTGTGTGACAGCGTGCGCTCAGTGTGTGACATTGCGCGCTCAGCGTGTGTGACATCGTGACAGCGCGCGCTCAGTGTGTGACATCATGACAGTGTGCGCTATATTGAGCGAGCAATCTCACACGCACGGTGCGCTGTCACATTGTCACACATGGAGCGCGCTGTCAACTCACACACTGTAGCGTGCGCTGTGACACTGTGCGCGCTATCACACATGCTGTAGCGTGCACTGTCACACTGAGTGCGCGATGTCACACACAAACTGTTGCACGCGCTGTCACAGTATCACCCTGAGCGTATGCTGTCACACAAACACTGGAGCATGATGCTGAGCGCGCGATGTCACACACACTCTAGCATCCGCTGTCACGATGTCACACACACTAGCGCACGGTGTCACACTGTCACACACGCTGAGTGCACGCTATCACAACGTCACACGCGCTGACCACACGCTGTCACAATATCACACATGCTGAGCGCACGCTGTCACACACATTGTAGCGATGTCACACTGCGCTGTCACAATGTCACACACGCTGAGCGCACGCTGTCACAATGTCACACCCGCTGAGCGCACGATGTCACACACACTGTAGCGCGCGCTGTCACATTGTCACACACACTGAGCACACGCTATCACATTGTCACACGCGCTGAGCGCACGCTGTCACATTGTCACGCTGAGCGCGCACTGTCACACACACTCAGTGTGTGATCCATTTTGCACACATTTTCCACATTGAATATATATCAAATTTGTTTCAAGTCTACCTGATTGGAGAATTGATATCTGAACTTACCATTCTGCTGACATCCAGATGTAAAATTTACATTGAATTCTGACAATGAAAGGATGTATTGCAAAATGAAATATTTGTGATGTGTGAAAATTCTTTGAATATTTATTGTCTTACATTGTGCAAGATGTTGGTCAAAACTTTGAATTCTGCTGACACCAAAATTTAAAATTTACATTGAATTCTGACAAGGAAAGAATGTATCCAAAATGAAATGTTTATTACATGTGAAAATTCTATGAATATTTATTATCCTCAATTGTGCAAGATGTTGGTTAAAACTTTGAATTTTGATGAGAATGAATTCTTGCAATATTTTAACAATGAAAAACGCATTTTGAAAACAATTTTCCCACCTGCAAAATTGGTTTGTGCCAGCTGTGTATGAGACTTTATGGTTTATATACATTTTACTATACTACCAATGTGAGTGAACTCTGAAACTCTGAAACTTTCCCTGTGTACGCGCGGCTCCTTGCTGTCCCAATCCGTGCTTTTGAAAGGCGTCGTCCGATGTGGCTTAGTATACGAGTATTTTCATAGCATTTTCCTCCGATGTGCAACTCCGTAGTGGAACCCTGACCATATTGGCGCTGTCCCTAAGGGCGTCTCGAATAGGTGTGCAACGGCCATTGATCGACCTCCGGCGTCCAATTGCTAAGCGCTAGGGTATTCACTATTGACCGTGAACCTGTTGCCGGAATGCGACCCTTTACGCTTGATGTAGCCGTCTGGTTGTACTCGTTGATCGACGCAATAGTCCGTGAAGATTTTGTTGGCTAAATAGCTTTTGCCGTCGATCGTATACGGATGCGGCTAGCGGCTCTCGATCGTGGTACTCGGAAGGCGGACCTGCCTATTATGGAAGTGGCAGTGCAGATTGTCGCGTGCAGCGGTAAACTCCCAATGTGGAACGTCCGTTAGTCAGCGCAGGCCCTCGGATAATCGGATGTGCGCGCCGGTAGTTGTCAAGCGTGACGGTGCTCGCTGGTAATGCGGAAGGGTGCAGATTATACTGCGACTGTCGTGCGGCTTACGCTGCGGGTTTGTGTGCGTTTTGCGATATGCGAGGCCTGTGGATCTGCGCGGTATCAGATAATTAGTGTTGGGGTCAGTGCATGTGTATAATCCCAATGACGGTAGGACTACTCTCGCATAGCATGACGCATATATGTGACGAGGTCGCTACACGGTCACAGCAGGACACCGCTCATCAGCGGGTACGCATGATTGCGTTGAATTCCGCTTTCTTGGCTTTGATTGCCTCGGCGTAAGTGGGGACCTTCAGTGGAACTGGAGGTGGCGTCAACTGTTTTGATGTCCTGGGTGGCATAGATCCAGTGATTAGGTATAAGACCGGGTTAGGTTTGTTAACTCGTACAGGGACACTGGACAATTCCGCGTCACCACCCTCACACTTTATGGACAGGGTCGACCCAGTGTAGGATCGGGCTTTCTTCTTCTTCTTGTTTCAGCAGAAGAAGCCCTTGCCACCCCAACGAGCTCATTTGTTGTAAGTACCCCTTGTGACCATCTCGTTGATACTGCCCCAGTCCCAGATGTCATCACCGTCTTCTATACGGATCATAAACTCCTCAAGCACATGAAATCGATCCCTTTGACAGTTGTCTTGGAGACTGAATCGTGCGAATGGGTTTCGAAGTTCCATGTTCCAAGATGCAATCTCGGTGACCGTGGGCCAAGCCGGCCAGTGATACAGATCGTAATATTCGGGTTTAAACAGGTACATGTAACAGTACCCGGGTTTTCGCCAATGATAGTTAGGGCGGTCCGCATTCATCAGAACCCCTGGCAGTATGACCCGTTCTTGGTTTTCTACCCAATGATCGGTATATTCCTTCTTGGTCCAAATTCCCCAATCGGCTAGGTGTAAGTCCATGAAGTCTTCCCATTCGGGAAGCATTACTCCGTCATTATTGGGCCCCGTGTGATTTTCCAACGAATTAGGTTCTGTAACCGGGGATGTACTTGATGGCTGTTTTCTCCATTTGTACATGTAAGGAGCGTACCGCGTCATGCGGCCCGAGTGCTTCACCTTGATGTTACCATTTGAGGCATGCATCAATTTGTTTTGTTCCTTAGCCATCAGGACCAAGCCATTGTGTTTTAGGGTAAACACGTTAAACCCTTGGAGCAACAACAGCATGTTAGAGGGGGAATCAAACACTGCCTCCCTAACGTCCGGTTGGTCAACGAGCTGCTCAAGCACCTGCTCGAGTACTCGGCGATCTGCCTCCAACTCCCATTCCATCTGTTGGAACCGCTTTTGCTTCCTAAGTGCCTCGTGCTTTTCCTGCATGAGGATCTCCCATGCTTCTTCTTGCTCTCAGAAGGCCGCCTCCTCGAGCACTTGTCATTCGTATGCTGCTCTGCGCAGCCTGAGCTTTTCCATACGGCGCTGCTCCTTGCACACAAAATACCATGCGCAGACGTGCGCATCACTTTGTCGGTAGTCGACTGGCTTGGTCGACTCGGTTCGTTGTTGGGGCAAAGGGCACCCTGTTGCCCATTCTAGATCAAAAGCAATTCCGATCTCCATCAAGGACATTGCTGCCCTTGGCAAAACGTAATTGAAGCTCGTATCCATAGCTTCGGATCCCAGATCCAAGATTGTTCCAAAAAACAGTAGTGATGTCCCAAGTAGGGAGATGTCGCCTCTTCTTCAGTAACCGTACTTCCTAATACAGTCACTCTACGTTGCGGTCAATAACGCACCCGCACACGATTCTTCAATTTAATTCCCCCAATAGACCAAAAGCAGTGCTGCCCGGAAAAGACTCTAGATTATGTTAGGACGGATCCCACACAACCACAAGCCTCTACTGAGGAGAGATAGAGAAATAGAGTGTATTGACACAGTAGAGTAGAATACTGGGTGAGAGTAAACTATCTAGAGTCTTAGAGACTCCTACCTACAATGCACCACCTTATATACCCCAACCATGGTCTGTGCGCAGCAGCCTCATGCCCCTAGGGCTATGCACGCGCAGCAACGGAACCATGGCGACTATCTACGCCTTCCCGTGATGCCCGTGTCCCCATTCGGTCCTTATTGTCTTCTTATCGGCACAGCCACTGGCTGACTAACCGCTAACCTAACCGATGGGCGCCTTGACATAGGGGTTGGCGCCTACAAGTCTTGTATACCTATGTGTCCATAGGGCCCCAGAGAAAATAGATAAAAATATGGAAAAGTTGCCAGAAAATCGTAAGGTCGTAACACAGCTGGCCAGAACTCCAATCAAATGCATCCCGCTCCATCCCAGACCCATTAGGCAACAGTAGCATAGCCATGTATTCACCTCAAATCTTGATTTGAGGATGAGTAACTGTAAAATTGGTGATGAGGGGCACTCACTTTATTCCACTTTGATAGAACATTTGCAGCACTCTTGGGAGCCCCAACTTGAGCAAATTCTTGATTGAGAGTGTCTGCTACTTGTGTCAGCTGAGCTCTTTTGAAGTTGGCAGAACCATCATCAGCAATGGATTTAACAGATGTAAGAAGTGCTATCATGTGCAACCCTTGTGGTGTATCCCAAATGGTGTGGGCCCTTTTGGGTTGAGCCATGAGGAAATGAAGGGCGAGATGAGAATAGAGAAGAACAGCAAGGGTAGTTGTGAGATGAAGGCACTCGAAAGCTCTCAGTTGTCGATTCTGATCATCAATGAGCATGGGAGGTTGACTGCTGGCATAAACTCCGCCATCAGCCGCTCGGGACCTTCCGGCCGCAAATTTCAAGAGCCCAAATATTTACTTGTCAAACCCTGGCCGAACAGACTCTAAGCTCCGTCCAGTTACGTATCATTCAACATTACTTAAGTAACAAGCAATTACGGAACACAACTCAGGGTCGAGTTCTAGTTCACTTATGTAGGGCCACCACAAAGTGGCCTCACCGTTTTTGTTCATCTTTTGCCGTCGTTGGGGTTGTCGCGTACGTGACCTCAGGGCAGCTCAATTCTAAAGTCAAGGAAAAGGTCAGCAGTCAGCGAGTCATCACCCGCTGTTGATAGCCGAGCACTAGCCGATGTTAAGCGAGCAGGGTTATCAGGGTATGGGAATGAGGCTTGTTTGGGATGCTCAGCGTGATGTGTGTTAGTCACACATCACGCACGTCGAAATTGCTTGCTGCATGAAGGCCTCATGGTTGGATGGGTATAACCTCAGCATGTCACTCCTGTTCTTTCCTCCTTCCCCCACCACACCCAAGTCTACCACACTCCCCATTATATCACTGTCCTTACCAACTCCCTAGCTCTACTTATAATCAAATCATGGATGACTTTGACTATATAATGGCTTATGATCCAAATTTGTATGTTGTAAAAATATTTTAAAAAGTGAAAAAAATAAGCTTCTTGCTATAGTGATGTTACACTCATGTCTGAGCTCCCTGATCCATATTTTCCAATTCAAGATCAACAGGTGAGCAGTTTTTATGTTATTTGATTTACATTTTCATGCTCTGTCTGCCAGACACAGAATTTGGCTCCTCCCCAGTTGCCTGATGCTACCTTATCCATTACCAGAGCTCTCCCTCTGGATAAAGGGGCCAGTCCCACTTCACTTCCTGTTCACCCTCAGCAGGTGAGTGGCTAACCATTTTTTATGATATTTTAACTACTTAATTGTCATAGCCTGTTGTCAATTTACAGACTTTTATTCCCTCCATTGTGGGAGCCTCAAATTCAGTTCATACCACATTCCCTGTCAGTTCTCAGCAGGTCAGCAGTCATGAATCATTTGATCAGGATTTCAGACCATATCTACAGTCTTCAATCTCTACCCAAAAGTTGCATACATCCTCTGTTTCCACTAAGCGACAGAGACCCATTTCTCCTCCAGTTTCTGGTGCTCTTAAAGCTTCTCCCCAGAAGAAGAAGACTAAAAAGATCAGTTCTTCCCAGCTTACCCAGAAAAATGACAGTGGTCTTGTTGATATCAAATCCTCGGTACAGGATTGGACAGCTACTGAGACAACACTACTTTTGGAAACCCTTTTGGGTTTTGATGATGATGACTTGTTTGAAAAGCTTGAGAAAAATGCTAATAAAGTTTTTAAAAAGGTACTGATTCATTGATGATATTCTTTTCCAATTCTGAATACCTCAACAAAGCTTCATGATGATCTGTTTCCCAGCCGCTCATGGGAATCATTGAAATCCAAATTTGAGAGGCTTAAAAAGACTTACAAGCAGATAGTTGAATTTGACTCATGGACAGGCAATGGGGGTGGAGATCCTGACATGTCTGAAGAGGATTTTGCCACTAAACATCAAGGTGCATTGAAGGCAGGTAAAGTGTTGGGCTTGTTGACCTTCAGTACATACAAGCTATGGAAGGAGAATGGCTGGGAAGGTCTTTTTGCAGCCAGGCATTTTTTCCCCCAAGATCTATCTGCTTTATCTTGACAATTTTCCAGATATTCCCAGCATCCTAATGTGATCAGGGAGAAGTCTTTTCATTCAGCCAGTATCATCTCCTCAGAAGATGAGAGCTCTCCTCCCATGACAGTGAAATCTAAGTCATCTACCTCCAAATCTGCTTCTTCCTCAAAACATGCTCACCACAAGTCTCTAAGCATGGGTAGTGTGGCATCAGAGCTGCTGGCTAGCAACTCCCAGTTGTTGAAAGTATCTCAAGAGGCTAACAAGACACGTCTAGAGATCTTGCAGGCCAAGCAAGACAGAGAAGAGAGGAGATTGAGATTGGAGGAAGAAAAGTTAAAGTCAGACAGAGAGTTGAAGGAGAAAGAATTGAAAGTGAAGCAAGCTCAGGAAATTATTGCCAATCCTAATGCACTTCCTGAGCTGAAGAAGAAAGCTTCTGACTTCCTCATGAACTACTTCAGCTTCTAACTCCATTTCCATCTTTTTGATCACTATTATCTCACCATGATTTGGATTTAATGACACCATTCTTTAACTACTTTACTTTACAGATTTGGGTACAGTTCATTTAATAGTCGCTCTCTCAATGCAAACCCTTCTTTTCTGAGTGTTCCATCTGTCTCTCCTGCTGGGACATTAGCTTCTTCATCATCTCCAACATTTCCACCAAAATCAGCTAACCCATCCTCAGCCTGTTGGTCTTCTACTGATGGATCTGTTGGAGCATAATCCCATATGCCTTCTGGCTTGTCACCTAGATCTATGCATATGTTGTGGATTACCATCAATGATGCCACATCTTTGTATGTGTTCTGTATTTGTGCTGCAGGGCTGAGGGCCTTGAGTGCTGGAAAGCGACCCTTTAACATCCCAAAAGCATTCTCAACACAAGTGCGAAAAGATGAGAGCCTAACATTGAATTGGTGCCGACGCTGCTTCTCTGCAGGTTGGTTTTGAAATTTTGCTAGGTCTGGCACTGTAAAAGGCCGCAGAACATATGGTGATGATGGATAACCTGATTTTGATAAGTAAAATACAATCAAGTGATACTCATACACTAACCCTTGTCAGCCATCACATATTTTCCACCCTCAAAGTAAGTTGCCCTATGCTTATAAACATGGGAAGACTTCCACACTGTAACATCAGGAACAGATCCAGGCCAGCCCAATTCATAAGCAATAAAACTTTTCATGGTCAACAATTGCCTGAGCATTGATCTAACTAATTAGCTTAATGATGAAGATCATCCCCATAGGCCACTCACTGCAGGAAATTTCTTTCTACAATAATAAGTCTGCCCATTGTCCCTTGGTGCACTGGTCAACTGAATAAGAGTGCCATCCAAGGCTCCAAGACAATCAGGGAATCCAAAATGCTCCAATATATAGTCAGACACTACTTTCTGCCTCTCTTTATCTCCCCAGCTGATAGTAGTGGGGCCCAGCTGTCTCAAAGCCTTTGAAACACGTTCACAATAAAGAAAAACAGTTCCAGTCCCCAGACCCAGGTCATATGCAGGTTGGAGTGAATCAGAGCCTTGAATCCCATACCTGATCAGAAAGCAAGCTAGCTGGTAGTGTACAGGACGTTGGGGCTTTCTTCCTGAGGAATGGAACAGAGGGTTACCCTCAAGAAGTTGGACAAGGTGGTTAAATGTACTGTGTCCAATCCTTTCACAGCAGTCAGACAATTCTTTGCCCATAAAAGCATTAACTCACCTGAACTTATGACGAAAATGCCTATCAGGCCATCCAAGAGCAATGTCAAAAAATTGGTGACATTTCTCAAATTGGTCATATTGTCCCCTTGATCCATCACCTGAAAGTGAAGCAGCAAAGCCAAGTAAGGCAAGCCCAGAGAACAGCATGAACTGATAGGACTCCTCTTCCTCTAATCCTGCTTCACTTGCATCAGAATCAGACTTACTATCTGAATTCTGATCAAGACTCATCAAATCCTCATCTAAATCATTTTGCAATGCCTGAGTGAGTGCAATGACATTTGACTGGGCAGCTGCAAAGGTGAGCAGCTCCTGTGTTTCATGTTTGGTACGAAATGAAGTAGGCATGAACAATGGCAGTGACCAGGGAAGCTGCGCCGAAATTTCGACGTGCGTGATGTGTGTCAGTCACACATCACGCTGAGCATCCCAAATGAGCTGTCATCCCACACCCTGCTAACCCTGCTCGCTTAGCATTGGCTAGTGCTCGGCTATCAACAGCGGGTGATGACTCGCTGACTGCTGACCTTTTCCTTGACTTTAGAATTGAGCTGCCCTCTCGTCTTCTCCTCGCGTTCCGAATCCGATGGCGCGAAATTGTCCCAACCTCCTTACACGTGGCTCCTGTTCCGACGCGTCTTGTGGCTTGAACCACAACATACTCACGTGCGACGCCTGCGGGTTCGTCACGTCAAGTGCAGTATTTCACAAGTCACATAGGAAGAAACACCGCAACTGCATTGCGTGTCGCAACATCACGCTATTCTGTCCGGTGTGCAAGAGAAACATTGGAAGTGGAGGTTGGTCACCTCATATACGTGGTCGACCGCACCATATCGAGGCTGCCCGACAAGAAGTCTCTCCCAATGTTACTCCTCAGGAGGGCACCACGTCCGAAACCGAGACCTACTGTGACATGTGCAGCATCACTGTCCGTCAGTCGAACTGGGAACGCCATATTGGGGGCCCAAAGCATCAGAAGAGAGAGAAATATATTTCTTTCAAGGTTGCATTGGACGAGGTGGAGAAGGACAAGAATGGGCTCATGACTGAGGGAGACTTTGACTTTGGCATTGTGGAGCCCAATATCGCTGCCTGTGGCACGCGTCGCGCTGCGAAGATACGGTTGACTACTCCTTCCTCCAGGATTGCCATGATTTCACACCGACTTGTATCTTCCATAGACGGGAAAGATGATGTTGACCTAATGTAAGTGTGGCAACAGATTGATCAAGTCAATTGACACACGTGTTGAACAGGTTTGAAGTTACGGTTGAAGGTGCTAACCGTAATATCACAACTATCACACCTATCACAGTTCAAGTCACTTTCAGGCAGAAACATATAGGCCGATACCAAGACAGGGTCGAGATGCTGTTCGAGGATGTTCAGCTGAACAAGCGGTTCATCATTTCCAAGCCCTTGTATGCCATCGTGGGCAGCAAGGCTGACCACGAAGCTCTCCAGCCAACGGCACCTTTTACTGTTCAGCCACAAAGAACGCGAGAACCAGAACTCAAGGTCGTCGAGGGCGTCCCGCCCCCATCAACACAGGCCGTTACTTATGTTGGAAAACTTCCTCTCGCGCACATTCCTCCTCACCTACTGGCAGCCTTGTCGTCCGGAACGACAGGTGACATCATAGGAAGAGTGCGACGGACATACCTTGCCAGGCCATTTAATTCGGAAACATACGCAAGGTTTTTTAAATACCTCTTATGGATTGAAGAATACCGATCCGAGTAAGTCGATCCGGCGGTTGGTTTCGCGACCGATACTGATCTTTGCCACAGGCGGGATCTGGAGCGGTACGATATGAACAACGTAACACTCTCACCGTACCGTCAGTACTATTAGTAAGCATTCCCTGACCAAGCCACTTTTTTTGAAATAACTGGAATACAGCTTAGAGGTGCCTGGTCTGGCAGAGAAACGTCCTAGCGTCCTGATCGGTAAATGAATTTTGCGTCGAGTAATGTTTTGCTGCTGACTGTTATTAGGTGACAGGATTCTTGTCCGGCGAACGGATGCTCCCAAGGGACATTGGTACTCTGGCGCTGTGCATGTCGTGCGACAGCAAGAAGTTGGCCTTCGATTCCACGAGTCCTTCTCGGGGTGGAAACCAGGTCAGACGTACAATATCCGGTTCAAGTTAAACCGTTTGGTCTTGCAAAGACAGCATATGGCGATGGACACAGCCTTTTCTCAGGACCGGGTCCTATTCCCGGAACGTGGGCATGTCCAATCTTCAAGATTGATGAATTCACCAGTCAAAACATTTAACCCACTAATCCAAAAGAACGCAATGCAATTACAGGCAGTCACTACAATTGTGAATAGCCCTCCGGGTTCCATCCCTTTCATCATTTTCGGACCGTACGTGTAAGCCGTCGTGAGATTGGGACGTACTGACGTGACGTGGCGGATGACAGGCCAGGTACCGGAAAGACGATTACTATCGTAGAGGCCATTAGACAAATACTGACAAAGTGTCCAAACGCCAGGGTGTTGGCATGCGCACCAAGCAACTCAGCGGCCGACATCATCGTGTCCCGATTGAGCGTTGCGCTCAACCCTGACGAATTATTCCGTTTCTCTGCCCCTTCCCGTTCCAAGGAACACGTACCCGTGGACATTCTACGGTATAGTTGTGTGAGAGACGATGGTTCCTTCGGCGCACCGGTTATTGCGAGGATGAGACGTTTCCGCGTCGTGATCACGACGTGTGTTTCCGCTTCTGTTGTATCTGGAATTGGCCTTCCTCGGGGGCATTACAGCCATATTTTTATTGATGAAGCGGGTCAGGCAACTGAACCTGAGACGTTCGTGGCAATCAAGACGATGACGGACAATTCGACCAACGTTGTCCTTTCGGGAGACCCCAAGCAGCTCGGACCTATCATCCGCTCGACAGTTGCGCGCGTGTTGGGTCTTGAGAAGAGCTACCTTGAACGGCTGATGGAGCGTGCCGTGTTTGAGGTCAAGAAAGGACATGCCGTAAAGTGAGTTGTGCTCTGCTTCTGGACGTGCATTCCGCATTGAGCTATTCTAGCATTGTGAAACTAGTCCAAAACTTCCGATCACACGGGGCCATTCTAAGATTCCCAAATGAACGGTTCTACGGTGGTGATCTGGAAAAATACGCTGATGCTAGTGTTACAGATGCCTACGTTAGTTCAAATTTGTTGCCTGCCAAGAAGTTCCCCGTTATATTCCACGCTGTTGCGGGACGAGATGAGCGCGAGTCACATTCACCATCGTTCTTTAATGTAGATGAAGCGATTCAAGTCAAGGCGTACGTTCAGGCTCTGCGTGGAGACCGGCGGGTCCGAACTAGTAGGTTTAGAGCTAGCCTTAATATCCGTCCACAACTCGATCCACAGCGGAAAATGATATCGGCATCATAACGCCGTACAATGCGCAGTGCTTGAAGATCCGTGCCGTTCTGCGAGGAGTAGCGGACGAGATCAAGGTCGGAAGTGTTGAAGAGTTCCAGGGACAGGTGGGTGGTTTCTTGTGCGGGCATCCGTTGATGGCGACACTGTTAACGGCCGTATCCAGGAACGTAAGGTTATTATCATATCTACGGTTAGGAGCAGCCGGGAATTCTTCGAATATGACCTTCGGCACACTCTCGGCTTTGTGGCGAGTCCTCGACGATTTAATGGTGAGTACGCGATAGCCTCGTGCCCCGTGGATTTCAATAAATTTAGATTAGTGGCTATAACCAGGGCGAAGTCGCTTCTGATTATTGTCGGTGATCCGCGTGTGCTATCGCTTGACCCCCTGTGGCGGTCATTCCTAAACTACATTTATAATCAGGGGGGTTGGGTCGGACGATGTCCGAGTTGGGATACGCAAGAACGGGTGGAAGAGCGGGGCGGGTATGACGAGAAACTGCAGACAAAGGCGGAAATGGATATGAGTGAATTTTCGCGGCGTATTGGCGGTCTCACGGATGGGGAAGACTGCGCTGCGAACGTGGACCGACCGTGGAGAGAGGCCGAGTGATGGTATTGATATCTTAATGGGATTGAATCTGTTTACGGTATATCACGTGACCTTGTTGTGCCTGATAGTAGAAAGTGCTAAATTGCTGGCCAGCTTCTCCCACAAACTTGCCTGTCTCTCATGCCCGTCGCCGCTGCCCGGCGCGTCTTCTCAAACGACGACCCCCTTAACTCAGTAATGCTCTCCCCGTCCGATGAGTCGCCCCAAGACCGCCAGCTCAGGCTAGCGCGCGAGGATGAGGCCAGAAAAGTTAGTCAGGCCATTGACGCTTCCATTAAGGCCGAGCGCCAGGCCCGCAGGAAGAAGCGCGTCGTCAGATTGCTCCTGCTGGGCCAGAGCGAGTCGGGTGAGGCAACGATCTCCCCCTCCTATTCCGCCATCTCTTGATAACTGGCTATATGCAGGCAAATCGACCACTCTCAGGCGTGAGTATGTCGTCTGCACCGATAAGGCACTCTTGTCACCTGCGTGCTCTTAGAGTTCCAACGTCTATACACCCCCACTGCCTTTCGTCAGGAGCGTATTCTGTGGCGGGCAGTTATACAGCTCAATATCGTGCGTTCCATAAGGATCATTCTCGATGCAATTTCTTCTCCAACATCTCCGACCACCTCGCCATATACCTCTCCAAGAATGAAAGCTCGAGTTCCGCGTGTATCTCAAAATTCTGACTCGAGCCAAAGCAAAAACGGCGAGTCGTCTCGGGCAGTGGAAACCTCGTTTCGGATATCTAGAGGCGAGCACGACGTGGACTCTGATTCGGAACGCGGTGGGCAACGTTCAAACCGCTCCTCAGCCCTACCCGGAATACATTCCCCGCTTGATGTTCTAAAAGGCCGCCTATCACCCCTTCGTCACGTAGAAACTCTTTTAATTGCAAAGCTTGTGCCTCCAAACGAGGAAGAACCGACACAGTTGGTTGGCCCGTCACAGCCTGGTCGCCCCTCTCCACAAGTTTTTCCCGCGTTGCCATCCCACGTCACACACCCCTCACACCACCGCCACGCTTCGCAAAATGGACCTTCACCCTATGATCAGGAAGTCTTCGTGCGTGCAAACCGCGGATGGAAAGGTGCACTCGCGCGTTCAAGGGTCAAACACTCGAGCGAAAGTGACGAGGAGTCAAACAGACGAGCAACGAGCCTCGGAGATGTGGGTGCGGAGACCCCCGATGAAGCCCAGGAAGTCTTACACGCCTGTCGAGACGACATGATTCATTTGTGGAATGATGAGAACGTGCGTGATATACTGAGGAGAAAAAAGATGCGTTTGGAAGAGAGTTCCGGTTTGTGAGTTCTACCACGTTGCCGTGCCTCCCGTATATTTCTGATACAAATGCCAGTTTCCTAAATGATCTGGAACGTGTAACATCCCTGCGATACGTGCCATCTGATGGTCAGTCTCCATCTGGTTTTTACACATGCATCCCTAATGAAGTACAGATGACGTGCTAAAAGCCCGACTGAAGACCGTCGGCGTCTCCGAGTACAAATTCACAATGGAGGTGTCATTAGGCCGGGATTATGGTGCCGAGTGGCGTATCATTGACGTCGGGGGTAGCAGGAGTCAGGTTTGTTGGAGCCATTAAGCGATTGATATCCGCTAACCGTGACATCTGCAGCGCCGTAAGTGCTTTCTCACACACGAGTCAGGAACAACATGATATAAATATCTCTTACTCGCGGCAGCCACCTGGGTGCCTTTTTTCGATGACGGTATGCAAATCTCGTTGTACCTGTCACACCTCACAGCACTCAGATGGCAATCAGTGGATGCTATCATCTTCCTGGCACCTTTATCGGGCTTTGATCAAGTTCTTGCCGAAGATCGGTCCGTCAATAGGCTTGTAAGATCCTGAACGGAACGATGACGAACGATCCTCATACGATATGATAGGAAGACTCCGTGTTGTTGTGGAAAGATGTGTGCTCGAACAAACTTCTCGCGGAAGTGGAGCTCGTCTTGTTCCTGAACAAGTGCGATATATTTGAAGCGAAACTCAAATCCGGGATTAGGTCGGCGGCTTTAATTTTGCATTCTTTCAGGCACCCATTCACATCGATTGACAGATTGGCAAAATATGTTCGAAGTTACAGCGATAGGCAAAACGACTTTGAAACTGCTAGTAAATGTGAGAAAGACTTTTATCTCGAGTTGTCCCTGTGCATGTCTGACTTTAATCTAGATCTAAAGGGCAAGTTCGGCGCCATTCACAGGGAGTACTCTCCCCGTGCGCGCAAGTTTTATTCGTTTTGCACGTCCGTGACGGACACGACGACAACGGCCGGCATCATCGCCAGCGGTGCGTTTGCACCTTACCTAGCTTTTTGAAACCTAGCGCACTAATCGGTGTCGTTCCTTGTTCTTATTCTCCTCCAGTTCGCGACATGGTTATCAGACGAAATCTGAAACAGTCAAAGATGATGTAAAGAAGATCTAAAACCATTCTTAGGACTCTGGATACGCCTTTATGAACGATGATCTGATGCGATTTCTCGGCATGCACATGTTCTCAACCGCATTTATATGTATTGCATTTACACACGTCCTTCCTTTCCCCTCTCTTGTTTTAGCACACATATACTTAGTACCCATCTCCATCCATCTACCACGTTGCATAATACCTGTCGTCCCTTATACCTCGTGCTTGTATCTACTAACCATATACGCTTAGTACGAAAATTTGATGCCAATTCATGATTCCGAACAAGTGGCTTTTGTTTGACATTGAAGATTACTTGGCAATCTTGACACGTGTACGAAGTCGGAAGCGAAAAAGAAAAACATGGTTCAGCCCAGGATTGAACTGGTGACCTTCTGTCCACCAGACCACTGAACCGCGAGCATTGATGGCGCCCGAATCACTCCGCGGAGAATTGATAAATCCGAGCAGCACCAAACCAATTTCTTTTTTGCCGAAACAATCGACATGCACGTCCCTGAGTCCGATATTGCGGTTCGGTGGTCTAGTGGTTATGATCTCTGTCTTACACACAGAGGGTCCCCAGTTCGATCCTGGGTCGAACCATCTTTTTTTTTCCTTCTCCGTTCTACAATATCGTTAATCAGAAGTGGTTTAATAGGTTCTTGAAGTGCATCTACAGTGTGTATGAATATCATTCAGGAAAACCATGAGTCGAGCGTTGATGTACGAAATGACGAGCCTATTGAAAATGGCACGTATTTTCTAGCCAGCGATCGCTTATATGAGTGTGCTCAGTCCGTCATTTGTTGTTGCCGTCGCATACGTGTCCTCGTCGCCTGTTCGAAACCGATGGTGCGAAATTGTCCCAACCTCCTTACATACGCTTCCTGTTCCGACGCGCTTTGTGGCTTGAACCGCACATGCGACTCCTGCGGATTCGTTGATCACGTCAAGCGCAGCATTTTTACAAGTTATGCAAGGGAAGAAACACCGGAATTGTATTGTATCGCAACATCACGCTATTCTGTCCGGTGTTTCAAGAGAAACATTAGGATGTACCTCATAGTATAGTATACGTCGACCGCCCTCCATCCTAGGTCTCAGTCGAGCCCCCTCCCCCCCCCACAAAAAAGGGAGGTTTCGACCACCATGCAGTTTATCTCGGTTGGCACTTTGTGGATAATCAGTAAAATGCGAACCAGCATCGTCTGGCCGAAATTTCCTCCCACGAATTTGACATATGGCGTTATCTATTTCTGCGATCTCGGCACTGGAAAGAGGCACGTCATTTCCTGGGGATGTCGAGGTAATCACCTTCGTAGCTCATATCAAAAAGGGTGTACATAGATTGCACCGGCCAGGAGTTCGAGATAACCGAGAACGCGAAAGCGATTTGCGCGCCTTGATGGCCAAGCGGATCAGAGCAGCACAGGCAGCGGGAAGAGACACTGTAAAGTTTGCCAAAGTGCCTGAGATGGGAACGACATCCTCCATGGTGAGTCCAGTATAGCACATGGGCTTGGGGTTGTCAAGGATTCTATCCCTGACAGCAAAACGAGCGGCCTTTGAAGAGTAATCGGATAGGAATGCTGATTCGTCCGGCACGACGCTCTAGGGTGGATGCTATCTTCAGTTGGGTGTCTGGGACAATAAAAAAGCAACTCTAGCCAGACCGTTATCAGTTAGGAACAAGGAACACTAGTCAACATACTGCGGTTGTCACCAGCGGGTAGTTCAAGCGGCGTATGAGATGCATCTCCCACTCGATGTTGTGGGAAGTCACGCGTGACTTGCTTGTTTCATAAATCCCGCAGCGAGCACACAAAAAGTTCCCAATTATTCGTAGAAACTAAGTTATGTCTTTTCGGTCCATGATGGTAACTGTATTAAATGTGTAACGTGTGACGAGGTAAGCAGCGGGTATGTGGGTCGCTAACATGTACGTGCATAATTACATCGTCGCGGGACGTCTACCTGAGAGCATCTAACAAGATCGGACATTTTTTGGATCCGTGAGAGTAAGATGAAATTCAATCATAGGAAGCTCATCTCATGGTATTCGGGTACCTCCCATCGATCGACTGGTTTGAGGAGTGGGTAATGGCGAAGTACTATGGCTGCGAGACCCGCTCTGCCGCTGTTGCTGGTGGTGTGGGTTGTGGGCGTGGGTTGGATTGCGGTTACCGTTATGATTTATGATGGGATTGCTGTTTTGGTGCTGATGGTTGGTGTTCGCCAGTGGCGTTTTGTGTAGCTGCGTCAGCTCATCTGCGTCCCTCTCCTCCTCTGACTCGCCCTCTTCCTCGTGCAGACTATGCAGCCCCATGCTTTCTGCAGGTGTCCGCTCGAGGCCTTCATCATAGGCGTTGAATAGTGTCGTTGCTTGGTGGCTCCGGCGTAAGGACCCAGAATTTCCGCGCGAATGAGTCCGACGGGCAGGCGGAGCAGCTGCCGATGCTTCAGCTACGCCGTTCCAGCCTTCCAGTGACATGCGACCAGAGACGCTAAGGCGGGGATTCAGCAGCCCGCTGCCTAGTGTTGTATGACCGTTGGGGTCGTCGGTACTTCTAGAGAGGTTGAGAAGGTGAACACCCATAAATGTGACCGCAAACCCGCAGAGGAGTGATACGGCATCGGGAGCATTGGTTGTGTTGAAACCTTTAAATAAGATCAAGGAGGCTACGGCAGTTGCACTAGAGAAGCCGACGTAGTACATTGGATTAACACTTTTCAACACATCAGCGAGTCACATGACAACAGAGAGGGGGAAAACCTACACATTGGTGGAAAAAGTGTCTAGAGCCTTGTTAAAGTAATTCATCTGGACAAGAATACAGACTGCCACGACGATCCCAAACACATACGTGCTGGGATGCGTGAGTTGGTTGTGGCCGCCGAAGGTAAGTTTGAGTGCGACACCAAAACCTTTGATGGCCATGACGGACACGGAACCGACAAGAGAGCAGATAGATATGTATACAAGAGGATGAGAACGGCCGTGTTTTGGAACAACCGAATAGATCATGACGAGGGTGAATACGAGGACCGTGAAGCAGTACAGCAAAAAACCTAAAAATAGTGTTAAAGTACCACGGTCGGACTGAACGGGTGAGCTTGCCAGGTTGTAAAGCGTAGTTTAAGATTTCGTCCACGGTTTCGACCGGTTTATCTTCTGGTGCATGCAATACGATGATTAAAGATCCGATTAGACATAGAGAGCATCCAAGACGACCAAGGTGTCCTAATTCTTCATGTAGTAGAAATGATGCCAAAACAGCCCTAACGAGGGTTGATATTTGCCCAGAAAAACGAGTCCAAACGCTCCTCTCACCCGATGATGACACTAAGTGCGCCAAGCGGCGTGATTAAGATTGGAGGAGCAAAGGCATATGCGGCGAAATTGGCGACTGCGTTATAAGGAGGTCAGAATTCATTGATTGGAGCGGAGCCGGGATGAATCATACTTTCTCCCAAAACCACTGCAGGACAGGCGTTGTTGGGTCAACAGCACGGACGGTCGACTGTCGATAATACGCACTTATCACCATCCCAGCCCACCAGATAGGATTCCGTAAGTAAGAGAGAGTATCCGAAGCCTGGCCATAAGCCGACCGCTCCCCGGCATCGTTCAATCCCTGCGTGGCAAAACAAAGTGTTACCAGGGAAGAAGATCTACCAGGCGTATGGACGGTGTGACCTTTTTAGTGATGATGAAGCTTGTGCCAATAGCTACCGAGCCGGACAGGGATAGGACCAGACCGATGTATTTGTCGTCAATCATGATGTATCCGCTCCGAAGTTCGTTCGTCGATGAGTCCAAGGTCGGTGGCGGCTGCAGTGATGGGAAAGGAGGGATGAGGACAATACGCAGTCAGTGACTGCTGCCGAGGCTTAGGCGACAAATCGTGGCAGTGCCACGTGCGCCACCCCATCACAGCTCGCCCAGATTCAATGCATTCTGTTAACAAAGCAGGACACAGCAATACGACTAGACATAATGTACACTAACCACGCTATACAGTAATGCAAAACCAAGATAGAGGTAACTCGTGCCGCGGTATATAAACTATGTTGTTGCACATACCGAGTTGAATATTCATTTTGAGTAATGATAAGTTATTAAGCTTTGACGTCTTCACCGTATAGGCACTTCTTGCACTGGAGTATCGGCGCTGTCGGGTCTATTTTGAACCCTGAGCAAAAGGAGTCCATCATCCATCGAAACGTCGACGTCTTCAAGCTGGCATGAACACACATCACAACACCCCCCCGAAAAAGAGAGAAAAAGAGAAAAAGACTGCGTGAACTTGAGCGGACAGACTTGGAAATGGACGCGCACTTTTGTGTCAGATGAGACGGCAAACGTTCTTACGAACCTGCCGTACTTCCTCTCTCTCACAATCTTCCCGAGCCCCTGTCCTCCTTGGGAGGCCGAAAACGGGTCTCTCGTCCGACCAGAAACGGTCACTTGCTTTACACCATTGTACACGCAGGAAGAGAGCGTGACCCGGACCTCTTCCCTCCTCACGCCCGGAAGCTCCAGCAAAGCAGTGAACACCTTACTCTCAGGATCAACATACACATCCGCACGGATGATGTAGCTTTTGCCTGGCTCCTCGGGAAAGGGCGACGGCGTGCCTTTCTCATGCTGCTGCGCGGTGGCGGGCCTGTGCATATGATGTCGGTTTCAACGGAACCAAAAAAAAAGAGCGCGCCACGACAACGTACCGAGAAGATCCACCACTGGCAGTCCGATGAGACTGTTTCCGTGAACCTTCTTGCATCTGTCTCAACGGTACCGTCGGTGTCTTTGAGCCCATTCCAAGCGCGCTTTGCGGCCTATCGTACGGCTTGGCATCGCGGTTGCGTGGCCGAGAGGACTTGATGACAAGCCCCGAGCTTGACGCCGGTCCAGTCGGGCTAATGGTGGTAGGCGGCGCGGTATCAAAGAATGGCGGACTCAGACGGCTATAATTTAACGTATTTAGTTGCCCTGACCTTCCCTCACGTCCGTGGCCATGGCGCCCAAGCAACTGCGGCGAGGCGGCAGTCTCAACGTGCATTTGGCTGGGAACTACATGTGGCGCAGGTTCATCAAGCTGTATAGTTGGGTACGTCTGTGGCGTCGGTGGATGAGAATGCGGATTTAGAAGTTGCTGCTGCTGTTGTTCTTGCTGCTGTTGCAAAAGATGGCGCTCATACGTGTTCCATTGCGGTAGGTCGACCTCATGAGGCGTTGTAGGCGTCGTACTGTAGCTGTCACCACCAGCACCAGTGAAATCATAAGGACTTGGGTATGACATGATGGAGTAAAATTGGGGAGCGCGTAATCGGCATGCTGAGAATTTATATCCTTGTGTTCACAGCTTGTGAGTCAACCTGTCCGCTTCCGGCGAACAATGAAGATTCGCAGATCCAAGATGACACGACACCACGCATCACCCCGACGCGAGGACCCCGGAGCAGTGCTGCGGCCTTCCTAAAATGGAAGTTCCCACGCTTCGCGCCGGCGCACGTCGGGGTCTCGAGCGCACACGAGGCGCTCGGGCTGTGCAAGACCCGTGCAGGGCGCGCATGCCAATGGAGACATTCAGGGATCTAGGACGGATACTAGTCAACTCGAGTACGTTATGCGCCAGTTTAGGAACATTTACAGTATTATATCAGGAGAACAATGGACATACGAGAAAGCAAAAACTTTGACGGCGATTCGCACCCGCTCCTCGCCATTGACAACCCACCTTGTAGTCTCAACACTTGTCCTCTCCTTTTGTCGCGTCGTCGCCTTCGCTCTCCGCAGCATCAGACACTTCTATTGTGGAAGGTAGACTTTGGCTTCCCGCTCGGCTTCTTGCGATCAGGATCCCCGTCTCCGCAATCCTTGCGCCACGGTCCATACTGCCCCGTCGACTGACGTTGCCACTGCGACCCCGCAGACTCGCCGTCTCTGCCACGCGTCGATCAATGCTTCCCCGTCTGGCATTGGAGTTTCTGCGGCTGAGAGGCTCAACAGGTGACCTCGATAGGTCCCTATGGGGCATGTGATACGACACCGTTGGAGAGCCAAACGACGAAGAGAGCGACGGCGGGGGTACAGAAGGGTAGGTCAGCGTACGGAACGGTGTCCCCAGCGACATGATAGGATCAGCATGTAGTGATATTGAAGTGGGCGGGCTAGTCAGGTTTGTGTTCGTGCTGATGTAACTTGCAGGGTTGGTTGACGTCACCGGCGAGAACGGAAAAGGAGAGTCCGCTGAGGAAGACGGAGAATGGGACAGCGGCGTACTGACCTCGGACGCAATGTTAATAGGGCGGGGAACTTGCGACGAAGGACGGGGAATAGGCACCCCGTTCGTCTGCCATGCCGACTGAGCAGGAACACGCATGACGGACGTGTGAGGCGAGGAGGATGCCGAAAAGGAGGAGGACCTCTGATGGGTGGGTTGCGAAAATGGGTCGGATGACAGTCCAATCAAATTGTCAACTGACAGACCCAACTTGCGTTAGTGAGACTAAGGTTAGCCCTGAATGACCGTTTAAGAAAAGAACGGACAGACTCGGCGTCGGTGCTCAATCAGCTCTTCGCGGTATATCTCATTGAGCCGTTTGATTCTGATATAGTCGCGCTCGGTGTCTGCGAGCCTACTTCTCAGCTGTTCGTTCTCCCGACGCATGGCCTCAAACATCGTTTCCATGCTAGGAGAAGCGGGATCCCTGCCTGTCATAAAACTCCGTAGACCGAATCTAGCGTCCGGAGAGACGCCGTTGGGATGTTGGTTTTGCTGCTGTTGCTGAGCTTGGCGCAAGGCAGAAAGCTCGCGAGAGAGACGGTTGACATGAAATTCCGATTCAGCCTCGAGCGAGTTCTCCAGGCTGATCTTCTCCTCTCTCAGCTAGCCACAATATGGACCAGTAGATATTAATGCAAAAAGAAGAGTGCGAACCTGCTCGAGCTTGCGAGACAAAGTATTAATTATGCGCTCTTCCTCAGCCTCGTACGCATTGATGAGGTCTTCCTGACGACTGTGGGGGTTTGAATAGCGCCTAATGGGAGGCGAGAGCGACATGATGGTTCGGGCAGAGGACGAATGGCTCGCCAGGCCGTCAGGTGAGCGGATGGAGTTTTACGTATCGTACATAGGGTCATCCGATCCGACATCTATTCGACCCCCACTAGCACCACCTCCAGCTTTCCTTCCTCCTCAAGCTCGGCGAAGCATACCCGCTTTAGATAGTACTCCGTTGCCTCGTGCAACCGCGCGGGGTATTCCGTGATATTTATTCTCACCTTTTCAATCTGGTCCCCCACATATTCATGGAAAACCGATGAAAAAATGTGCCAGCTGAATCGCCTCAGAAGAATGTCTTCCGGAAGCCCAATGAACGTCCTCGCAGCCCGCCCGCGGTCAACACCCACCGTCCATGACAGTTCCTTCAACCAAGCCGCCGCCGACAGCTGTGGGAACAACGTCAGGATAAACGCCTGAACGAACGGCTGGCCGTCAGGGTCATATCGGTTCTCTACATGAAGGGAGCGCATGTTGGTGCATGTGCTGAGGTTGATGACATCAAGAATCTCTGGATCTGCGGGGCAACATTTAAGCACATCGCCATCCGACGCGTGGAACACTAGCTCACCACAGACGCCATTCACGAGCGAGAGATGAAGTTCGGAGAGCTTCGGTCCCACGACTTCAAACAATCGTCTGACAAGCAGGATCGTCTCAAAATCAATCGCAAGGTTGAGCCGGAGCGTGTCAACCGTCGGCGCAACTTCGCGGTTTAAAAGCCACCGCAAGACGTGTTTCTGTGCTGACGGGCCGATGTCGAGAACGGGGATATGACGGATGTTCCGCGAACACGGTGATGGCAAACCCATCTCCACACCAAACCAGTGGCTCTTGGAAACCGTAAACTTCTCGAGCGCGGGCAATGACGACATGAGTGAAAAAAATTCTGCGGAGCGGTTGCATAGTAGTTGCTCAACCTGTACCTCTTGCACGCCATGCAACCCATTGGCCATCCTCCAAAACTCGGTGGGGATTGCCGAGTCACATACGCTCTCAAACGAAAGGCGCTTCAACAGGTGAAGCCGCTCCCGTAGTGGTAAGATGTCAGGTGTTGGTTCCTCCTTCCGCGATCCAGCTGGAAGACTTGTGCAAAGATCGCTGACTACGACTTTGTCGGATATCGTCAGACTACGGATAGCCTCTGCGATGGTTCCATAAGCCGCACAGAGCAGATGTATGGCTGCCTTGATCTCGTGGGGAAAGAGCGTAACATCTGCGAATAGCAGCCGCCGACTGGCAGGCACTAGTGCCGAGTTTGCCATACTACATGAGAGGAGTGTCGCTTTGTCACCCCCTAAATAGCCAATAACCTCTTCAAGCATTTCCTGGGGTAATCGTCCGCCCATGGTGCTAACTATAGCATGATGCGATGTCAGCAAACATACGTTCGTCGCAGAGTGCGCTCACCGACCTACTACAAACGCAAAACGTCGAGATGGGGGAACCGAAGAAGGAGTCGCAGAAACTGGGGTTGATAAAAGGCCTGCTGACACTTAATATATGGTAGCCTAAAAGGGAGGACCAAAAATGAATCCCCTCAAACGTTGCGTTATCGTTGAGCTAATAACAAGGGTCAACGAAAGGTTTGACACATGAGGCACGATGGGGCGCCGCACTTTTATAAAGGGGAGGTAATGCACCCGATGTAGAGGTGTCTCCTTCGCCAGCGCATGGCTGATTAAGACGTATACGTACCAAATGCCTGGCTCTCTCTCTCTCCATCTCAAACGCAATCGAACGGCGCTATAAACTCAACCCAAGAGCTCCTTGTGGTCCTTATCAAAAAAAGGTTGAAGCGCCGGCGTGTCGTGTGATGCTGGGACAAAGGATCAATCAGCTGCATTAGCAATCAGGCATCCTGCCAGCTGCGCAGCATTACGGTTCTGCGGCTCAACCCGGTCACCTGCACTAAGCCAGGGATGGGCCAGAGCGGGTTGCCTTGTGAGGCAGGAAATGCTATCCTGTGCAGGTGTTAGGATGCTTATCGCCGCAGTATTCTCGTACACTTGCGTCCCTTCCACTGATAGCGAGAGCCAGACCTGGTCGCCTTGTGAGGCAGAAACGATATCTGATGCAGGGAACGGGAGGAGAACTGTCGGAAGGAGTGAGTGAAGATGATGGGCAGAAGCAAGGAGCGTAGCCGAGGTACGAGTCGATGGCAGCGTTGATTCTAATGATGAACAACAAAAACAATTAAGCATATAATAATCCCCTCCACCGCACTCGACATTAAAAATCATATCCTTCAACTTTGAATAGTTTTCCGCACTGCAGGTAGCTGTTCATGATTTTCATGATGGGCTCCGGCAGGCCCATACTCAGGAGCGTAAACGATATCTTGGATGCCCATGTATTTGGCCCAGCTTGAAAAACACCGCGCTATTTGTGTAGGATACTTCCGCAACATCAGTTGTTAATTCACCGGTCAATAGAATCCACTCACTGTCATCTCCGTATAGTCAGCATACTGGTATGCCGCAACTCTGATCGCGGTTTGTATTGATCGCTGGATATCACCTTCATCGGCATACATCTCCATTAGCTTGATCCAAGGTTTTGGCGAGTATCGAGGTGTATCTAGGCATCGTTGATATGCTTCTTTAGCCTCTTCCCGATGATGCATTCGTAGACCTAGATCGCCAAGGATCTCCCATTCGTACCCGGTTTTCCGGTAGGCAAGATGCTGCGTTTTAAAGTGCGCCACCTCAGCCCTGAAAATGGTCCATACTCTTAGATCCTGACAATCATATGTGAGTCCCATGAAAGAAATGCAACATAGCAACGCACTTCGTACAAGACCATGAACAAATTGTCCAACCAACGTTCACAAAGACGCTTGTTACTGAATGAGAATGGTTCTGCTGTTGGAAGCTTGTCTCCGTCTGTGACATCCGCTTCGCCAGCAGCGGCCTGAACAGGTTTTTCTAGCTCATCGCCATTATGATGACCATTTTGTCTTGGTTCTTCTGGTTCAACGTTCGTCTCTTCATCATCCAATACACGGTCAGACTCCGTTGATATCCTAATCACTGGTATACTACTGTTCACGTTGAGAGTTGAATCCTGTGATTCGACTTTTGGAGAAGCCATAGCTCGAGTTGAGACGTCATCATCTGTTGACGTTCGCCTGACAGTGCCATCTTCATAAACCACCATCTGGCTCACGTCACTTTCGGTCGGCTGGGCTCCATTTACCTTGAGGCTTGTGCGTTTCATCTCATTCTGTGCCTTTTGCATGCGATATTCTTCTTCCATGACGAAAACGCTGCTCCGTGTTTTCAACAACTCGTCCCAACCTATTTGTGATACCAAGCGAGTCAATAGCGAATAGGCTCGTGCCCATGTTCCCCGGAGGCCAGGTGCTGGAAGTCGTAGCAATGCCGGATCAGCCTGAAACCAGGTGAGGACAATTTACTTGAGAGTTACTGTATGCCCACCTCATCGTCTTCCGATTTTTGTCTTGGTGGCAGAATCTCCCCGATTTGTCTGTGAAACGGTAGATGAACTCTGGAGCTAGGTAATATACGATGAGCATCACGACCATTGAAGGTAAACATGGGACATGAATTCAGAGTCAAAAGCGCCTAACACCAACATCAGAAACCACTCATTTACATAAAACAAGGGCTTCACCGATTCGTATTGACCCTGTTCAATGTATAATTCGGTTAGTTTCTCCCATGTGACAAACTCGCTCGGAGCACAATTGACTGCTTGTCGAGCAAGTTTGAGAGCCCATTCGTTCTTGCCTTTTGACCTCAGGAAGTCGCATTGCACATGAAGTAAAGTGTATGACTGAGGCGTCTCCTTGACTGCCGAAAACATAATCTGGATGGCTTTGACTTCCTCATCTGTACGCATACATGAATGTCAGATAAAACACTGGACGTCGAATTTTGATACAAACTCATTCCGATGTAACTCTTAGCGAGCAGCGAGGACACCTCTGATTCCTTGACCGCCAGCTTCTCAAATAAATTCGCAGCCTGCTGCCACCGCCCACTATCACCGAAATACTTCAAGATCCCAGCAGTCAAATGATTCGATACGACGGTAGCGACTTGGATCTCTGGGTCAGAGCCAACTTGCCAGCCTGAACGCAACATGACCGCAATGGTTAGCGACGGACAGCATCAAGGTCAAAGTTGCCAAACCTTTCATGAACAGGGCCTCAGCAGCTTGGAGGAACCGCAGCTCATCTTCCAAGTTGGCAATCGGGTCGAGCTTGCGATACGCCTCGAGAAAGTATGTTGGATCGTCCGAATACAGAATAGCTCGGAGAAGGGCCGAAACGTACGTTTCTTGCCAGATCTCGGCCGTAGGTTCGTGTCTACACCAAGAGTTGGATAACCATCAATATACGCCATTCATCTGCTCACCTCTCGCCTCGAAGGTCCAACGCATAGGCCGTGACACCTCCGGGAATTTTAACGTCCACTCTGACATCGACACGTGAAAAGGCATTGAAACAACTACCATGCAATCAGATTCAGTTCATGTTCCCGTCCCCGCACACTGCGCACCAATAGCATCCGTTTTTCACTTTCCACGTCGGGCCTTTTGAAAACCAGGCGTTGTTGTCTTCGATAGAGTAAGTCAAGGAGTTGATGTATGCGGCGAGACTCGCGGATGAGGATGCGTCCACGCCGGAAATATAGTGATATGAACCAAGCTAAAAACAGGCGACGTTCAGTTCAGCGGGAGAGCACACGGTAAAATCAGAGCCTGACTTCGCGCTGACCACTACGCCCAGTGGTTTTCACGACATGACACAGATCCGGCGGTCCAAGTTCGCGGAAGGATGCTGCAATAGCACGCGTCAGCTTGGCAATGTCATTTGATACCCGCCAAAGTCAGCACTGACTAAGACTCTCCGTGCGGGCAGCGAGGGCTTCGCCGTGTTCTACCTGGGCTCGTCGTGAGCGGAAAATCGACAGGAAAAGTGGATGATGAGTAGAACCTCGAATATTTCTGGGATATCTTTGAATGACGCATCGGCCATTCTCGAGTTTGCTGAACGGCGATTGGCACGAACGGTATTCTAACAGTTATGTCTATTTGGCTACATCCTCTCATCGATACAGTGGTAAATATCGTAGTCTACACAGTCGTCAGAACAGCCATGGACCCACTGTCGGATTTTCAGTCATAAGCAAGCTCTCATGTTTGTGGGAGGAAAAGCTAACCTCGGCCTTTTGCCCCTTCCGGTTTGATCTGCAAGCAGTTGTGATGTATGAGGTTGAGTGCTTTGACGGCATCTCTGCCCTTGATGACGCACGAGATATTGATCTCGCTCGCGCCTTGGCTAATCATTTCAATGTTAACATTGCCTTGCGCAAGAGTGGTGAACATTCTCCCCGCGATTCCGACCATATTGCGCATCTGCTTCCCCACGAGCGATAGGATGGCCATGTCCTGGTGGATAGACACCTGAAAAGATATCAGTCAGGGTAACCAGATGTCGTCAAAATGCGTACAGTTCCATTCTTCCGCAGTTCGTTGAGGAACCGCTCAAGCAACTTCTTGCTTAGCCTGTCCTCAAGTGCCATACTGACATGAACTTCACTCGTGCTGATCAGATCCACCACGAGCCCGAACCTGTCCAGCGAACTAAAAATACCAGCCAGAAAGCCATGTGATACACTCTTCCTGTTCGAGTTTACGTTCACGACGATGATGTGGTCCTTGATGGTAACAGCCGTTGGGACTTTTTTGTGTTCGTGGTCATTCGGAGGACGTGAAAGCTTTCTTAGGAGTGAGAGCGGTGCGGGCTCAGGGACACTGCCTGTACCCAATCCTTCTTGGACCTCCGCAGAATCTACTTCAGGGTCAGGATGTATCACAGTTCCCCCACCCGTGGGGTTCTCTACATTCTTGATCCTTATCGGTATCTTTTTCTGGATGACCTGTTCCATGGTGAACGGATGCACTACTTCACTGCCATAGTACGTCAACTCAGCCACCTCCTCTGGTGAGATGATAGAGAGGAGACGTGCAGTTGGCACTTTCCTGGGATCGGCCGTGAATATACCATCAACCTCTTTCCAAATCTGTAATTCTGCGGCTTGAAGGCCGACTGCAAGCAGTGCTGCGAGAAGATCAGTGTACCCTCTTCCGACTTGGTGTAACAGGGAACCAGGAACAGGACCAAAGTACCCTACACGGAATTAGCTGCGGCAAGTAACAAAACTGTAAACGAACCAGTTACAACTGGCACTCGGGGTGCACACTGTTGAATCCTTTCACCTACAACTTGAGCAAGAGTGTCATAAAAGTCTTGACCGAGCGTTCCAGTGAAGGCGGACTCCTGCTCCTCTGACCATGGAACGATGTCCTCCAGTGAAACATACTCTGCATCGATACCCTGTAAACAAGTTCCTTAGCAATTACTTCCAAATTTCCTTTTTGAAAGCTGTACCTGGTCACGAAGGACAGCCGCCATGATTTTACAGCCTAATCTTTCACCCAATCCAATAATGGTGTCTCTGGACCTGTGGGATATCTCATCTATGAGCTAGACATAATAGCCCGACATAAAGTAGGAACAGTAGTCAAATTACGGATCTTAACAGCAAAGACAGCATAACGTACTTTGGCAGCGAACAAAAAATGGCGCAACCAGTCGCAATCTCGCTCAATCTCTGCTTCGAGCTCTCTCAATATATCTGGGTCCTGAACAGCAGCCCGTGCTGCTGCGATGTGTTCATCGCGCAGCAGATGTATGGTTTTGACAAAATCCGGTACGGATTCTTTTGAATCAGAATGCCCGTTAAGTTCGGCATATGGTGTGAAAGGTTGAGGTGAAGGGCAACGAGGAGACGATCCGCTACGAGATCGACTCAACAAAGGTGAGCCGGGTTTCGAGTAGTCAGGGGTCGCAGTACCCGAGGTGTTGCGCTTGTTCGGCCGACGGACTGCTTCGGATGCAGCGCGGAGCAGAAGGTTAGTCGTTCCAAGAGCTTTTGTACAGTCTGAACGAGCCGAGCAGACAATGGCTACTTTATACTGGTCTATGTAGTTACTGAACGAAAACAATTAAGACACGACGATATCATAGTAGAAACCACGTACGGGACAACTTCTGTTGCTATCTTGACAGGAAACTTTCCAATGCTTGTGCCTCCAAATTTTTGTACAAGCCATTTGGCAGAGGGATCGATGGTGTTTTGATGCAGATTGGGGGGAGTTTGTGGGGGAGAGGAGGAAGGGGACGAGAATGACTCAGACATGGATGAGATAAAGAGGGTTCAAAGTTTGGTCGAGTTTTTTTAATTTTATCTACACTTGTCATGTGGTGGACTGTCCGCTTTCGGCCTCCCCTCTCACACATTGCTCGCACACTTTCCACCATGGTTGGAAGGGGCACACACACCGTCGACACCACGAAGCGTCTCGCCGATCTCCGCGAACTCATGCGCAAGCACAGCTTGCAGGCCTTTGTCGTACCCAGTGAAGACCAGCGTGCGTCTCTATCAAGATTTTGTCAGCTGCCCCTGATTCAAACCAGATGCGAGTGAATATATAGCGCACTACGATCAGCGGCGTGCGTTCATATCAGGCTTTAATGGTTCCGCAGGTCAGTGAAGATCGCATCCGCATCTCCCGCATGCTCAGCGCTGTTCACAGGATGCGCTGTCGTTACGCTCGATCTGGCGTACCTCTTCACAGATGGCAGATACTATCTGCAGGCTGAGAAACAGCTGGATAAGTTGCGCACCGTCTTCCTAACGCTTCATCTTTCATGTTCTAAATCTGACGCAGGAACTGGAAATTAATGAAAACAGGACTTACAGGTATTCAAGTGCCGCGCAAAAACGTGCATCTATCCAGCTCAATATCTTTTTCAGGTGTTCCGACTTGGCAAGAATTTTTGCACAAGGTAACCAGCTGGCTAAAGACGGCACCGAGTAGGCAGTTCACCACGAGTAGGACCTCCCGGAATCGACGCGTATCGGGATCGATGGGACGTTGGTGACCATCTGTATGTTACGTTTCCGAATTTCGCTCTTCGCAAGCTCAAAACATTACGCACAGCCGATGCCGAGTCGCTAACGAAAAACCTCCAACCCAAGAAATCTGAGTTAGTTTCCATCACTCCCAACTTGGTAGATGAAATCTGGCACGATCGTCCCCCACGACCTCAAAATCCAGTATTTCCTTTAGATGTCAAATATTCAGGTTCGTGTATGCTCATGTCAACCGGTAAGAGTTACTTGAAAGGTATATCTAGGTCAATCGCATGAAGATAAGATTGCCAATGTTAGAGGAGAGATGGAGAAAAGAAAAGTAAAAGCTGTCGTTGTCACAATGCTGGACGAGGTTGCATGGCTCTTCAATCTACGTGGAACTGACATTGACTATAATCCGGGTATGGCATGTCGCCTATATGCGCTGTTTACGCTTACTATCAACCTTGAAAACAGTGTTTTTCTCTTACGCTGTTGTAACGCACGACTCTGCTGTTTTGTTCACAGAAGGGAAGCAATTCACCGAGAATACACACCATACACTTGGCACCACTATTCAAGTTCGACCATATGATACCTTTTTTGATTACTTGCGCACTTTGTCTGACACTCTAAAACTCGATGAAACTTTGGTAATCTTATTTTTTCGCCTACTTTCTGCTAATGCGGACTGTTTTCAGAAAGTCTTATTAGGTAATAAGGCGAGTCTTGCCGTCGCAGAGGCCATAGGCGAGGTACGTTTCAATTTTCTATTCAGTTCGTAGTATGACGCGTTTATAGGGGGAATATACTACCACCCGTTCACCTATTGCCGAACTCAAAGCGATAAAGAATGGCGTCGAACTCGAAGGCTTCCGACGATGTCACATCAGGGATGGCACGGCCCTGATACGGTATTTCGCATGGCTGGAGGAACAGCTCAATAACGGTGTGGAGTTGTCCGAGAGTCAGGGCGCTGACAAACTTCAGCAGTTCCGATCGTGGGTGCACTTGTCAATAATGCTTGTGCTCTCTCATTTGAACGATCTTAGTGAACTCGACTTGTTCCGTGGCTTATCTTTCGAGACCATTTCATCAGTTGGACCAAACGCTGGTAATAATAAATGATGGTTGTCTATAGCTTATAACATCACATTGACAGCTATCATCCACTACAGCCCCGATCCGGCTGATTGTGCTATCATAAAAAAGGACCAGGTTAGCAAATTCTAGCATGATTGAGCATTCTTATAACCTGTTTGTACCAGATTTACTTATGCGACTCAGGAGGTCAATACTGGGATGGTACCACCGACGTTACGAGGACGCTGGTAAGCAGAATATGGCGATTTGTTGTAGATCATAAACTGACGCGCCTGTCAGCACTTTGGTACTCCAACTAACCAAGAGAAGCGCGCTTTTACGCGAGTTTTACAGGGCCATATTGCACTTGATACAGCCATATTCCCGAATGGTACTACAGGCGGGTTTCTTTCAATTGTCTGATCTAGCTGTTGCTCACATTCGTGCAGGTTTCATCATGTACGCGTCTAATCGGCCCAATGATATCACAGGCTGATGGCTTGCTCAGCGATTCCTTTGCCCGAAGGGCGCTGTGGCAGGACGGTCTTGGTAAGCACTATTATACTAAGGATTTATTGTCTCATGTTTCACAGACTATAGGTACGTCCCTTGGCTCGCCTAGCTTCTTGATCTTACAGGACTGCAAGGCATGGTACTGGCCATGGCGTTGGTCAATATCTGAACGTACACGAGGGTGAGATATGAGCATTAGGAGCTTTCGCTTAGTAGCCTGATCTAGCTTCGTAGGCCCGCACGGTATTGGCATGCGCATCGGTGAGTTCATTCGCGACCCTCTGCAGGGCTATGGTAACTTTTTCCCTCACGTGCAGGTCACAACAGCTTCCCCTTGAAAGCTGGTATGACTGTGACCAACGAGCCTGGCTACTACGAGGATGGTCAATTTGGTATCAGAATAGAAAATATCATGCTCGTACGCGAAATCAAGACACCTCATAATTTCGACGACAAGGGATATCTTGGCTTCGAACGTGTGACAATGTATGTACCGTTCCAATCTGAGGCTTTCTACCTGATTCACCGTCCCGCTTCTCCGCAATCGATAGGTGTCCAATCCAAAAGAAGCTGGTCGATGTCGCTTTGCTTACTGCGGAAGAAAAGAAGTGGTTGAACGATTATCACGTGGAAATATGGGGAAAAGTTTCTCCCCACCTTCAACAGGATCAGAGGGCATTGGATTGGCTGAAGAGGGAGTGTTCACCTTTGTAAAATGATGACGATCTATTACGATATGTAAGTTTGAGAGTTACAATTGTATTTTTGATTCCGAAAGTTTGGTGCATGCCAGCCAACGTGGCGCTTAAGTTTTAATGGCATGCTGTTGCGCGAAATTGGACAAAAGTCACATTTTCGCCATGATCATGCAGCCAAACAACTCTACTGAGTCAACAAGGGTTGCGCCGCCGTGCCACGATGAAGGCGTGACCGAAAACTGTGCGTGTCACATCCACCCGACGTGGTGCGTCTAATAGCCGATATTGCTGCTTACCCTGCATCAAAGAGAATTCAAAGATCATGACAAAGAAGAACAAGAAGCAACACAACATGGCAGCCCCTACCACCACCAGCGCAACACCCAGTGCTGTAACTGCTGGTCCAACACCCAGTGTCACTGATGCAACGCCCAGCGAGGCAACACCCAGTGTCACTGATGTGATGCCCAGTGGTGCAGTGCCTGGTGCTGCAACACTCAGAAGTTTTCTTGTAAGCCATCCCTTCAATCTGACTCTGTGAGCAGCAAGATAACTGTTTGCCTTGAGCAGGAAAACATCTATTCTGCTGTCCGCTACATCCTTCCTTCAGCCCAACGCTCAATACTAGAAGAAAAATTACAAGAACTATCTGATGCATTGGTCAAGGAGCGGACTGCTACTGATGGTTAGTTCCACAATATCATTCCTTTGGCTCAACACTCAATACTAGAAGAAAAATTACAAGAACTATCTGATGCATTGGTCAAGGAGCAGGATGAGCGGGCTGCTGCTGATGGGCAGATGTTGAATCACCTTGGAGAAACTGTTGGGCAGGTTGAGGATCTGCAGACATGGGTCACAACACAGGTATGGACTTGTGTCTGATTTCCATAAAGTTCAAACTTAGTATACTAACAGAATGTATCTGCACTAAATCAGATCCTGCTGCAGGCAGTCCTAGATCGAGCACAAGAAGAACTAGCAAAGATAGCTGGACTTGACAAGATTGATGATTCATATTCCTTTGCATGGCAACTCTGCCCGGAAACACGTCCAAATACAACTGAAAGGCGCCAAAGAATTGCATATGACCTCCTGATGGACAGCGGCAGGCCCAATTCAGATGAGGCCTTACACAACTTAATTCACAACAACTCTGCCATGACCATTCTCACCCAGCATTCATCAAATACTCGCAAACTGGGCAATGTCAGTGCCCACAGCCTTGCTCCGGCAGAAGAACTTGTACATGCTGCAAGTTCCCTGCCAGAGGGAATTGAACATTCTGGACTGTACATGATAATTAATTATTTAAAAGCTACAGGTGTGGTAACATAAAACCTAATACCATAATTACGGCTGATATTTATGTCTGACATGCGTGAAACTGTGTGAAAATCGAAAAAATCGGAAAACTCTTCATTGCATGATCAACTGTATGACATCCACCCTACAGTCGCAATGTCAATCATGAGCGAGGAAGTAGCGCAATCCATAGCGGAGAGCCTAGATAAGCTCGTAGCGAGCTCTGCACCTTCAACAGCAACCTTCGTACCTGCGGCAGTGACCGATGACTACACTTCCGTTGCGCTCAGCGAATTCACTGAGCACTTACGACCTCTCTATTCCGCTCCCAATTGGCACACCCACAAGACAGTACCGCGCACGTTCTCCACAGTTGTCGTGTCCTCGAGTACAGCGTCAGATTCGCAACAGAGAGCGCACAGTCCCAACATCGGTGAAAGTTTTCCCGCTCCCGCAGTTCATGTTTACGACGAAAACCCGCTATCCGCAAATATCACAGCCAGCGTCGGAGTTCGCCAAATCCGCTATGAGTTCCACCTGGCCTTACAGTCCTACCCGCATCATCAGTCCGGACGTCGACTTTGCTCGCGATTCATACGGTCCCAGTCACACCCACCGCATCCGTAGTTGTCACACCAGTGGCAGACGATCCACCAACGGAAAAACAAGCAGTGACGGACCACAGGCTCGACGACGTTCCGCTCAGTATAGCTAAGTGGACTTCTGATATTCCCCCAATAACTAGTGGCGAATCCAACAGCGAAATAACCCCAAAAGCACTCCACGCAATGGTAGCAAGCTCAGACGAGATGCCGCAGTTGTAGATAATGCCTGGCGCGTTCGTTGAGTTCGCCAATTCCAACCTGCCCAACCCCGCTGCTCACACATGTGCCTACGATGCTGAAATCCCGCACCAGAGTTTGCCAGTCCCGCCAACAGTCCTAGTACCGCTCTCGTCGTCAAAAGATAGCCTTTCCCTTTTGCAGCGGATATCGACCTGGCTAGTAGCCATGGCGTCATCGACGGACCACAATGACATCCTCACGTTAGCGCATATGGGACGTATCCAAGTAGCGTCTGCCATGCCCAGTTCGTCGACTGCACTGCCAACTCCAATCTACCGCGCAAAGAGTCCCACCAGCTGCCGTGTCTGCGATCGCTTCCGTGCCACATGTCACCTCACCTGGAAAAGCAGTCGCCAGGCCTCATGGTTTGTTACCTGCGCATCCAATCAACGCCCCTCTCGCATACACGATATCATCTGGCGCGGCTCCAAACATTTCATCAGCAGCACAACAGACAGGCACGTGCTCAGTGGCGCTCAGCGAAGCTCCACTCGCCTCAGGCATCGAATGCCCGTGTACAGACCCCAGTTGCCAATTAGCTACGACCTCGCCAAGTCCCACTGATCCCATTTGCGCCAATGACATTGAATCTGTCCTATTTACATCATCTATTTGATGGGAACGGCAGAATGGAAAATTACATATGGGAAAGGGGAAACTGATTTAGAAGGATATGCGGATGCTGATGGATCAATGTGTCATGGTTTTCAAAGAAACAAGAAATCATTGCATTGTCGACTACTGAAGCGGAATATGTAGCCGCTACTCATGTGGTGAAAGAAGCATTATGGTTACGAACCTTCATAAGCAAAGTTTTCGGAAACATTAAAAGGGCCTATCACACTATATTCCGACAATCAATCAGCAATCACATTAACAAAAGATCATCGATATCACATGTATATGATTTCATCGCAGGAGACTATCAGCATTGGATGCAAGTGATGAGGGAAAATGTGCCAGCAATGCCTGACTGAATGCCTCCACTGACCGCGGTTATCCTCATCTTAGTGGGAGAGGCATGGTTGTGAGGTCGTGAATGTCGGCTGAGGGGAAGTTTATCTCTCAGTGTTGTCGAGGCTATCTTGCAGGTACTGGACAGCATCGTCGCGATTGATGTCCCGCCTAGGCTCCTCTCTGCCTCCGTCATCCAAAAATATCCTAACTTAAGTATTCGTACACACAAACAATTCTGCATATTTTACAAGGCTCGTCGAGAACATTTATTCTTCGTCCTTCCAGGCGTCGTCCCAGCCCAATGCACTGAAATCCCATTGACCTGGCGCTTGACCATGTCCGGCCCAACCCAACTGACCAAGTAAATTGCCCGCCGAACGAACAAAGATGGTTCCGTCCACATGTGCTATACCCTTGTGAGTTTCCTCCCCATCTTTGGTACTAAAAGCGCCAATAACATCTCCGGATCGGGTGTGACCATATTTCTGTGCAGCGTACACAAGAGTACGCATGGCCTTCAAGGCATGCGAATCCCGACTATAGAGTATGCTTCCGATCATTGCGGGCCATGGACTATAGTCTCCATCCTCACGTGGATCTCCTATCGCACCATCTCCAGGAGACAACGAAGATGATACGGGTGGTCTCGGCGTGGCCGTATACGACATCAAAAGCTCTGGATCGATTCTCGGACGGCCGCGGGAAAGCATGAGTACGATCATATGAGTCAGATACACCCGTAGAACATTTGCTTTGTGCGCAGGGTTCTGCAATACTCTGAGATACGATGTCAAGAGAAGCGAAGATGTGACGAGGTGCATTAGGAAGAAGTCTAGTTTTGGTTTTCGTCCTGGGCGACCGGTGGCAAAGAGCAGAAGAGTAGCCGTCCAAATGATCTCTTCCGCTTTTGCATCAAATTCCTGGTCGCCTGAGCTGGTATCGACCTCGAATTGAGATAATATACGTTTGATTTCGTCAGCTCGACCACCGGAAATGGCGTTTTTGATTTTGTCAGTGAACAATGAATCGTTATCATAGGGCAGAGGAGGCTTGAGGATATCGGAATCGTAAACCTGCCTTAGGATTTCAAGGACCGAAAGGCCCCGAGCTGGTTGTCGTGCATCTTCCATCGGGACATTCTTGCTGTTTGTTGTAGTTTCCTTAAAGTCAAACACTGAAGTTGGAAGAAGCTTGGTAATGGAGGCCATGGCCAAACCGGCTGCTACTATAACGTCATTTTCAAACTCAAGGCCATACTGCACAAGATTACGCATATAAATCAGTGCGCCTCAACGAGCATTGGGATTTGACTTACTCCCACGCCAATGAAAGGGTGCACGCTAGTGGGGGGTGAGCGATTATGTTAAATGCTTCAACGATGTGGACTTACGCGCCGCTAACGAGGCGTATGAGCATATGGACATCGCCATCATTGGCATCCTTTGCGAATATGTATTCCTCGATAGTTTTGAGAGCGCCAAATTCCTGAACGTTCGCAGCGTAGAATTTGAAATATCCGGCATATGCGCTATCGACGTTATTTAAGTAATCAATCGTCCGATGACAACAGATATCGACTTACTGCTGGTCACCGAGATACTGTTTCCAGTTCTCTTTGGTGATAACAACCTCTTTGTCTCTCTCCTCCAGAAAGATTGGGCGTTGACTTTTCGCTTCTTCGTCATATATCTTCTGCAGAAGACTCGGAGAAGCTCCGAGATCATAAGCAGCGAACAAGCTCGATGTACGTTCGTTACACTGATGGTTTGTAAATTGACTATCACGCACTGATGACTCAAATGATTGTGAAATCCCATATTATTGAAATGGCCATGATGTTCATGAGCGTCTTTGACCAACAGCGATGTTACAAGGCTCTTGGATGCTTGCGTGACTCCAGGCCAGTTAACAACACCCTTTCGTCGCAGGGCGCCGAAGATGTTCATGATTGAAGATGAGAATCGCCCTTCTCTTGCGTCATATATATAGAATAGTCATCCAGATTACGTGTCAAGGCGGCATCACCGGCATTGAAATTCGGGCCCCGGTCGCTTCGTATCTCCAAGAAGGATCAGGCCTCACGGCAGACGTCCAGACTGAGCCAGAATCGACATCTGATGGAAAATCGCAGCTGCCAACACAACGAGGATGACCAGTACATTAACTTGCCTTCATGGCTGAAATCGTATCAGTTTTAAATTCGTATCAATGACCGCGCTACATTGGATTTTGCCACGACTGCGTAAGCTCACCCATGTGTTACTGTCACTCGTCACGGTGTCTGAGATGGGCATTCCAAATACCAACGACAACGGCGGCTATCCTTCTCAATTGACTCCAATCCAAAAAAAAGATTGGCAAGCAGCCCACATCCTCTACGCCCACAGCATCCCTGCTTGTCTTGTGGGTCCTCCGGCATCTGCATTCTACGGCTCTGATGACCTCTGGGTACAAGTTGTCATCATTGTTCTTGACCCTGCGTTCGAGGATGCGCGCAAGGTATTGCTTGCGAATGGGTACGAAGACCTGCCAATGGATGACAATGACTATATGATACAAGAGGTCCGTGCCTCGGGCGCTTACGGACAAGAACCTGCAGGATGGCGCTTGGTGTCGTCCCGGCATCGCAACGGCATAGACATCATTCTCGCTCCTGCAAGTCATTGGCATTTCAACATCACAGAGGATACAACCATAGTCGTGGATGGGATTCGACTACCCAAATATACTTCGTATCTCCAAGGCAAGCAAAAGAGGATACTTTTCTGACCTGTTTCAATTGTGCTGATTTCTTGTTCTGTCTCTCACAGCACTTGTGTCGGTCCTCGCCCAACGCTGCAAGGTTTTGATTCCTCCTGGTCGGTTCCAATTACAAGCCACAAATGCATGGATCTTGCGGGGCAAATATCCTGATGCGTTGAAGGAGCTCTCGCTGGCTGATAAGCTCTTCTTGGATCATTATTTTTCTCTCAGGAGACCGCAGAATCTCAGGAGAGTTGTGGATCTCTGGGATGGACTGAGGAGAGGAATTTTGACAGTTGACGAAGCAGTGGCATCGGCTCCTATTGAGAAGGCACTCAGAAGATTACCACCACGGGCAACTTAAGAATGGCATTGTCAACCATCTTGGAAGTTGTTTGTGGTTACAGCTCTCAATGGTCTAATCGGTCCCGAGGTGGAATGGATAAAATCCTGTGGGGTTTCCTAGAGTTGGTGGCAAGAGTCGGGTGACAATAACATGAGAACGATGACTGAGATGCTGTAGATGGTGACGATCAAGAATCCTTTTGATCCCGGGTGAGAGACAGTCTATGTGACCTTATCGGGCCAAGCGTCTCGTAAACGGTCACGACTTAACCGCCTCGACCCGAGCTATCTCAAGTCCCGTTCAAGAGAATCAACACTTGGCAGTTTGCAGGAGAACCTGCAAGCCCGACACGGCCCTCGCGGCGCCAACGGCAGCATCCGTTGACAGATATGAATCTCAATCATTTCTCTTCTGCATCACCGTCTCGAGATTCGATATCGGAAAATACCCTTCATATACCTAAGTCTCATGGTGGCGAGAGCGCGACGAGGCGGGGCCCGTCGTCACCAAGCAGACCGTCATCACCCACCTCAACTTTGCCCAATGGATCCACAATAGTCGGCGACGCTCTAATATTGGTCCGGTGCGGATGGACAAGCCAAGAAGAAGATCGAGTATGATACCACAGCTATCACCAAACGCTTTGTCTGGTAGCGCCGCATCATCTGGAGAGAGCTTTGAATGCCAGTCCCTCAAAAAGGACAAAAAGGATGTCGTTGACGAGAGCGACCAATACGATCGCTGGACCGTTGACAAGGACTCGTCGACTCACGGGATCTTTGGACACTAGTATAGGCGATAGTCGGCCTTCAAGCAGAGCGGCTTGGAAGTAACCTGTATGTATGTGACTTGCAAACTGATGATATTCGGTCTTGACAAAATTCTTTTATCAGTTATTCAAGTATCTGATATCGTGGGGCTGCATTTCTCTTGTATATCACCTTACAATAGCTCACAATGGACTAGTACTATGTCTCTTGTCAATTTCGTACATATGATAATATTAGTTGATGTCTGATATCATGCTGTCATTAGCAAGTCGTTGTATGAACTGACATGTCGAAAAGCTGCTGAAGCTAGATGCTGAAATTGTTGCACATCAATCTCCAATTCCTCAAATGAGGAACCCAGGTCTGTGTCAGTAACAACACTGATAAATTGGGTCACATGCAACACTTAGAACATAAACATCGTTCTCCCTTCACAAGCCAATCCACGGTGGAGGAAAATGTAAAGAACGACATCAGGCAATTGTTGACTACTCTCATGGACAAAACCCAGCAGCCTTTTCTCCTCGTTGGCGGATCTTCCCTCATCCTGCATGGCTCTCACCGCGTCACCAATGACATTGACCTCCTCATTCCCCGTGACGCCTTCGACGAGTTCTCTTTCACCAAAGAGGCGGTCCTCAAAGAAACTGAACACAAACACATAGAAAAGATCGATCTCCTGCACGCAATCGCTGATCGATTTGACTTCGAGTCTATCAAGGCCCACACCAGTGACATCGGGGGCTTCATGGTCCCTGATCTGGATGTGATGTTGGGCTCAAAGGTGCTTAGTCATTACCTACGCAGTGATGGGGAGCAGGGCAATGCGAAGAGGAGCAGCGATTTGGATGACATTAATTGGATCTCAAAGGAGTTGCAAAAACGGGGTTCAAAGGTCAGGAAGGATGTGTCTGATAAGTTGGTCTGTGGGCCTTACAATATGTTGTTGGTTGTCGCCCACTTGCATGCGACCTTCGGGGGGGAGAGTTTGAAGGTGTTTGAGTTAGTCGGTGGGAGGGAATTCGAATGTAATTGGGGTAGGGAAGAGTTTGAGGAGCAAGCTGAATTGTATGAGATGGAGTTGGAGGAGAGTGATTATCCCAAGATTTTGGAGTCTCGCAGGCGACCTACTAATTACACGGGAGTCTTACTATACTAGTATTGCATGCCAGATCAAGCCGAGCGGAGACCAAACCGGCATGTCAAGGGATGTGACTGATGTGACTCCAAACCCCTATTTTTCCATCCTCAACACCGGCAAAGCAATCTCCAGTGATCAATCGATCAGCTATGGATTCCCAGCTTTATATTGGACAAAGGCATAGATAAGAAGCACATATACCTCCTACAGGAAGCCGGAGGCAGTAATCCACTCGCAAGTACATTTCCGAGACGAGTTTTCAAAAAGTTTCAAACACCCAGGGAATGTCCTCCAAGCGACACTGAAGGGCTTTTGGTCGCCTTACATGTTCAATCCAAAGAAGAGAGCAGACTGCAGAGCTACGGCCCCTGCAACTGAAAATCTTCCAGATCTAGACTTTGCAAGTGGCCCATTGATGAACCCGTCAAGCCAACAATCAAAAAATTGCAACGAATACTTACATTCAATCGAATTTGGAAGGGATCGATTCCAGTCACATGAGCCCTACTTGAAATCTTGCTATGATGTAATTATCATACATATTAGTTACAGATTTCAGAGTATGTACGAGGCTGTGAAGAGTGGGATTAAGGAGTCATTGTGATTGGGGCGTACTAGTGGTTGGGTTGGGTGTCGATATTGGCTCGCGCGACTCTGCCGTCTCGTCACATGACGACGACGTTGAGCTATCCGTGAGAGCACTATTGGGTTGGCGCAGTGGTATTTTTGTTTCTTGAATAACCACAGATTGTTCCTGTGATTGAACAGGAGCACCCGGGTTAGATACCGATATGACCTTGCGCGATTCTACACCGGCGTCGGAAACATCATGTTGGCGCTGCGGGATGTCTTTTGCGGGGTTAAATACCGATGGTTGTTGTTGTGATTGGGGCACAGTAGTAGTAAGTGGGATAGTAACCTGTTCAAAATTATAGCATCCATATAGGCCAGAATGGATAGAGACGTACTCCTTCCGATTGATTCAATACACCTCTCAAGCCCTCCCGCATGTTCAATGTGGCCATCAGGGTCTGATTATAGAAGAGTTCATCGTCAGTACTCGGACAGCGAGCCACCTACGTTTGTGTATATGCGCCCGATTGGAAAAGTGAACATGGCATAGAATTGTGTCTGTGGTAACGTCACTGTCAAGGAGTTATAGGAGTTATCAAAAAAAACCTAATGTTCAGATCTGGAGACTTACAGAGAGTGATCACATCCAACATTGCAAAAATGGCGCCGAAAGTGCCCGTCTGAATCGCAGCGCGTATGAGACGAACTATTACTATATTTGTCCCTCGAACACTTGTTCGCGAGGTGTAAAGACGGATCACCAGTATGCCTGAGTTGAACCGATTCGAATAGATGAGGATAGAAGACTAATCCGGAGTTAAAGACGCACCGAGAATCATCCAGTCCAGGGTTACCTGAAGACTGACCCAGCCTATAGCAAGCTTGTTAAGTTTGGCTATTTCGACCATGCTGCTGTCTTGTAAGATTATAATTTCATACGGATTTACTCCTCATAACGCACAGAGGAATCATAACAAGCCTAGGTACATCGTCATTCAGCGTCGAAGATAAACCTTTCAATATCAATAAAAGCTTACAGTATTCCCCCAACAAAACACACGATGAAAACGGCCACAGCGAATACACTTATGAAGCCGAAAAGCACCTTGTTTCCCGTCAGACGATATATTCTGAAAGCTAGTGTATCAGTCAACAAATAATAGTGGAACCCAGGAACAGACCGATATCCGAGAAAAAGGTGTGTAATAAGGGCGACCACCGCTGTTGGTATTGGCGTTATGCCATAAGGCCATATGTTGTCTGCTGCTCTTTAGCAAATCGGGGGCAATCTTGGTCATGGCTTACATTGAAGCAAGTTAGGATTCGCGAAATCCGCCACACTTGTTAATCGATCAGCACCTGGTAATTAATGACGAAACTCAACTTACCAGTAAACCCAACACATATATATAAGTCTAGGTGCGGCGGTCCAGTAATCATGTATAAAATGATTCGAAATACGCACATTATACTATAGAAGGTGTCGGTAACGGCCATAATAAAGACCATTATTCTGTGAATGGATTAGCTTTGGTGGTTTCACGTTGTCCAACATTACCTGATCCACCATGGGTCATTGAAACCTGCCAAAACATGGATTCAAGTCGCTGCACGGAGATGCACAAATATGATATACCTGAAGTATAATATGTGACGAACTGGTTCGTAACGAGACCGAACAAGTAGGTATTGACTGGCGATGGGAGTAAACCTGACAGGCACAAGTCATGACTATGATCGCTCACAGAACGTCCCTAGAAGGACAGGCCCTATATTTCCGTGAGGCTCAGAAATGTAGGGAGAACGCTTGAAGCTCACCGAGAGTGTCATTATAAAGACCCATCAGAGAAGATGTGCCGGCGACGCTGTCAATATATGGATATTGGTCCTTCGGAACAGACCCTTATTACCTTGGATCAGTTCTGGGCCTCTGGCAGTGCTGAAAAAATCAAAAGGTAATGTCCCTGGAGGGTTGCTTCATGTATTATCGTCGTCCTTATAGATCCCCGCATCAGGCACGTCCGGATGCCGATATTGATCTTCAGATGTCTCACTCATTTGTAATTTTATAATCCTGCTCGCCACGCCGCTGCACACCAGCACTCAGATTTCCAGCGCCACGAACGTTGGGCGTTAGATCCACCTAGTATGAGCCACCTCATGGGCAGCTCGAATGCTGGCGTCTTAGCAGGAGGAGTTAAGGTGTTTGCCGCCGCGCTACTTTTGACTGGGATTGAATATTGACGTCTGGACTCTGACGGACGAACCTTTGAACCAACTCTATGCTTCTGGATCAACAAGTATGTTGAGTAATAAGACTGATCGTGGACCTCAGGAAAAATGCTATTTGCGTGTGGTGGCAATGCGGTGCTTCATGATCATGAACAGAGATCACCAGCTTGCCTCGCTGTCGGCTTTTCCGTGACTAGGTTCTTGTTTCTTTTGTATGATACTCCCTCTTACAGCGTCGGTTATCTCAATACCATTACACGCGGGCCCCATGGGCACCGTTTTAGCTTCGTGTCGAGTGCTTATTCTGTATCGTCGTTTACCTATTCACCACTACATCCATTCAAGAAGAAAAAAAGAACAGGGATCACCACAAGCAACCCTAACTTGGCGAAGGGTGCCCTTGCTATGCGCTGAGCAGAATATCCGACGGAAATCAGTGCCAATGTTGACGCAAATCTCATTGCATGGTTTTTACCACTTGAAGGAGAACAGATTCGTCAGAATTGTGCAAATGAATGGGGAAGACTAAAATGAAAATCGACTGATACTTCCGTGGGCGTCGAGCATCCATGTAATAAATACGGGTGCGATGTCTTCTGCTCGATGGAACCCCCAAGCTCGCCGCGAGATGTATATTGTGCAACAAGCCTGTCTTCCTGCTGATTGTTTCTTTGCCCAGCCCGCTTTAGCCTTTGCGTGAGGTAGAGAGCTGGGATAATGTGGTCGTGACAGTGACGTGACAACGACGCGTAGCCCACACGATGATAGCAACTAGGACAGCGGCCTTGGCTCCTGGAAGCCTCAGATCCTATTACCAGGCAAAAATTGAAGCGGCCGAGATTCTTATAAACCAGAAGACACAGAATCTTCGCCGACTAGAGGCCCAGCGGAATGCCTTGAATGCCCGAGGTGTGTAGCCGGCGAAACCTTGTCCAGCAAGGTTAACATATCTTGTGCAGTGCGGTTACTCCGTGAGGAGTTACAACTACTACACGAGCCAGGAAGTTATGTTGGCGAAGTTGTAAAAGTCATGGGGAAGAACAAAGTATTAGTGAAAGTACAACCTGAAGGAAAATATAGTACGTTTTCTGTTCCCTCCTTATTCCGTCGTAACCGAGTTCCTCCGTTAGTCGTCGACATCGATCCGGATATTGACGTCAATACGCTCAAACCATCTTTGCGCGTCGCTCTCCGCTCAGATTCGTATACCATTCATAAAATTCTTCCCAATAAAGTTGATCCCCTTGTTTCACTTATGATGGTCGAGAAAGTTCCGGACAGCACCTACGAAATGGTCGGCGGTCTCGACAAACAGATCAAAGAAATCAAAGAAGTTATTGAACTTCCCGTCAAACATCCGGAGCTATTTGAAGCTCTCGGAATTGCACAGCCCAAGGGTGTGCTCCTGTATGGCCCGCCAGGGACGGGAAAAACGCTTTTGGCACGCGCTGTGGCACATCACACGGATTGCAAGTTTATTCGAGTGAGCGGAAGTGAATTGGTGCAAAAGTACATCGGCGAGGGTAGCCGTATGGTCCGCGAGCTATTCGTGATGGCCAGGGAGCACGCACCAAGTATTATATTCATGGATGAAATTGATTCCATCGGGAGTTCGAGAGGGGAAAGCGGGAGTGGTGGCGGTGATTCTGAAGTGCAGCGGACGATGTTGGAATTATTGAACCAGTTGGACGGATTCGAGTCTACGAAGAACATTAAAGTGATAATGGCAACGAATCGAATCGGTGGGTTTGCTTCTTCAATCACGAATTTCTCATTTATTACTTAATGATAGATATATTGGACTCGGCCCTCCTTAGGCCAGGACGAATAGACAGAAAGATAGAGTTCCCACCTCCAGGTCCCGAGGCGCGTGTAGCAATTCTGCGCATACACTCACGCAAGGTACGGTTTATGCCCGTTCATAGAGCAGTTGCTTATCTGCTTATCTCGACTCCAAGATGTCGCTGCAGCGTGGCATCAACTTGCGCGCTCTTGCAGAGAAGATGGGTCAATGTTCAGGCGCAGAAGTCCGCGGTATCTGTACCGAAGCGGGTATGTACGCGCTTAGGGAGCGGCGCCAACACGTGACGCAGGAGGACTTCGAGTTCGCAGTAGCAAAGGTTCGTCCATCGTGCACCTCGTGAATCGTCCACTGTATTAATTCTATCCAACAGGTATTAAAGAAGAACCAGGAAGGAAATACATCGGTTAACAAGCTGTTCTCGTAATCCATTGTTTTTTTTGGTAACCAGTGCACGTGTATTCTTTTCACAATAAGTACGACAAATTATTCCTTTCATTCGCGGTACAACTGGGTTCGGGCGCTTGTTACGCTAACGGTGAGTGTCATCTATTTAGTTGTTGGGGCTAAAGACATGAAAGGTTGCTTTCGTCTCCTTCTCTTTGCGATTCGCTGATTCATGATAGGTCCGGATGGAAGCTTTGATGAATCGGATATACTCAGAGTTCCGCGTCCCTTCAGCAGCAAGGTCTATCGGTTATATTCCACCATGCTTCACCTCTTTTCTTGAGCTCACCATCTTCCACTTGACCATTTGCACGGCAACCTTGCGGAGCACTATGCACTGCCCAAATGTCTTGTCTCAAGGAACTTGTGCAGATTCCCATTGCCAGCATGATCATCTTGTTCTCGTGTGCGAGCTCTGTGGCATCATAGCGCCAAGTAACGCTCGAGGGGAACGCCGTCACTCTACCCGTCTTTCTGGGAAAAACGTGACTTATCATTGTGCAATCTGCAAGGCAAATGTACGGGGCAACTGCTGGGAGCAGCAGATCAAAGGATCAAAACACAAGAAACGTACTAAGGGGACAAATGCTAAACAGGAAGTCGAGCCTCTGCAAGGCGCGGACATGACCGGTCAGAAGTATTGCAACGTCTGCAGGCAGGCAACAACCCCCTGGACTTGGGAAGTGCACCTGCGCAGTCATCTGCACGTGGATAGAGAAAAATACAGTATATATAAAGCCCTGGAAGAAGCAGAAAAGGAGAAAAATGGGGTCATCGTCGAAGGCAGTTTCGACTTTGACATTGTAGACCCTGCCCAAGCAACGGCGAGCACTATTCTGGCAGTAACATTGAAAACTACGACACCCCATCTAAGGGTCAGGTTACTATCGCTTGACCGAGTATGATTGAGGGCGGGTAAAATACAATGTTAGTTTTGAATTTTTTTTATTAAACATTACCAGGTTTTCGGTCGCAGCTGAAGGCAGCAATCAGTCCTAAACCAAGTATCTAACTTATTGTTACGCTCAAGCAGATCCACATTGGGCGCTATAATGACCAACTAGAGATGGTCTTTGAAGATATTGAACTGAAGAAACGGTTCTTGATTACCAGAGTTATCATAGCAATAGTTGGAAACAAAGAAAATCACGAGAAACTCAAGGCTACATCACCTTATATTCCACGCCGCAAGGCCGAAAGAAAGTCAGAAACGAAAATTGTAGAAGGCGTCAAACCACCTGCATTAAATATGATTCCGTATGCGGATAAGCTCCCGAAGGCAGCTATCACGCAGGACCTGCTGCCGCTTTTATCTGAAGGTCCTCTCAGAGAGATTGTGGCCCGACTCAAGAAAACATATATGCCACCCGTCCTTGATTCTGATTCATTTGCCAGGCACTTCCGATCACTTGTATGGATAGAAGAACAATAAGTACTTCTTCACTTGTTGTGAATAGCGGTTATTTACTTATAAAAGTGAGGACCTCACGATACGACATACTTGATGCAAGAGTGCAAAAGTACAATAGTTACTATTAGTGGGTCTGCATACTATCATTGCTGACTGGTGTACTTACGATCATAGTGTCGATGTGCCGGGACTCGCTGAAAAGAGGCCGAGCCTTCTCATCGGTAAGTTCTAACATCTTCCCTGCCCTTACTCTTGTGATCATAGTGCGGCATGAGACCGCATCCTTCTTCAAACACGTGGCACGACAGAAGGGCACTGGTTTGAAGGATACGACCATGTCGTTTATTAAGAGGAGCTTGGTCTTCGGTTCCACCGCGAGCGATACTATATTCGATTCAAGCTGAACAGAATTCCATCTAGGCGACAACATCGTGCACTCGATTTGGCATTTCAATGGGATCGTGTACTGTTCTTTACCGCCACTCACGGATCGTCTGTTTCTGTCAGCCACACATCTCCGACTTTGGTTTCGAGGCTTCATAATCCAAACATTCCATCTAACCCTCGGCAAATACAAGCTGCCATCACGAGTACGGTGATTGAAGCTATTAACCAGGTCCTCGACACAAATCCAGAGGCTCGCGTTCTCGCATGCGTCCAGCAATTCTGCTGCAAATTTGATCATTGCAGAACTGAGCCTATTCTTGGACAACGAGGCTTTTTCGGTTCATGGCTCCATCGCGCTATAAGAACCGGGTTCCCGACAATGTCCTTCCGTATACATACCTGAAGGATGATATTCATTTTTGCGTGCCAATGGTAAGGATCAGGCATTTCAAGGTTATCATGTCTACCTGTGTTTCTGCCTCATTTGCTGCAGGTATTCCGACGGACTCCCGCGTGGACATTTCACGCATGTCTTCGTTGACGAGGCACTGAACCGGAAGTCATGATCAGTATCAAGACGACGGCAGACTGAAATACGAACATCATACTCGCAGGTGACCCGAAAAAAGCAGCTGGGGCCGATCATTCGCTCTCCTATTGCTAGAAAACTTGGACTGCAAATTAGAGCGCTTGATGGAGCGCGATGCGTATGACACTGAAAAGAATTCTGGACAAATGTATGTTTTGGATCTTATGGCAGAATCAAGTTACTCCAAAACTATCGTTCTCATCCCGCCATTCTTAAATTCCCCAATGAGTAATTCTATGGTGGGAGTCAAGGCGAACGTTGGAAAAATCAACAAGTACTTGGGTTGTCCGGTACTCCCATCTCCATTGTTCCCTATAGTATTCCATGCAGTCTTTCGTTGAAAGATTACGCGCTGACAGAAATATCGTACCAGTAAGACGCAAATATAGTAATCACTCACAGTTGACTAGTTCCTGGCATTAGCTGAGGATGATATTGGAATAATATCACCATATCATGTGTAAATTCGAAACACTCTTGCTAATGAAATCAAAGTTGGTAGTGTAGAAGAGTTCCAAGGAGAGGTCAGTTCCTTGCATTCCGGCTATAAACCTTGTCCTTATTCATATATTGGAGGAACGTCCTGTGATAATGATATCGGCGGTTCACAGTAGCAAGGATTTCATTCAGTATGACCTTCGCCACACGTTAGGTTTTGTTGCAAATAAATCCACGTCGATTTAATGGTAAAGTATAACTCTTCTGACATTGACTGCTCGCCCACGTGGCCTGGCAAGTTCCTGTCACTCGAACCCAATCGCTATTGATTGTTGTTGGCGACCGGTGACCCTCAAGTGCTGTCAATGGATCCCCTGTGGAGGTCCTTCCTCAATAATGGAGGGTGGATGGGAACCAAATCCCGATTGGGATACGACTGCTGAAGTGAATTTCAATAGTGGTTACGATAGGGCTATCCGTGAACGTGCACAGGCCGACATGAATGATCTGGTACATCGAATGGAGGCTCTGACGATGGATAGCATTCCTGACGATGATGAGGAAGTGGACCGACCGAGGCGAGACTTAGAGTAGTGGGTAAAAACGCGCGAGTGCGGTGATGGACTGCCGTCATTGCCAACTGCGGGAAGTGGTGGCCACACCCGTACTGGATGTACTAATATGATTTTTTGCCTGCACGCCTCTTGTCCTGATAGCATTCACCTTTGCATATCACAGGTTACTACCTAAACAACCATCGTCCTGCGCAACTCGAGCTGTTAGCTCGTCCTTTCGGATCCACAGGCGTCGACAAAAGTGAAATGGCAACTAGAGTCAAGGGCAAAGACATGATTTAGGTGCACTGTGTGCGTGGGATGGGTGAGGCAAGACGTGGTACGAGCGAGATGGATGTTAGCGGCAAACAAAGGATGGGTCGTGTGACACTCACCATGACTTTGAGATTGAATGTATCGGCTCTGGCCTACAGCTAGTCTATACTGTAATACTGTCTTGCGACAAGTCATTTTATCTCCACTCTTCCTCTGAAATCGGAGACCGTAATTGCGCCCGCATGTGGTAAATTTAAGAGGTGAAAGTGACATTCATAATTCCAATTCAATATATTTACGCTTCTCCCCGCGATTCCATCACTTCGACACGGGCGTCCAACATCTCCCTTCTTTGACGTCGGCGAATGCCTGCATTGGATTCCTTACCAAGGACAGTCGTACGTCCCTAAAACGGCAATGGTAAGTTAGTACTACGAAATGTCCGCCCAACAAATGGCTTGCCTCTTTATATTTCATATACACGAGTGCCACGATTACAGCAACCCAGTATAATACATAGGACAGCACAGAGGCGTCTATAAGTTTCCCATGAGCTATTTGAAGTAGATGGATGACGAGCCCTTACACGTTGCACTGTTTGTCCAGCCTAGGATTGCTTTGAATATGGACCAGCCTTCACCATTGGATGCGATTTCGGGGTTACAACAGTTGAGGTGCCACACGCTTCCTTGGACAGGATATGAGCCAGGGCCGTCACCATTGGAATCGTCATTGTTAGTGCCGAGTAAAACCTGCCACCTTTGTCGCTCGAAAGACCAAACTGATTTGCTGAACAATCCGGCGCCGATCAACAGCAGCACATTGGTCATGATGACCATGAAGACGGTCAAAGCTGTTCTTAGTTGAGATCGGATTAGCTGTGAGGCTATTGAACAACTGACTGGTTCTGCTGGCAAATTGATATATGATGAAACCTATGAGGAGTCCTGCCACAAGACCAACGATGGCGGCAATGGGAATGGATGTGGCCGATTGTCCCAATGAAACACCTCCTACGAAGACAACAGCTTCCAAGCCTACACGATACCTCGTCATTATACAATCGTACAGCGGAGCAGTGACGGACCTTCACGCAAGACAGTGATGAAGGGAAGGAAAAACAGTACCCATTTGCCTGTCTTTGTAGAGCTGTCGACGTCTGTATTCCGATGTCAATGATCTCTGGTCTTGAGTAGATAAGAAGCCAACTCACTTTTACCCTCAAAGGCTCTTTGAAGCTTGAGACGCCATTTAGTTTTTGCTGAGATACAAAAAGTGCTTAAAGCTAACGTCGATTTTTTCACTGACACAAGACTAACCGCGATCCAGCTTTAACATTGAAAGACCCATGACAAAGATCATAATACAAGCAATGAGTTCGAAAATGCCTATCCATTCATCAGGACGGCGGATAAGTGTCGAAGGAAATTTCGTGTCACCTTCCCATAGCAGTTCGGCTCTCTGATACAGGTTGCTCGCCTTTGTGAACCAGACAGCAATGAATCTATGTACTGTGAAGGACTCGGCAAAGGTGACAGACCGAGGTAACTCACGCAGCGCCTATTGATAACGCAGTTATGAACCCTGCGGCAGCACCAACGAAAATCTTTGAAAAAGTGTGAAAATTCGGATAAACTGAACCGAGTTACTTACCTGTATTTTAAGCTTGCGCGCAAGGCGTCGATTCACTGCCTGACGGTCATCGACAGTGGGAGTAGGAGGAGTGCTAACAAATTTGTCTGATTCCTTGTCGTCTTTGTCTTCTGACTGTGCCAAGGTGGACGTGGTGTTGTCGTCGTGAACAATCTGGTGAGCCAAGCTGAGCAAGGTTGCAATAATGATTGCAGCCTCGATGGTCTCCCTGAAGACAATGAAGAAGATGGGCACTGAAAACAGATTCTTAACCATGGGCAAAGGGACTCGGGGGTGGGTACCGTTACGATGCTTGCATTTGAAGTAGGCATTGACCGTGAGACGAATCAACAACAGAAATGTTTTTACCCGGATCTTATCAGATAAAATTTTTGTCAATAGCCGTAATCTGATAAGATCACCTGCCCGATTGCCGCGCGGATTCAGCCAAGTCGGCCGAACAGGGAAAATGTTGGAAAAGGGGAATGCTGAAAGCGGGTGAAAACAGCCGCACGCGGAATTTTCTGAGGATCAGCCAATCACAGACGGCCGACTTATCACTTGGGCAGAACTTTATCAGATAAGTCAGGTAACCTCATACAGGCACCGCGTGCCACCTTCACACCTCTGACCGTTCCTTTGATCTTCTTATACCCTTGAGAATATATAGGGACGGGCCACCCAGAGAACATCCGAAGACCGTGACCATCGACATGTTCTCCCCTCAGTGTCGTTCAAGTTGGGCTCTGCTATTTCTCGCCACGCGCGCCTTCGCCGGCGTGCATGAGATATGGTGGAATATCACGTACGTGGAAAATGCCAATCCTGATGGCCTGTATGCACGCAGAGTTATCGGTGTCAACGGTACATGGCCGTAAGTTTCTTTCTCTCCGTTCGTTTTCTTACCACTAATTCATTACTCCAACCCAGACCACCGCCGCTTGATGTCCGGTCAACGGACAAGCTCATTGTCCACGCCTTTAACTCTCTGAGCATGCCCACAACGCTGCATCACCACGGCATGTTTTTTAACTCGACATCCTGGATGGATGGTGCTCAAGGCGTGTCTCAATGGTAATCATAGCACGCGACTCCTTGTTAAAAGTAGGTTTTAATAACTTCTTTTTAGCGGTATACCTCCAGGCCAACAGTTTGATTACGTCGTGCCCATCGATACGTCAGGGCAATGGGGTACGTATTGGGTACACGCTCACGCTTCCGTACGTTTCTCCTTCTCTTTTGCATGATGATTATTTAAATCGAAAATTCAAATAGGGCCAATATGTCGATGGCCTGCGCGCACCGTTCCTCATACACCCCCCAAAGGAGGCTTACTCATATGACGAGGACTATACCGTAGTCCTCGGAGACTGGTACCATAAGGAGCATAGCGTGCTCTTGAAACGATTCATCAATATCGCCAACCCAGGAGGTGCGGAACCCGTTCCAGGTACATCTACCGAAGCACATGGATGCCAAATATTTTGCGTGACGTGATCGTTAACAGATTCCGGCCTCATGTATTTTTCGCAAAACGGCCAATATCTAGGGCCCAAGTCCGGTTCATCCCCAACAGGCCCCACGTCGGCCGTTGGTGTCAACGAGAACGCCACGCTTCCCTTCCAACCTGGTAAAACCTACCGACTACGAATCGTGAACACTGCGGCATTCTCTGCCTTTTACTTCTGGATCGACGGCCATGACATGAGAATAATCGAAGTCGATGGTGTAAGGTTCCTCCTGAGTTGGTTTTGAGATGTCACATTTATTAAATACTTTTTTTTTCTTTCAGACGGACATTGAAGCGTCTCCGACGGGTCTTATCAATATCGCTGTCGCCCAGAGATACTCCGTCTTGGTGACTGCTCGCAATGACACGGCGTCAAACTGGGTCATCCACGCTAACATGGATACCAATATGTTTGACAAGGTCCCACCCAATCTTAATCCTAGTAAGCAATCTCCTATTCGTAACTAGCAATTTAGATTATAATGTTCCTTCAAGACATCACGTCTTCCATCACATACAACTCCTCGGCACCTCTAGCACCGTCACAGACTGTTGACGAGTATTACCCCGTGAACGATATCTCTTTCGTACCTCTGGTCGCTATACCACAGCCTCCCCTGACAACCACCGTCGAAATAAAAGCCACCTTCCAGACGATGAGTGATGGCACGAACCGCGCCCTGTTCAATAATATCTCTTACATCTATCCCGTCGTTCCCGCCGTCCTTTCTGAGCTTACTCTGGGTTCCAACGCTACCGTTTCAGAAGCTTACGGCCGTTCCAGTTTCGTTCTCAATCACAACGACGCGGTTGATATCGTTATCAAGAACGGGGACGTCGGAATGCATCCCTTGTGAGTAAGGACATCCGTTTCGATTGCGTCGCAAATTCATCCCTGCCGCCATCTCGTTTAGCCATTTACACGGACACAAAGTCATGATTGTGAACCGGGCACAAGATTATACGTCTAGCGACCCGACGCTCAATCCGCCTCTTCAAGAAGGCCAAGCCAATCCGATGCGGCGGGATACCGTACAGGTGCAGCCTTCGTCCTCGGTCACGCTGCGAGTGGTTGCAGACAACCCGGGAGTCTGGTTCTTACATTGTACGAGGACTTCGTTGCTAGGCGGCACTGCGACACTCCCATCAGAGCTAATATAAAAATTCAATTCACAGGTCATATCGAGTGGCACCTTGAAGCGGGTCTGGCCGTCCAATTCATCGAAGCGCCGTTGATCGCGCAGGAACGAAGCGGTTCCCTTCCCCAAGCGGTTGTGGACCAGTGCAAGATGCTTGGAAGCGCGGTATCCGGAAACGCGGCTGGCCATGCGTCAGCCACGGACCTACGTGGTTTGCCATCGGGGCCCTCCATCCAGGTTTTGGGATGGCATTCCAGGGCATCGGAGCGATGGCCGGGTGCGTCCTCGCGGCTCTGCTGGGGATGGCTGCTGTGGTCTGGTATATGCTAGGAGGGCGGATATCCGATGACGAGATTGAGCATCAGGTCCGGCAGAACAAGGCCAAAAAGGAGAAGAGAAAGGAGTTCTTCAAGCGGATCGTTCCAAAGCGATAAAAATGTCTTTGTCAAAATAGTGAACAAATTGTGTATTTCATTCCAAATGTGGTAGTATAACGCTGGCTTGTCACATTACAATTTGTGACATAGTGACTCGCGCAGCCCTGCCTCTCTCTCTTCATTCAGCGTCCTAGTACCTGCGTGATTCGACGCACAAGTATCAGAGTCTTTCAGCGGCGCAGCTTTTGGTATTCTTGTCACACCACTCTAGTCCCGGACGCTTCTTTCTTCGCACATCGTTCCGATTCCAGGGACTTGGCCGTGATCACGAGTAGTGTCTTCAGTGTCTATATACATTTCTCCTTCTCAATTGCCTCCAGGCCAGATATTGTTTTGCATACCATTCCACTGCCCACTCAGTCATGGAGTCCGAGACTGTAAATCATCAAGATGCACATGCAATGGGTGAGTTTGAATACTGGTAAAAATTCTATTATAATAATTGAAGGCCCAGAAATGATGGATACACTCAAAGATGAATATGCATGCCTTCACTTCCGCATCCTTGTCATTGGAAGAGCTAATGCAGGCAAGACAACTATTCTTGAAAAAGTTTGTGGTGTTGCACAGGGTACAAAACCCATTATATATGATCAGTATGGAGTTCTGCTTAAGCCCAAGGGGCTGGCACATTTGAAACAATTGTTTCAGAGAAAGTATTCTGGTACTCATTTGAAGCCATCAATAGAGGTGGGCTGGCTTGTGCACTTTGACTGTCATTGACTTCAGAACCTTTCAGCGTGGTTTACATGATATTGAGCACCAGATTACATATCCTGGCAGCAACTTCATCTTCCATGACTCACAGGGCTTTGAGGCTGGTTCTGAGGAAGAGATGGAGGATGTTTGGAAATTTATTGAGAAGAAATCTATGGCAACTGATCTCAAAAATCAATTGCATGCAATTTGGTACATTTTGCATTTTTTGTTTGTTTTATGTTTCATCTGATACCATAGGTACTGTATACCCATGGATAGCCTCGCCCCTGGCATATGCAGAGCTTCAGTTCTTCAACAAAAGGATTGGAGGTAAGTCAGCAATCATTCCAGCCACAGTTATTGATAAAATACAGTTCCTTTGGTGCTGGTCTTCACCAAGTTTGATGGTCAAATCATTCAAGAGTGGGGCAAACTTACTGACATGGATAATGACGATGATATGTGGAAAAGGGCCAGAGAAAATGCTGAAAAATCTTTTCAGGAAGTTTACCTGCCTAGAGTAATGAGTACAGATCACCCCCAAAGGCATTTGTGAAGTTGGAAGGTCAGCAATCAGCTCTATTTAACTTGTCATAAATGACCTGTGTTAGAGATGCACAAGGTGAAAAAGATTGTCCTGAACTAACAGAGAAAACAGCTCAAAAAATTGACAATGTTAGTTTGCATCATCTCTTTATCTCAACACAGGCAAACAACTTGGATCTCTGTATTAAAAAAGCTCTTCAGTGAGAGTTTCCACAATAATAGCCAACACTTAATGTGATGCATTACAGAGATGTTTTGAGCTTGAGAGAAGTATGGAGAGCAATTCCAGATACTGTTTTGTCACATTTCCCATATTTACAGTAAGTAAAAGTCATTCCAACTCATGTCAGGATGATTATAGCAGAATCAGTACAGCATGGTATGCCATTTTCACAGTGAATCAACAATGACCACACATTGGAAAGGGATACAATAATGTGACATATCTGCATATTTTCTTCTCATATGTCTCATGCATTGTGCATAGAAGGTGGGTATCTTCACATGGAAGTTGGTGAAGTTTACAAGACATACTGTTTTGTTGTCATTGAATAGCATCTGACAAGAAATGTGGGTGATAGTATAATCTTTTTACCTTTCAATCTTACAATTTGACAATAGTGGGTAAATGATGCTGAAATTCAATTCAATAAGCAGTCTGATGGATGCAACAGAAAGTAAGTGGCAGTACCTTTAACCTTTCCATTGGCTGATCCAAGAATATGTAGGAAGTAAGTTACACTGCACATTTTTCTGTAGAGGAGCATGAATCAACCTGCTTGATTAACAGAATGTGAGTGTCATTGGCAATGCTTAATGATCAATATCATCAATTGGTGATCAACAGAGAGTGAGTGACAGTGCCCATTTTATGCCATGGACTCTGATCCCATGACCAACAGAAAGTGAGTGACATTGGCCATTTTATGCCAGAGGCTCTCCTGACATCTGATTTCATGACCAATAGTTTGTGAGTGACAGAGCCCATTTTATGCCAAGGACTCTCCTGACATCTGATCCCATGATGAACAGGGAGTGAGTGACAGTGCCCATTTTATGCCAGGGACTCACTGGACATCTGATCCCATGGCCAATAGGAAGTGAGTGACATTACCCATTTTATGCCAGGGGCTCTCCTGACATCTGATCCCATGACCAACAGGCAGTGAGTGACAGCGCCCATTTTATGCCAGGGCCCTCATGATATCTGATCCTATGACCAAAGAGAGTGAGTGACAGTGCTCATTTTATGCCAGGGACTCTCCTGACATCTGATTTCATGGCCAACAGTATGTGAGTGGCAGTGCCCATTTTATGCCAGGGACTCTCCTGACATCTGATCTCATGACAAACAGTTTGTGAGTGACAGTGCCCATTGTATGCCAGGAACTCTCCTGACATCTGATCCCACAAACAACAGGGAGTGAGTGATGGTGCCCATTTTATACTAGAGACTCTCCTGACATCTGATCCCATGACCAACAGCAAGTGAGTGACAGTGCCCATTTTATGCCAGAGCTCTCCTGACATTTGATCCCATGACCAACAGGCAGTGGGTGACAGTGCCCATTTTATGTGAGGGAGTCTCCTGACATCTCATCCCATGACCAACAGACAGTGAGTGACAGCATTTTATGCCAACAACTCTCCTGACATCTGATCCTATGACCAACAGGCAGTGAGTGACAGTGCCCATTTTATGCCATGGACTCTTCTGACATCTGATCCCATGACTAACAGCAAGTGAGTGTCAGTACCCATTTTATGCCCAGGGACCTCATCCCATGATGAATAGTATGTGAGTGACAGTGCCCATTTTGTGCCAGGGACTCTGCTGACATCTGATCCCATGACCAACAGGATGTGAGTGACAGAGCCCATTTTATGCCATGGACTATCTTGACATCAGATACCATGACAAACAGGATGTGAGTGACAGTCATTTTATACCAGGGACTCTCCTGATATCTGATCCCATGACAAACAGGAAGTCAGTGGCAGTGCCCATTTTATGCCAGGGCTCTCTTCACATCTGATCCCATGACAAACAGGTTGTGAGTGACAGTCATTTTATTCCAGGGACTCTTCTGACAGCTGATCCCATGACCAACAGGTTGTGAGTGACAGTGCACATTTTATGCCAGGGATTCTCCTGACATCTGATTCCCTGACCATCAGAAAGTGAGTGACAGTGCACATTTCATACTAGAGGCTCTCCTGACAACTGATCTCATGGCCAATAGAAAGTGAGTGATATTAGTCATCTTCCTCTCAAAGCACATTAATCTATCTTCAGCTTGTATGCTTGTTTAATTGCATCATATTTGAATTCTAATGATAGCTGTCATTAGTTTTCTGTAATCCATGCATGTGGGGTAGAAGAACATGAACAAATTGCATTCCAGAAGGTTTGAATTTAGTCTTTGTCCAAGAATGACTCTGTATTGACTTTAGTCTTATCAGCTATCACATTCCCAAGCCTTAGTTGGTAAACTATTCTTTCATTTATAAAACTGATTTCATGTTCACAAATTCAAAGCAATTGTCATCATTGCTAAGCAAGCATTTTGGGACAGGGGAGAAGTTTGGACAGCTTTGAATAATGCCTGTGACCAGTTCATGAAACAGGGTTATGTGAAAAAACTCAAAACTCAGATTACTACTCAGTCTATGCCATCTGATGATACAGACTTGATTGCATATCTATTTAATCAGACAAAGATCTGACAGTATGTGCTCCATTTAATCCACATTCTCTTTCTGATTTGGATGTCAAGTGTACCTGTCCCAATTAACAAACAATAGAAATGCCTTGATATATCTGGTATAAATTGTTTCAAGTACTTAGTGAATCATGCCTTGATTTCAATCTTTTTCACCAAGGACTGGTGGTGTAGAGTTATGTGAGACTGAGTTATTGAGATGGCAAAGAAACTTCTTGCATGTGCAAAAAATCTCTGTACCATCTGTAGGAGCCTCATTCACTTGGACAATGGACTGCATTTCAATGCCTAAACCATTTGATTGGGCAGTTGCAACACAATGTGTGGATAATCCAAGCCTAGACACAGTACATCAGCAAACTTGGGGTTTCCCCACAGTGCCCACAGTGTTGCAGGACTGGCAGACAAGTCACAGACTTCAAGTAGAATGTTTGCAGAAACCTGCAGTGCCCACAGTGCCCACAGTGAATCTGCAGTGATGTTGTAGTAACCTGGCAGTGAATTGGCAGAATGTTTGCAGACAGCTGCAGTGCCCACAGCGCCACAGTACTGACAGTGCTGAGAGTGAAGCCACAGTGAATCTGCAGTGAATCCACAGTGATCTGCAGTAATTCTGCAGTAATTCTGCAGAGACCTGCAGTGAATCCACAGTGATCTGCAGTAATTCTGCAGTGACATGCAGTGGCCTGCAGTGACCTGTAGTGGGCTGCAGTGAATCCACAATGATCTGCAGTAATTCTACAGTAATTCTGCAGTGACCTGCAGTGACCTGCAGTAATTCTGCAGAGACCTGCAGTGGCCTGCAGTAAATCCACAGTGATCTGCAGTGACCTGCAGTGGCCTGTAGTAATTCCAGACTCTGTGGGACTCTGTATCAGCACTGCAGCTGTCTGCAATGACTTGTCAATTGGCTAAACATGAATAAATTATGAACCACTGGCTGGAACTGTTTCCTCCAGCAACAAAAGTTGTGCGCCTTCTTCCATACTAACAATCTTGTCACACACTCAAGCATGGATTTGTAGATCTTGACTCAGAAAATAGGATTTAGTTGAGTGAGAGTAGTGGCAAGACTAAGTCCACTGGATAGGATGTAGGATATATGTCTTTTTGAGACCAACATAACAATGTCAGTTTGGTGTAATGGTTTGTATCACTTCAGCTGTGCTCTAAGGTTGTGAGTTCAATACTGGTCATTGGCAAGTTATTTATGTTCATATATTACTTTAATTGACCAGAGTCCCACAGCATCTTGCAGAGTCCCACAGAGTCCCACAGAGCCTTGCACAGAACATATACCTTTTCTCCAGGCTCTGTGGGACTCTGTGGTGCTCTGTGGTGCTCTGTGCCTTATTGGCACAGTTTTTTACTTGGACTGCCACAGAACATATACCTTTCTCTAGGCTCTGTGGGACTCTGTGGGGTTCTGTGGGGTTCTGTGGGGCTCTGTGGCTTGTTGGAACAGTTATTTACTTGGACTGCCACAGACTGCCACAGACTGCCTGCAGACTGTGGCAGTACTGCACAGAACATATACCTTTTCTCTAGGCTCTGTGGGACTCTGTGGGACTCTGTGAGACTCTGTGAGACTCTGCGGGACTCTGTGGGGCTCTGTGGCTTGTTGGAACAGTTATTTACTTGGACTGCCACAGACTGCCAGCAGACGCCACAGAACATATACCTTATCTCCAGGTCCTGTGGGCTCTGTGGTAACTCCACAGTGCTGCAGAGGCCCCTGCAAAGAGCCCCCAAGTTTGCTGATGTAATGTGAATGAATGCTTGTGCATATACATTGATCCTCACTTATGGACTTCAGGTGGCTTGGCCATTCCAGTGCACCCCAAATGGGATCTCCCTCACCCATGATGAACATGCCCAAAGTGCTCATGCCTATCCACAAAAAGGATGAGATCCTCTATGTCACCAGGGTGCCTCTCTGTCCCATCAATATTTTCCATTCTGAGTAATTCCCATCAGTGAGTTTTGGCAGGCATGATCTTGTGACAAACAGTACCAAATAGATTGAAATTGGGTTTCAAGGTGTTCGAAGTGATTATGTGTGTTTGTGACTTATGTGTGTTTGTGACGAAGTTTCGCGTGCTTCGGAAAAAGTGGTAGCTATTGTGTAGCTATTTGGGATATTTTATGGGGGGGAAGGTAACTACTCTGGATACATGATATTTAGTTAGTGTAAAAATGCACAGAAAACAAAAAACACATCAGGGGATCATGGAGCCATTTGATCACGCTCCGGAATTCCAACAGAAATGTCATTTCAGGGGATAAGCCAGGTGTGCGTTTTTTCAATTTTTTCTCACAGCGTCAACTTACGTGAAAAAGACAATAAGCATCGAGTTATACCTACGGACCATCTAAGCTGTCTAGTACCTCGACGTACTACATACAAGATGACCAGATTTTAGACTGATCATCTAAATGTACTTCATGCGACGCCATACTCTTCGACGAAACGCTTGTGAAACGATTCCAGCTTCCCGACGTACTCCTCTACGCCGGGGCACAAGCAAGTCACTCGGTAATGCCATTCACCTTCTCTCTGTCCGAAGCCACTGCCAGGGACAATGCATATGCCTGTTTCATCCAAAAGACGCAAAGCGTAAAATGCATCTGGTTCTTTTCCAGCGGCACGGATACCGTAGTCCTCGGAGACTGGTACCATAAGGAGCATAGCGTGCTCCTTGAAACGTATCATCACAATATCGCCAACCCAGGAGGTGCGGAACCCGTTCCAGGTACATTCTACCGAAGCACATGGATGCCAAATATTTTGCGTGACGTGATCGTTAACAGATTCCGGCCTCATGTATTTTCCGCAAAACGGCCAATATCTAGGGCCCAAGTCGGTTCATCCCCAACAGGCCCCACGTCGGCCGTTGTGTCAACGAGAACGCCACGCTTCCCTTCCAACCTGGTAAAACCTACCGCTACGAATCGTGAACACTGCGGCATTCTCTGCTTTTACTTCTGGATCGACGCCATGACATGAGAATAATCGAAGCGATGGTGTAAGGTTCCTCCTGAGTTGTTTTGAGATGTCACATTTATTAAATACTTTTTTTTTCTTTCAGACGGACATTGAAGCGTCTCCGACGGGTCTTATCAAATATCGCTGTCGCCCAGGATACTCCGTCTTGGTGACTGCTCGCAATGACACGGCGTCAAACTGGGTCATCCACGCTAACATGGATACAAATATGTTTGACAAGGTCCCACCCAATCTTAATCCTAGTAAGCAATCTCCTATTCGTAACTAGCAATTTAGATTATAATGTTCCTTCAAGACATCACGTCTTCCATCACATACAACTCCTCGGCACTCTAGCACCGTCACAGACTGTGACGAGTATTACCCCGTGAACGATATCTCTTTCGTACCTCTGGTCGCTATAACACAGCCTCCCCTGACAACCACCGTCGAAATAAAAAGCCACCTTCCAGACGATGAGTGATGGCACTAACCGCGCCCTGTTCAATAATATCTCTTACATCTATCCCCGTCGTCCCCGCCGTCCTTTCTGAGCTTACTCTGGGTTCCAACGCTACCGTTTCAGAAGCTTACGGCCGTTCCAGTTTCGTTCTCAATCACAACGACGCGGTTGATATCGTTATCAAGAACGGGGACGTCGGAATGCATCCCTTGTGAAGTAAGGACATCCGTTTCGATTGCGTCGCTTCACCCTGCCGCCATCTCGTTTAGCCATTTACACGACACAAAGTCATGATTGTGAACCGGGCACAAGATATACGTCTAGCGACCCGACGCTCAATCCGCCTCTTCAAGAAGGCCAAGCCAATCCGATGCGGCGGAGTACTGGTGCAGCCTTCGTCCTCGTCACGCTGCGAGTGGTTGCAGACAACCCGGGAGTCTGGTTCTTACATTGTACGAGGACTTGTTGCTAGGCGCACTGCGACACCTCCATCAGAGCTAATATAAAAATTCAATTCACAGGTCATATCGAGTGGCACCTGAAGCGGGTCTGGCCGTCCAATTCATCGAAGCGCCGTTGATCGCGCAGGAACGAAGCGGTTCCCTTCCCCAAGCGGTTGTGGACCAGTGCAAGATGCTTGGAAGCGCGGTATCCGGAAACGCGGCTGGCCATGCGTCAGCCACGGACCTACGTGGTTGCCATCGGGGCCTCCATCCAGGTTTGGGATGGCATTCCAGGGCATCGGAGCGATGGCCGGGTGCGTCCTCGCGGCTTCTGCTGGGATGGCTGCTGTGGTCTGGTATATGCTAGGAGGGCGGATATCCGATGACGAGATTGAGCTCAGGTCCGGCAGAACAAGGCCAAAAAGGAGAAGAGAAAGGAGTTCTTCAAGCGGATCGTTCCAAAGCGATAAAAATGTCTTTGTCAAAATAGTGAACAAATTGTGTATTTCATTCCAAATGTGGTAGTATAACGCTGGCTTGTCACATTACAATGTGACATAGTGACTCGCACAGCCCTGCCTCTCTCTCTTCATCAGTGCCTAGTACCTGCGTGATTCGACGCACAAGTATCAGAGTCTTTCAGCGGCGCAGCTTTTGGTATTCTTGTCACACCACTCTAGTCCCGGACGCTTCTTTCTTCGCACATCGTTCCGATTCCAGGGACTTGGCGTGATCACGAGTAGTATCTTCAGTGTCTATATACATTTCTCCTTCTCAATTGCCTCCAGGCCAGATATTGTTCCATACCATTCCACTGCCCACTCAGTCATGGAGTCCGAGACTGTAAATCCTCAAGATGCACATGCAATGGGTGAGTTTGAATACTGGTAAAAATTCTATTATAATAATTGAAGGCCCAGAAATGATGGATACACTCAAAGATGAATATGCATGCCTTCACTTCGCATCCTTGTCATTGGAAGAGCTAATGCAGGCAAGACAACCTATTCTTGAAAAAGTTTGTGGTGTTGCACAGGGTACAAAACCCATTATATGATCAGTATGGAGTTCTGCTTAAGCCCAAGGGGCTGGCACATTTGAAACAATTGTTTCAGAGAAAGTATTCTGGTACTCATTTGAAGCCATCAAATAGAGGTGGGCTGGCTTGTGCACTTTGACTGTCATTGACTTCAGAACCTTTCAGCGTGGTTTACATGATATTGAGCACCAGATTACATATCCTGCAGCAACTTCATCTTCCATGACTCACAGGGCTTTGAGGCTGGTTCTGAGGAAGAGATGGAGGATGTTTGGAAATTTATTGAGAAGAAATCTATGGCAACTGATCTCAAAAATCAATTGCATGCAATTTGGTACATTTTGCATTTTTGTTTGTTTTATGTTTCATCTGATACCATAGGTACTGTATCCCATGGATAGCCTCGCCCCCTGGCATATGCAGAGCTTCAGTTCTTAAACAAAAGGATTGGAGGTAAGTCAGCAATCATTCCAGCCACAGTTATTGATAAAAATACAGTTCCTTTGGTGCTGGTCTTCACCAAGTTTGATGGTCAAATCATTCAAGAGTGGGGCAAACTTACTGACATGGATAATGACGTGATATGTGGAAAAGGGCCAGAAAAAAATGCTGAAAAATCTTTTCAGAAGTTTACCTGCCTAGAGTAATGAGTACAGATCACCCCCCAAAGGCATTTGTGAAGTTGGAAGGTCAGCAATCAGCTCTATTTAACTTGTCATAAATGACCCTGTGTTAGAGATGCACAAGGTTAAAAAGATGTCCTGAACTAACAGAGAAAACAGCTCAAACAATTGACAATGTTAGTTTGCATCATCTCTTTATCTCAACACAGGCAAACAACTTGGATCTCTGTATTAAAAAAGCTCTTCAGTGAGAGTTTCCACAATAATAGCCAACACTTAATGTGATGCATTACAGAGATGTTTTGAGCTTGAGAGAAGTATGGAGAGCAATTCCAGATACGTTTTGTCACATTTCCCATATTTACAGTAAGTAAAAGTCATTCCAACTCATGTCAGGATGATTATAGCAGAATCAGTACAGCATGGTATGCCATTTTCACAGTGAATCAACAATGACCACACATTGGAAAGGATACAATAATGTGACATATCTGCATATTTTTTTCTCATATGTCTCATGCATTGTGCATAGAAGGTGGGTATCTTCACATGGAAGTTGGTGAAGTTTACAAGACATACTGTTTTGTTGTCATTGAATAGCATCTGACAAGAAATGTGGGTGATAGTATAACTTTTTTACCTTTCAATCTTACAATTTGACAATAGTGGGTAAATGATGCTGAAATTCAATTCAATAAGCAGTCTGATGGATGCAACAGAAAGTAAGTGGCAGTACCTTTAACCTTTCCATTGGCTGATCCAAGAATATGTAGGAAGTAAGTTACACTGCACATTTTTCTGTAGAGGAGCATGAATCAACCTGCTTGATTAACAGAATGTGAGTGTCATTGGCAATGCTTAATGATCAATATCATCAATTGGTGATCAACAGAGAGTGAGTGACAGTGCCCATTTTATGCCATGGACTCTGATCCCATGACCAACAGAAAGTGAGTGACATTGGCCATTTTATGCCAGAGGCTCTCCTGACATCTGATTTCATGACCAATAGTTTGTAGTGACAGAGCCCATTTTATGCCAAGGACTCTCCTGACATCTGATCCCATGATGAACAGGGAGTGAGTGACAGTGCCCATTTTATGCCAGGGACTCACTGGACATCTGATCCCATGGCCAATAGGAAGTGAGTGACATTACCCATTTTATGCCAGGGCTCTCCTGACATCTGATCCACTGACCAACAGGCAGTGAGTGACAGCGCCCATTTTATGCCAGGGCCCTCATGATATCTGATCCTATGACCAAAGAGAGTGAGTGACAGTGCTCATTTTATGCCAGGGACTCTCCTGACATCTGATTTCATGGCCAACAGTATGTGAGTGGCAGTGCCCATTTTATGCCAGGGACTCTCCTGACATCTGATCTCATGACAAACAGTTTGTGAGTGACAGTGCCCATTGTATCGCCAAACTCAATCTGATCCACAAACAACAGGGAGTGAGTGATGGTGCCCATTTTATACTAGAGACTCTCCTGACATCTGATCCATGACCAACAGCAAGTGAGTGACAGTGCCCATTTATGCCAGAGCTCTCCTGACATTTGATCCCATGACCAACAGGCAGTGGGTGACAGTGCCCATTTTATGTGAGGGAGTCTCCTGACATCTCATCCCATGACCAACAGACAGTGAGTGACAGCATTTTATGCCAACAACTCTCCTGACATCTGATCCTATGACCAACAGGCAGTGAGTGACAGTGCCCATTTATGCCATGGACTCTTCTGACATCTGATCCCATGACTAACAGCAAGTGAGTGTCAGTACCCATTTTATGCCCAGGGACCTCATCCCATGATGAATAGTATGTGAGTGACAGTGCCCATTTTGTGCCAGGGACTCTGCTGACATCTGATCCCATGACCAACAGGATGTGAGTGACAGAGCCCATTTTATGCCATGGACTATCTTGACATCAGATACCATGACAAACAGGATGTGAGTGACAGTCATTTTATACCAGGGACTCTCCTGATATCTGATCCCATGACAAACAGGAAGTCAGTGGCAGTGCCCATTTTATGCCAGGGCTCTCTTCACATCTGATCCCATGACAAACAGGTTGTGAGTGACAGTCATTTTATTCCAGGGACTCTTCTGACAGCTGATCCCATGACCAACAGGTTGTGAGTGACAGTGCACATTTTATGCCAGGGATTCTCCTGACATCTGATTCCCTGACCATCAGAAAGTGAGTGACAGTGCACATTTCATACTAGAGGCTCTCCTGACAACTGATCTCATGGCCAATAGAAAGTGAGTTGATTAGTCATCTTCCTCTCAAGCACATTAATCTATCTTCAGCTTGTATGCTTGTTTAATTGCATCATATTTGAATTCTAATGATAGCTGTCATTAGTTTTCTGTAATCCATGCATGTGGGGTAGAAGAACATGAACAAATTGCATTCCAGAAGGTTTGAATTTAGTCTTTGTCCAAGAATGACTCTGTATTGACTTTAGTCTTATCAGCTATCACATTCCCAAGCCTTAGTTGGTAAACTATTCTTTCATTTATAAAACTGATTTCATGTTCACAAATTCAAAGCAATTGTCATCATTGCTAAGCAAGCATTTTGGGACAGGGGAGAAGTTTGGACAGCTTTGAATAATGCCTGTGACCAGTTCATGAAACAGGGTTATGTGAAAAAACTCAAAACTCAGATTACTACTCAGTCTATGCCATCTGATGATACAGACTTGATTGCATATCTATTTAATCAGACAAAGATCTGACAGTATGTGCTCCATTTAATCCACATCTCTTTCTGATTTGGATGTCAAGTGTACCTGTCCCAATTAACAAACAATAGAAATGCCTTGATATATCTGGTATAAATTGTTTCAAGTACTTAGTGAATCATGCCTTGATTTCACACGAGTGCCACGATTACAGCAACCCAGTATAATACATAGGAAAGCACAGAGGCGTCTTAAGTTTCCAATGAGCTATTTGAAGTAGATGGATGACGAGCCTTACACGTTGCACTGTTTGTCCAGCCTAGGATTGCTTTGAATATGGACCAGCCTTCACCATTGGATGCGATTTCGGGTTACAACAGTTGAGGTGCCACACGCTTCCTTGGACAGGATATGAGCCAGGGCCGTCACCATTGGAATCGTCATTGTTAGTGCCGAGTAAAACCTGCCACCTTTGTCGCTCGAAAGACCAAACTGATTTGCTGAACAATCCGGCGCCGATCAACAGCAGCACATTGGTCATGATGACCATGAAGACGGTCAAAGCTGTTCTTAGTTGAGATCGGATTCGCTGTGAGGCTATTGAACAACTGACTGGTTCTGCTGGCAAATTGATATATGATGAAACCTATGAGGAGTCCTGCCACAAGACCACGATGGCGGCAATGGGATGGATGTGGCCGATTGTCCCAATGAAACACCTCCTACGAAGACAACAGCTTCCAAGCCTACACGATACCTGTCATTATACAATCGTACAGCGGAGCAGTGACGGACCTTCACGCAAGACAGTGATGAAGGGAAGGAAAAACAGTACCCATTTGCCTGTCTTTGTAGAGCTGTCGACGTCTGTATTCCGATGTCAATGATCTCTGGTCTTGAGTGATAAGAAGCCAACTCACTTTTACCCTCAAAGGCTCTTTGAAGCTTGAAGCGCCATTTAGTTTTTGCTGAGATACAAAAAGTGCTTAAAGCTAACGTCGATTTTTTCACTGACACAAGACTAACCGCGATCCAGTTTTAACATTGAAAGACCCATGACAAATATCAATAATACAAGCAATGAGTTCGAAAATGCCTATCCATTCATCAGGACGGCGGATAAGTGTCGAAGGAAATTTCGTGTCACCTTCCCATAGCAGTTCGGCTCTCTGATACAGGTTGCTCGCCTTTGTGAACCAGACAGCAATGAATCTATGTACTGTGAAGGACTCGGCAAAGGTGACAGACCGAGGTAACTCACGCAGCGCCTATTGATAACGCAGTTATGAACCCTGCGGCAGCACCAACGAAAATCTTTGAAAAAGTGTGAAAATTCGGATAACTGAACCGAGTTACTTACCTGTATTTTAAGCTTGCGCGCAAGGCGTCGATTCACTGCCTGGAGGTCATCGACAGTGGGAGTAGGAGGAGTGCTAACAAATTTGTCTGATTCTTGTCGTCTTTGTCTTCTGACTGTGCCAAGGTGGACGTGGTGTTGTCGTCGTGAACAATCTGGTGAGCCAAGCTGAGCAAGGTTGCAATAATGATTGCAGCCTCGATGGTCTCCCTGAAGACAATGAAGAAGATGGGCACTGAAAACAGATTCTTAACCATGGGCAAAGGGACTCGGGGGTGGGTACCGTTACGATGCTTGCATTTGAAGTAGGCATTGACCGTGAGACGAATCAACAACAGAAATGTTTTTACCCGGATCTTATCAGATAAAATTTTTGTCAATAGCCGTAATCTGATAAGATCACCTGCCCGATTGCCGCGCGGATTCAGCCAAGTCGGCCGAACAGGGAAAATGTTGGAAAAGGGGAATGCTGAAAGCGGGTGAAAACAGCCGCACCGCGGAATTTTCTGAGGATCAGCCAATCACAGACGGCCGACTTATCACTTGGGCAGAACTTTATCAGATAAGTCAGGTAACCTCATACAGGCACCGCGTGCCACCTTCACACCTCTGACCGTTCCTTTGATCTTCTTATACCCTTGAGAATATTAGGGACGGGCCACCCAGAGAACATCCGAAGACCGTGACCATCGACATGTTCTCCCCTCAGTGTCGTTCAAGTTGGGCTCTGCTATTTCTCGCCACGCGCGCCTTCGCCGGCGTGCATGAGATATGGTGGAATATCACGTACGTGGAAAATGCCAATCCTGATGGCTGTATGCACGCAGAGTTATCGGTGTCAACGGTACATGGCCGTAAGTTTCTTTCTCTCCGTTCGTTTTCTTACCACTAATTCATTACTCCAACCCAGACCACCGCCGCTTGATGTCCGGTCAACGGACAAGCTCATTGTCCACGCCTTTAACTCTCTGAGCATGCCCACAACGCTGCATCACCACGGCATGTTTTTTAACTCGACATCCTGGATGGATGGTGCTCAAGGCGTGTCTCAATGGTAATCATAGCACGCGACTCCTTGTTAAAAGTAGGTTTAATAACTTCTTTTTAGCGGTATACCTCCAGGCCAACAGTTTGACTACGTTCGTGCCCATCGATACGTCAGGGCAATGGGGTACGTATTGGGTACACGCTCACGCTTCCGTACGTTTCTCCTTCTCTTTTGCATGATGATTATTTAAATCGAAAATTCAAATAGGGCCAATATGTCGATGGCCTGCGCGCACCGTTCCTCATACACCCCCAAAGGAGGCTTACTCATATGACGAGGACTATACCGTAGTCCTCGGAGACTGGTACCATAAGGAGCATAGCGTGCTCTTGAAACGATTCATCAATATCGCCAACCCAGGAGGTGCGGAACCCGTTCCAGGTACATCTACCGAAGCACATGGATGCCAAATATTTTGCGTGACGTGATCGTTAACAGATTCCGGCCTCATGTATTTTTCGCAAAACGGCCAATATCTAGGGCCCAAGTCCGTTCATCCCCAACAGGCCCCACGTCGGCCGTTGGTGTCAACGAGAACGCCACGCTTCCCTTCCAACCTGGTAAAACCTACCGACTACGAATCGTGAACACTGCGGCATTCTCTGCCTTTTACTTCTGGATCGACGGCCATGACATGAGAATAATCGAAGTCGATGGTGTAAGGTTCCTCCTGAGTTGGTTTTGAGATGTCACATTTATTAAATACTTTTTTTTTCTTTCAGACGGACATTGAAGCGTCTCCGACGGGTCTTATCAATATCGCTGTCGCCCAGAGATACTCCGTCTTGGTGACTGCTCGCAATGACACGGCGTCAAACTGGGTCATCCACGCTAACATGGATACCAATATGTTTGACAAGGTCCCACCCAATCTTAATCCTAGTAAGCAATCTCCTATTCGTAACTAGCAATTTAGATTATTATGTTCCTTCAAGACATCACGTCTTCCATCACATACAACTCCTCGGCACCTCTAGCACCGTCACAGACTGTTGACGAGTATTACCCCGTGAACGATATCTCTTTCGTACCTCTGGTCGCTATACCACAGCCTCCCCTGACAACCACCGTCGAAATAAAAGCCACCTTCCAGACGATGAGTGATGGCACTAACCGCGCCCTGTTCAATAATATCTCTTACATCTATCCCGTCGTTCCCGCGTCCTTTCTGAGCTTACTCTGGGTTCCAACGCTACCGTTTCAGAAGCTTACGGCCGTTCCAGTTTCGTTCTCAATCACAACGACGCGGTTGATATCGTTATCAAGAACGGGGACGTCGGAATGCATCCCTTGTGAGTAAGGACATCCGTTTCGATTGCGTCGCAAATTCATCCCTGCCGCCATCTCGTTTAGCCATTTACACGGACACAAAGTCATGATTGTGAACCGGGCCACAGATTATACGTCTAGCGACCCGACGCTCAATCCGCCTCTTCAAGAAGGCCAAGCCAATCCGATGCGGCGGGATACCGTACAGGTGCAGCCTTCGTCCTCGGTCACGCTGCGAGTGGTTGCAGACAACCCGGGAGTCTGGTTCTTACATTGTACGAGGACTTCGTTGCTAGGCGGCACTGCGACACTCCCATCAGAGCTAATATAAAAATTCAATTCACAGGTCATATCGAGTGGCACCTTGAAGCGGGTCTGGCCGTCCAATTCATCGAAGCGCCGTTGATCGCGCAGGAACGAAGCGGTTCCCTTCCCCAAGCGGTTGTGGACCAGTGCAAGATGCTTGGAAGCGCGGTATCCGGAAACGCGGCTGGCCATGCGTCAGCCACGGACCTACGTGGTTTGCCAATCAGGGCCCTCCATCCAGGTTTTGGGATGGCATTCCAGGGGCATCGGAGCGATGGCCGGGTGCGTCCTCGCGGCTCTGCTGGGGATGGCTGCTGTGGTCTGGTATATGCTAGGAGGGCGGATATCCGATGACGAGATTGAGCATCAGGTCCGGCAGAACAAGGCCAAAAAGGAGAAGAGAAAGGAGTTCTTCAAGCGGATCGTTCCAAAGCGATAAAAATGTCTTTGTCAAAATAGTGAACAAATTGTGTATTTCATTCCAATTGTGGTAGTATAACGCTGGCTTGTCACATTACAATGGATTTGTGACATAGTGACTCGCGCAGCCCTGCCTCTCTCTCTTCATTCAGCGTCCTAGTACCTGCGTGATTCGACGCACAAGTATCAGAGTCTTTCAGCGGCGCAGCTTTTGGTATTCTTGTCACACCACTCTAGTCCCGGACGCTTCTTTCTTCGCACATCGTTCCGATTCCAGGGACTTGGCCGTGATCACGAGTAGTGTCTTCAGTGTCTATATACATTTCTCCTTCTCAATTGCCTCCAGGCCAGATATGTTTTTGCATACCATTCCACTGCCCACTCAGTCATGGAGTCCGAGACTGTAAATCATCAAGATGCACATGCAATGGGTGAGTTTGAATACTGGTAAAAATTCTATTATAATAATTGAAGGCCCAGAAATGATGGATACACTCAAAGATGAATATGCATGCCTTCACTTCCGCATCCTTGTCATTGGAAGAGCTAATGCAGGCAAGACAACTATTCTTGAAAAAGTTTGTGGTGTTGCACAGGGTACAAAACCCATTATATATGATCAGTATGGAGTTCTGCTTAAGCCAAGGGGCTGGCACATTTGAAACAATTGTTTCAGAGAAAGTATTCTGGTACTCATTTGAAGCCATCAATAGAGGTGGGCTGGCTTGTGCACTTTGACTGTCATTGACTTCAGAACCTTTCAGCGTGGTTTACATGATATTGAGCACCAGATTACATATCCTGGCAGCAACTTCATCTTCCATGACTCACAGGGCTTTGAGGCTGGTTCTGAGGAAGAGATGGAGGATGTTTGGAAATTTATTGAGAAGAAATCTATGGCAACTGATCTCAAAAATCAATTGCATGCAATTTGGTACATTTTGCATTTTTTGTTTGTTTTATGTTTCATCTGATGCCATAGGTACTGTATACCCATGGATAGCCCTCGCCCCCTGGCTAATGCAGAGCTTCAGTTCTTCAACAAAAGGATTGGAGGTAAGTCAGCAATCATTCCAGCCACAGTTATTGATAAAAATACAGTTCCTTTGGTGCTGGTCTTCACCAAGTTTGATGGTCAAATCATTCAAGAGTGGGGCAAACTTACTGACATGGATAATGATGATGATATGTGGAAAAGGGCCAGAGAAAATGCTGAAAAATCTTTTCAGGAAGTTTACCTGCCTAGAGTAATGAGTACAGATCACCCCCCAAAGGCATTTGTGAAGTTGGAAGGTCAGCAATCAGCTCTATTTAACTTGTCATAAATGACCCTGTGTTAGAGATGCACAAGGTTGAAAAAGATTGTCCTGAACTAACAGAGAAAACAGCTCAAACAATTGACAATGTTAGTTTGCATCATCTTTTTATCTCAACACAGGCAAACAACTTGGATCTCTGTATTAAAAAAGCTCTTCAGTGAGAGTTTCCACAATAATAGCCAACACTTAATGTGATGCATTACAGAGATGTTTTGAGCTTGAGAGAAGTATGGAGAGCAATTCCAGATACTGTTTTGTCACATTTCCCATATTTTACAGTAAGTAAAAGTCATTCCAACTCATGTCAGGATGATTATAGCAGAATCAGTACAGCATGGTATGCCATTTTCACAGTGAATCAAACATGACCACACATTGGAAAGGGATACAATAATGTGACATATCTGCATATTTTCTTCTCATATGTCTCATGCATTGTGCATAGAAGGTGGGTATCTTCACATGGAAGTTGGTGAAGTTTACAAGACATACTGTTTTGTTGTCATTGAATAGCATCTGACAAGAAATGTGGGTGATAGTATAATCTTTTTACCTTTCAATCTTACAATTTGACAATAGTGGGTAAATGATGCTGAAATTCAATTCAATAAGCAGTCTGATGGATGCAACAGAAAGTAAGTGGCAGTACCTTTAACCTTTCCATTGGCTGATCCAAGAATATGTAGGAAGTAAGTTACACTGCACATTTTTCTGTAGAGGAGCATGAATCAACCTGCTTGATTAACAGAATGTGAGTGTCATTGGCAATGCTTAATGATCAATATCATACATTGGTGATCAACAGAGAGTGAGTGACAGTGCCCATTTTATGCCATGGACTCTGATCCCATGACCAACAGAAAGTGAGTGACATTGGCCATTTTATGCCAGAGGCTCTCCTGACATCTGATTTCACAACCAATAGTTTGTGAGTGACAGAGCCCATTTTATGCCAAGGACTCTCCTGACATCTGATCCCATGATGAACAGGGAGTGAGTGACAGTGCCCATTTTATGCCAGGGACTCACTGGACATCTGATCCCATGGCCAATAGGAAGTGAGTGACATTACCCATTTTATGCCAGGGGCTCTCCTGACATCTGATCCCATGACCAACAGGCAGTGAGTGACAGCGCCCATTTTATGCCAGGGCCTCCATGATATCTGATCCTATGACCAAAGAGAGTGAGTGACAGTGCTCATTTTATGCCAGGGACTCTCCTGACATCTGATTTCATGGCCAACAGTATGTGAGTGGCAGTGCCCATTTTATGCCAGGGACTCTCCTGACATCTGATCTCATGACAAACAGTTTGTGAGTGACAGTGCCCATTGTATGCCAGGAACTCTCCTGACATCTGATCCCACAAACAACAGGGAGTGAGTGATGGTGAGCGCTTTACACTCCCCCCCACGTTCCCGGTGGAGTCCCGGTGGAGTCCCGGGAATTCCTGGGAATTCCGGGACTGAAACAGAGGCCCAAAACTTTTTTTTCGGCTCTAGAATGGCCAAAAAGGACCAGGACTGTCCTGGTCCATTCCTGGACATTCCCACTGATTCCTTGGGACTCCCGAGGACTGCCCTTGCCAGGAAGCCCCGGGAGTCCTGAGGAATCCTGGTGGGGGTGTGGTTGGGGCACTGTTGCTTATATAGGTTTGTGTCACGTTGATGCGCTGTGTGGCGGGCAAACCCAAAAGAAACCCAATTTCTCGGTGCTCGAGCACACCTTCAGTGATCGACCGAGGCGGCGTTCGAAACGAATAGGAGGTAACGAAGGGGAGATTGGCACGCAACACGTACGACAGGGGGGGGGGGCGAGTCCTAGGAGGTTCTCAGACTTGGTTGAAGGTACGAGGCGCGCAGGCACCTGGTTATGTGATAAATGAAGTACAAGTGGTACTGAGTTACTTCGAAGGGGGCAACGAGGATCGAAGACTGATCGAATCTTGACGGGTGAGGCAATGAGGACGAGTGTGGCTGGTGAGGAAACACGTCGAAGGCTACGCAAGATACTAGGGGCAAAGGTTGAGACAAGGCGAGCACAGACTGGGACGAGACAACGCTGGGGACCTTGGCAAGACTCGGAGACGGCCAAAGTTTGAACCGCGAACTCAGAGGGGAGGGAAGAAAGGTCAGGACTTCTCTGTCATTCGTCTAAGACAGGTACATATATATATATAAAACAAAGTATCAAAAGGGGTAATTCGGAACAGTGTCCAGCATCAGCAATATAGTAAAAGTCCACTTGCTACCATTTTCTCGAAGTCCAATCGAAGCACGACGATGGAATAGGTCCATGACAACGAAAACGAGCATGTGCACCAGGCACAAACCGGGAATACTCTCCGCCAACATCGCCGACGTTCACAACACCCAACAGGCACTCCACAGATCCTCGGGTACCTCGGTCGAAGCTGCCTGTAACTGGATAGCGACGCACAGCCTACGTTGCAATGCCTTCGTGGTTTCTCTAGGCTTCGTATTCGTGACAGAGTAGGTCCTCGAGCTGGGGATGGTGTGTCAATTCCGCTGGAAGTCGCGCTACGTGCCAGGTTGAATAATATGCATCAGCTGGTGCGCTGGAACGAGCCTCGAATGCAGCACGCCTTCTCGATTGATGACCGCATATCGTCCGAGGGTTCGTCCGACAATAATTAGTGGTCCTCCGGATGCTATCTCCCTTCGGTAGCCCTCCTGCGCTGTGACTGTGATGATCCTCCATATGACTTGACCGACAACGAACGTGGCGCTTCCTGCGGAGGCGAGCTCTTCTAATCGAACCGAGCTGTTGATTAGTTCGAGGTGGAACCGACTTCGACTGTATGGGTCCCTGGGTGTACGCAAGGCAGATGCCTCGTCCGGGTCATGGAACATCGGCTCTAAGCCTCCTCGAGCACTGATCTGACACGTCAACATGGTTCGTCTCTCCTCCGTCACCGTCCTCGAGTCTCCGAATTGTATTCCTATCGAGTCCGAGATGGATATACTGGCTCGCTCGGATACTGGTAGCCACAAGAAGGCTGCCCCTGGGGTGAACGAAACGAAGTTGTCGTGCGTTGGCGATTCGACTGGGCTGGGAGGTACGTCTATCATGGAAGAGTCCGGATCTATTGTCGGAGGTTCGGCGCGATCGGATATCCTTGACGCAAGCGACGAACGGGCTGGCGCCGCGAGTCGTTCGAGTAGGGTCAGTGACTGTATGGTCGAGGGCGTTCCACTCTGCATCGGTCGAGTCATAGAAGCTTCGGCTGGTTTGACGTGCACGAGTCTGGGGCTATGGAGGGGGTGGTGATCATTCTGTCCTTATGTCGGCGAGGCACCAGGCACCCATTTTGCTGAATTTGCAATGTGGTGGGGCCCTGGTGACTGAACTGAGGTCGTCGCAATGTGGCCGGGTAGCGCGGGACAGGGACTGTCTAGAGACTGAGAGATGTTTCGGATATCCGCTAAGACCGAGGAGGCCGGATCGAAGACTTTGTCTGATCTCGAGCTTCGACCTTTCGTTGGCGGGCACTGCTGGCACTACGGACTTCGATTTGTGAACAGGATGCTTTGACTCGGCTCGAATGGCTTCCTCAGGAGCTGAAATGGGCTAGCGCAGGTACTGACACGTTCCAGGCGTATCATCCACCCTTTACTAAAATCTTGACTGTCCTCAGTCAATTGGAGGTATCGTACTGCCCAAAACGGTCGTGCGTGACCGGTGTGACACGTAGGCGAACAAAGCCGCGCGGCCCAGAAGTCCAAGACGCCGTCTCGCAAATATCGCCAAACACGCCGCAATTTGCAAAAGACCGTCGTGAGTCGCCGTCCAGGCTACCCATTTCTCTAACCATCTCTCTTGTCTGCGCAGCGATGTCGAGTAATATCCCAATCCCTGCGACTGTCTCGAAGGCCGCTTCTCCCGTAAAAATCGGCGCCGCCGCGCCTGCTACAACCGGCGGTTCTTCTGCATCGCTCGAGCGACTTGCTGGGGCTGTCGGCGAGGCGTCCTCGTTCGACACTTGGAGGGACTGGCTAAAGCAGCTGGCGGCGGTCGTGGTAAGCCAGTCTGCGACTTTCTGGATGGGCCGCCCTAACAAAACGCAGGAGAACTGTGACATTTGCGAGATGGAGGCCCCTGCACTCGAGGTGGCCGTGCGGCTCTGTCGGCGCGCGGAAGAACTACCGAGCCAACGGGGGTTCCAGGGCCTCGGGAAAACGAAAGCGATGGCCATAATCCGAGAATTCCGAAGCGGTACGTCGAGCTTTCGTTGCCGACTTCTTCAACTGACCGATCAACTACAGGGGCAGGGGACTTCACACCGCTCGAAAACATGACTGACCGCCCGACTGGCACCGACGATGCACCACCGGTCTCTGCCTCGCCGAACGAACGTCTTCAAGCGGTCGTGGGTTCGAGGCCCATCATTCGACTGCCTACGATCGAGGGCTACGCATCGGACGAGAGCGGCGACGAGAGCGAGGACAAGCTGAAGGGGAGGATTCGGCGGCGGACGACACGGCGGCCCCGCGCAAGTAACAATAAAAACGGAAGCAGGTGCGGACACTGGTCCCAAGGGTAAGCTGCCGATTATGGACCCGACGGAATTCAAAAGGCGGTATGCGGAGAACGATCGGCGCTAGAGGAGGCCGGCCGCCGCCAACCGCGAGCAAATAAGGTCAGAGGCGCATCATAGCGAGGTCGAGGGAAGTGGCTAATTCGAGCGTAGTGCGGCCCGTGCCAAAAGGCGCAAACCAAGACCTTCTGCGCTCTCGACAAACGTTGCCTCGAGGCGAACACAGACGAGCCGTGGCGCGACAAGTGTCTCCGCTGCAAGGTCTCGAGGGTAGTATGCAACTTCAGCGCGATTGAGATAGACCACGAAGAGGTCGCGACAGTCTTGGCAAGCCCAACAACCACTAAACGAGATCGAGCGGCGAGCAGCGACGAAGTAGGAGCGCCGAAGAGAATGCGCCGGGCCCCGAAGCAAGGGCCCACTACTGTAGCGGCGACGAAGACACCCGCGAAGATGCAACCGAGGGGAAAACCGGCGGTGCGAGCGCCAAAGGGACGCGTGGAGCAGGCCTCGGCGGGACCGTCGCATGACGCCCCGGGGGTCTTGACCTTCGATCCGAATGTGGTCGGTCGGCTCCCAGTCGGCGAACGCCTATCGACCTATCTGAAGTATAATGCCATCTTCAACAAGCTCGAACGCGAGCTCGTACGCAAGGAAAAGGCCGAAGAACAGAGGCGCAAGCAAGACGTGATTGAAATCGACATCGGGGAGTCTGGTAAGTAGTAGGGCGCTCCGTGGTCGAACGTAGCTGATAGCGGCAGATCTCGAAGAGCACGAAGCGAACAAGGCAGGGAGGACGGGAGGCAAGGGAAAAGCGAAGGCGGTCTAGGGTTCGGATGCTGTTGCGGGCTCGTTCGGCTGTCCGATGGATCTCCTCTTTGACCTCGTAGGGGCGTATATGTTGTTTTGCGTGTGAATAAAAAACTGCTGGTTGTGAGTATGTCTGTGTCTGAAGCTAAGATCGAAGCGTGTGTACAAGGGAAACGAGAGGTAACACAAGGGAAATCGAATCAAGGTAAATGTAAACGAATTACTGATAATAGTTCGCAACGGAAAGGAAGACAATCGAAACTAGAGAAAGAAATGGTGAAAGACAAGAGATTGGGTCCACCTTGTTGAAAAGTGGCTTTCAGGGCTTCGTGCGAGGTTGCGCTTCGCGGTCTTCAATAGTCTCCGTCAACCGCCTCTCCTCCATCTTCATCACTCTCGCCGGGGTCACCTACTCCTGGATCTTCTTCTTCGTCCGCTGCCTCCGGCGTTCGAGCAATTTCTTCGTCGTCATCCCCTAGGCTCGTCGAGGCCTGCATCTCGTGGAGACGCTGTAAATGGACGTCCAGCGCATCATGAGGGACTTCAATTGTCTTTCGGGCAAAGTAGGGAATGACTCTAAATGCGGCAACGGGTCTATCGAGGACGGAACCGTCTAATTCACACACAACATAGGCTCCTCCGCGGTTTCGGACAAGGACGACATAGGGACCGTTATAGCGAGCGCGCATCTTTCGATTCAAAGATTTTTCGATGGCGGTATTGCGGACTAGGACTAGGTCTCCTAGTTGGAACGAGTAGTCTTTGATACTTCGGTTATAGTCCGATTCGAAACGTCTAGCCGCCTTAATTCGAGCCTCGAAGACCTTGTCGCGAAGGGCCTCCACTTGCTCCCGTCGTTTCTGCAGCTCGGTCGCTCGTCGGACAATGAGATCTGTGGTAGACAAGAAGGCGTTCGGAGGCGGCAATAGGTAAGTGGCTTCGACGATATCCAAAGGGAGCAACGGGTGCGTGCCGGTGACAGCAAAGTATGGGGAGACGCCCATTCGTCGACGAACTGTGACTCGCTCGGCCCAAAAGACGTGTGTAGGGACCTAGCCCACTTCGACTGATCTCCGCCACAGGCTTTGTACAACGACTGTCTAACGTCGAAGTGCGCGCGCTCAACAATCCCATTGGCTTGTGAGTTATAACCTGAGATCCGGATGTGATTGATCTTGTACTGCTTGGACAGGTAGGTGCACGCGCTGACAATCGAAGAACCATTGTCGGACACAATCTCCACTAACGCTCCCCATCGACACAAGAGGTCTTCAAAGAGCCAAGAACCAATTGCTTCGGCTGTCTGCGTGCGCAGGGCACGGTACTCTGGGTAGTGAGAGAGCGAACATCGTGCTTGAATCAAGTAGTGATACCCTTTCGAAGGAGGTAGGTGCATGATGTCGATATAAACTTTTGAGAAGAGGGGGGCTGGCTGGGCAACAGTGGGTGGGATTCGAACAAGACGAAGTTGACGCTCCTGACACAGATGACAAGTCTGTAGGTACCACTTGATGTCTTCGTGAACGTGCGGCCACCAAAACCGTTCTAAGATGAGGGCCCGAGTAGCGTCGAAGCCCTTATGTCCAACGTCGTCGTGGCATTCCTGAAGCACTCGAACGCGATGGGGCTGGTCCACAACGACTTTGTGTAAACCGTTTGCGTCCTTTCTCCACAACTTTTCGTCCTGCAAGAAGAATCGAAGGCAGTACCTTATGAACGACTGGTACTCTTTGTCGGTCATGTCCACAGGTCGTCTCAGGTCATGAAGGAATTGTCTAACGAAGGGTAATCGGGCGTCTTCTTTCTGTGCGGCATCTGTCCTAGGTATTCTGGTGTAGCTGATAGGTTCGTCATCGCTGGCGAGCACCAATACCCTGAGCACGGTGTCTGCAACCGGGCTATAAGTGCTGACTGTTCTGCAAAGTGACGCGCACGCCGTCGGCTTCGAGAGGGACGCCATAAAAGGCGAGGGGTTAATGATGTGCATGAAACTGTACAAGTTGTCGATCCAATCATTGAAGGCCTCGTCTTCCGCTTCTTCGTCAATGGCTTCATCGTCTGGTTGTCTGGGTCTTCGAGACAATCCGTCTGGGCCGTGATGGGTACCTGGGACATGGACGAGCTCGAAATGGAATGACAAGATGGCCAATATCCAGCGATTGACCGAGGCTGATGGCGCGATATCCGGGTTCTGCAACATCCCCTTGATATACCGCGCATCCACTTCGACTATGAGGTTTCTCACTCCCAATATGTAAAGCTTGAACTTCCTCAACGCTCGGTAAAGCCCAAATATCTCCAGCTTAGCCTGAGAGAACCGGCATTCCCTCTCGTTGAGGGTGATAGAACCAAATCGACTATAGTAACGCTTCTTCGGGTCTTCTATGTCGCATTGGCAGAGGTAAAACCCGATTGCAATCGGCGAAGTGTCGACGGCTAGGATAACTGGGGCTGATGAGTGATAGTCGAGGGGTCGAATGGCAGGCGAATCTAAGACGGCTTTCTTTAACTCGTTTTGCGCTCTAATCTGCTCTTCTCCAAACTCAAACTCGACTCCTTTCTTCGTGAGCATCGTCAAGGGTGGGCCTTCAAGGAATAGTGCCAGATATAGATCCTGAAGAGGCCAACGGTTCCGAGGAACGCTCGAACGTCCGACAGAGATTGGCAGGGTCCCCAGGCAAGGATTGCTTCGACCTTCTGGCTGTCTGGAACTCGCCCTTCAATAGTGCAAACATGGCCTACGACCGTTATTTCTTCGGCACACAACACCAACTTCTTGCCTGAGAATGTCCCACCCGCATACTTCATCCGCTGTACAATCCGGTTGAGGTTCTGAAAATGCTCCCATACGAAGCGCCGTATATCATTGTTTTCGGGGATAGTCTCGTATGAACCGTCTTCTAGCTGGTACCTCGAAGCGGGACCCTTAACCGGAACGTCGTCGATATAAGGGATTGTGTAGTCAGGGATCTCGAGTTGCAAGATGTAGGTTACGTCGTCATGAAAGATGGGGACTGAATTGGTCCATCCCATAGGAAGGGTGACCAGTCGAAGCGCTCCGAAGGGGGTTTGAAATGTCGTAAGATCTCTAGAACTTTGGGAGATTAAGCGCTCGTCGTATCCTACGAATAGGTCCAACATGGCTCCGCAGGCTCGACAGGCGAAGTTCTCTGCCAGATGTTCGGGAATTGGCGTGACACCCGAATGCTGGATGGTGACTTTGTTTAACGGTTCGAGGGAATGAACGATACGCAGGCGTCCGTCTTTCTTGGCTACGCAAAACCACCGCGATCGATAGGACGAGTTCGATGGCTCATAAACTCCTGCCTGTATCTTCGTCTGAATCATCTTGCATACTTCGTCGTATATGCCTGGCGGAATGGGGATATTTTTCTGGATCCAAGGGTGGTGGGGAATCGTAGGTATGTCGATTGGTGGAAAGTACTCTTCTTTGAAACATCCGCGTTCGGCGTCTGTCCAAGCGAATCCTTCGTGGTGCAACGTCATGAAATGGTGTAATAGTTTCCGTTCTTCAGGGCGTAAAAACCCGTCCTTGTGTACTGCATCGAGCACTTCCATACGCTCTTGAGTGTATCGACCCGTGGGCACGAACGAAGGTGGCCGAGGGTCTAAAATCGGTATATCTCTAAGGGGATCTCCCGTAATGTTTCTGACGATTCGGAATTCTTGCGGGAGCATGCCGATGACTGGCTTGACTTTTTGTGCCACCGGCTTATAGCGCTTTCCAAAAACTGCAATAGGGGTCGAGGCGCCATCGGAGCCTCGAGGCGGCTCGAATGAAGTTGTGTAATGTGTATAAGGTATGTTCGAAGGTTCCTTGTCGGTGTCGCTGTCCTCGCCTAAGTCGGGGAGCTCAGCATAATTCTCTTCAAGGAAGTCCTCCACGGTGCAGCCGGCGACGTCTTGAGTAAAAACTGACGCCACCTTGCTGCTTGATGTGTTATGAGCCGAGGTGGATGAGGGCTGCAATAATAACGAACGAGCACGAGGGTCGAGGATAAAGGGGTTGTCGTGGCTATTCTGTAACGCTGCAACGAGAAACAAGTGGGACATCGCGTCTCGAAGGGGTGACCTTTTGTTCGAGGGCGCATGGTAATCAACAGATTCGGGCAAGGGGGCGTAGGCGGAAATGTGCAATGGTTTTTGTTCTTTTTCATCGACTTCTATGATCAACGCAGCTTCTCCTCGATCCTCTATCAAATCCTCGAAGCGCAGCAAAAATCCCCTTCCATCATGGCCTTTTCCCTTCGTCTCATGGTGAAGAATGGCGGGCCACGCTCGATGGTTGGTACCGTCCACTGTCTCGCTGTGACCGGGTCCGTAATGGTGACGGTTTGCTCTGCATTGGCGTAGTTCTTGATAACTGACTGAGCTATGACGTCGAAGGGGCGCCCTAAGAGTATATCGTATGCCGGGGACCGAACTACGTGGACTTGGAACAGGAATGTAATTCCGTCGATGGAGAATGGCACGTTCTGGGCAAGACCGAGTGTTTTATCGAGGGTACCATTGGCTGATTGCATCTCGAGTGATATCCCTGGGTTGTACGGGATGCCTATCTGGTGACTGACTGCGTCTGACATACAGACAATCATGCTTCCGGGGTCGAGGATGCATTCGACGAGACCTTTGTCGGCTATGTCCATTTTGATGGCTCGAAGGGCATGCGATTCCTTAGCTACCAATAACCTGACTGGTCGGTCCGGTCCCTGGGCCGAGTAAAAGACTTGTGCTAAGTCTGGGACCTGATAGACGCCGGGCTTAACTTGTACTGGCTCGCATTTGAAGGTTTCGAGGGCCGGGTGGGAAATGATTTCTTCGATCTGCTCTACTCCATCTCCAACGTAGTGTACCGGTGCCTTAGCAGCCGGCTGACGCTTAGGGGTTACTGCCTCTCTAACACGGTATCGAAGGTCTGGCGAAAGGGAAAGTAGTTCTTCAAAGGTGATGGTAATATGATTCTCCTTCAAAGTACGTTTGTAGACCACGTCCGCAATCTTTGGATCCTGAATTGGCGCAGTGGTGATGTATGCTGGGTCTCTCTCTTTTGCTTTCAGGGGCTGAGCAAAGTTTCGATCTACTGGTGGAAGGTAGTTTGCGTCCTTCGCTTTCTCGAATGGATGTGTCGGAAGCTCAGAGGTTCCTCCTGGTGCTTCTTGAGTTGCCGTTGCCTTCGGTTTAGTGGTAGAGGATGGTCCTAGCTGCGAGGTGGGGCAGACGCGCTCCGATATTCTACTACCGCTAGCCGCGTTCGAAGGCGGGGGAACCGACTGCTTTTCCGGTGCTTTCTCTGCTGCTCTAGCGCTCAAGGGCTGTATGCCACTCGTCGAAGGGAATGGGGGCTTTGGTGCCGAAGTTGGGCGTTTCAAGATTTCGACGCGGTCGAAGACTAGCTTCTTCTTCTTCTGCCTATCCTGTAGGGCGAGGACTTGTTGTCGGAGCTCCTCGAGACGGATATCCAAATCTTCTTCGTCTGGTGTCACCACAGCCATGGACGCCTTGGGCGACATATCGGCTTGATCTTGTCTTGTCGCAGGAGCAACACTGAAGAACATTGAGGAAGTACTTCCTGTCGTCGAAGTAGATCCGAAGTGGGCGGCCTATCTGCTGCGGAACCGAGTTGTCTGCGCCACCATTCGTCCATTCTATCCTTCAAGAACTGCCCTTCGATGTTCCTTGGTACCAACAGGCCAGTAGGAGAGCAAGTCGTCCGTCGGGCCTCTTAATTGCTTTACCTTCTCGAAGGTACTGTTCAGCCTGGGCGCAACTGGCAATGAAATGGCCGTTGCCTCCGCAGAAGTTACAAAGATCGCCATCACTGGGGGCCGTCGGTACTGCTGAGATGCGGGCTGACTTCCATGGGTCGAGTTGTTCGATTGAGGTATAGGGATAGTTCCTGTGGGGCGTGCTCCCGAAATTGAAGCGGTGACGCTCTCGGCTATGGTCTGTGCAAATTTGCCAAAAAGGTTGTAAAGATCCCTGCTTAATCGGGGTCGATCCAGCTATTGAGACTGCTGGCTGAGACTGGTGTATATGAGGAAAGTGGTTCGTACATATCTTCTGGGAAAAACGAAGAGCCTCGAAGCAGGAACATGGCGGCTCGATAGACATCACCCATGGCGTAGCCGTCGTCAGGATCTATAGCGGGGTGGTTGTGCTTAGTTGATGAGCGACCCTTCGAAGGAACTCGGTGGGGAAGCCCTTAACAAACATCCGGCGCTGTTCCATCTCCGATATTTTGTTGTGCTCTACCAAGTAGGTGGTGATCGCTCTGAAGTCACGGTAGTATTCCCCTAGCTCGGATGCGGTACTGATGCCTTTCTGCTTTCGCTTGTCGCTTAGTCAAATGGCATCTATCAAGTTGTATTTGCGGGAAGACTCGGCGCCAGGGTACGAGGCAATGACTGCCTCCTTGAAGCTTTCGTACGAGTGCGGGACCTTCGCTTCAGGCAAGGAATCCCATATTTCATAGTCGTGTGATTCGAGGTAGCGCTTAGTATGTTCTTTTTCGCTGCTGAGCTTCGTGTACCTGGGCTGCGTCTAACAATAGCTCGACTTCTCGGAAGTATCGAGGCAGGTCACGAGGCTTTGACGAATCAAACTTGGGCGCGGATGCACTAGTACTCGAAGGCATCGAGGTCGAGGGGTTTTGTTGGTTCGGTTGGACATAGATAATTTGCGGCGGAGGCGGAGGAGGAGGCTCCTGAGGAAATCCATGGTGTGCTTCCATATCTGGCTGTACTGTGAGGTCTGCAAGGTCTTCACTGTCGCTGGGATACTGAATTTCTTCTTCGTCTGTCTGACTCAAGGATGAAAAGGAATGGTAATTGTCACTTCGAGGCGAATCGATTNTCTAACTCTATAATATCTGTCAAGATATTAATAGCAGTGAACTCTATAATTATATCCACATATACAAACATTGATTATATGACAGATTAGATAAGATCGGTCCCATCCAAGATAAGATCGGATAGATCCGAGATGTTTCCCACGGTGCGGAACACATCGTGTGTGTAACGGATTACATCCGTTTCAACAGGAAAGTGCGCTAGGCCATGGAGGGGGGGAGGGGGAAAAAAATTGCTAGGGGCAGAAGAGAAGGGGAACAGAGTGCCAAGCAAGCTCAAGGCGAAGGGAGAAACTGGGAAAAGCTCGCTAATTAGTTGTCTAGTGCAGACAACAATGCCCAAGTATTACCACCAGACCAAAAAGTCCTCCTTCCTCTTTTACCACCACCTTCTCACGGGGTTGGTGCATTTGAGCAAAGATCACAGCGCGCTCCAGCAGTGTACAGAGGCATTTGAGCTTGATAAACCAGTCAAAAACAGTCTTGTGAAACCCCGTATCACGTTCTCCCCCCCCCATACTCCCTTCCCTTCACTCTGTCTGTTCCCCTCCTCCTTTCCCCTTCCTTCCCCCCCCCCCCCCCTTCTTCCACAGCGCGCTTCCCTTGGATTAAGGTATGTCATCTCCCGATGATGCGCTGTGCGGCGGGCAAACCCAAAAGAAACCCAATTTCTCGGTGCTCGAGCACACCTTCAGTGATCGACCGAGGCGGCGTTCGAAACGAATAGGGGGTGACGAAGGGGGGATTGGCGCGCAACACGTACGACAGGGGGGGGGGGGGCGAGTCCTAGGAGGTTCTCAGACTTGGCTGAAGATACGAGGCACGCGGGCACCTGGTTATGTGATAAATGAAGTGCAAGTAGTACTGAGTTACTTCGAAGGGGGCAACAAGGATCGAAGACTGATCGAATCTTGACGGGTGAGACAATGAGGGCGAGTGTGGCTGGTGAGGAATCGCGTCGAAGGCTACGCAAGATACTGGGGCAAAGGTCGAGACAAGGCAAGCACAGACTGAGACGAGACAACGCTGGGACCTTGGCAAGACTCGGAGACGGCCCAAGTTTGAACCGTGAACTCGGAGGGGAGGGAAGAAAGGTCAGGACTTCTCTGTCATTCGTCTAAGACAGGTACATGTATATATATAAAACAAAGTATCAAAAGGGGTAATTCGGAACAGTGTCCAGCATCAGCAATATAGTAAAAGTCCACTTGCTACCATTTTCTCGAAGTCCAATCGAAGCACGACGATGGGAATAGGTCCATGACAACAGAAACGAGCATGTGCTCCAGGCACAAACCGGGAATACTTCTCCGCCGACATCGCCGACATTCACAACACCCAACAGGCACTCCACAGATCCTCGGGTACCTCGGTCGAAGCTGCCTGTAACTGGATAGCGACGCACAGCCTACGTTGCAATGCCTTCGTGGTTTCTAGGCTTCGTATTCGTGACAGAGTAGGTCCTCGAGCTGGGGATGGTGTGTCAATTCCGCTGGAAGTCGCGCTACGTGCCAGGTTGAATAATATGGCATCAGCTGGTGCGCTGGAACGAGCCTCGAATGCAGCACGCCTTCTCGATTGATGACCGCATATCGTCCGAGGGTTCGTCCGACAATGATTAGTGGTCCTCCGGATGCTATCTCCCTTCGGTAGCCCTCCTGCACTGTGACTGTGATGATCCTCCATACGACTTGACCGACGACGAACGTGGCGCTTCCTGCGGAGGCGAGCTCTTCTAATCGAACCGAGCTGTTGATTAGTTCGAGGTGGAATCGACTTCGACTGTATGGGTCCCTGGGCGTACGCAAGGCAGATGCCTCGTCCGGGTCATGGAACATCGGCTCTAAGCCTCCTCGAGCACTGATCTGACACGTCAACATGGTTCGTCTCTCCTCCGTCACTGTCCTCGAGTCTCCGAATTGTATTCCTATCGAGTCCGAGATGGATATACTGGCTCGCTCGGATACTGGTAGCCGCAAGAAGGCTGCCCCTGGGGTGAACGAAACGAAGTTGTCGTGCGTTGGCGATTCGACTGGGCTGGGAGGTACGTCTATCATGGAAGAGTCCGGATCTACTGTCGGAGGTTCGGCGCGATCGGATATCCTTGATGCAAGCGACGAACGGGCTGGCGCCGCGAGTCGTTCGAGTAGGGTCAGTGACTGTATGGTCAAGGGCGTTCCACTCTGCATCGGTCGAGTCATAGAAGCTTCGGCTGGTTTGACGTGCACGAGTCTGGGGCTATGGAGGGGGCGGTGATCGTTCTGTCCTTATGTCGGCGAGGCACCAGGCACCCATTTTGCTGAATTTGCAATGTGGTGGGGCCCTGGTGACTGAACTGAGGTCGTCGCAATGTGGCCGGGTAGCGCGGAACGGGGACTGTCTAGGGACTGAGAGATGTTTCGGATATCCGCTAAGACCGAGGAGGCCGGATCGAAGACTTTGTCTGATCTCGAGCTTCGACCTTCGTTCGGCGGGGCACTGCTGGCACTACGGACTTCGATTTGTGAACAGGATGCTTCGACTCGGCTCGAATGGCTTCCTCAGGAGCTGAATAGGGCTAGCGCAGGTACTGACACGTTCCAGGCGTATCACCGATGGCAAGAGGTCCTTCATGGCCTCTTCAACCGACTTCGGCTTACCGAGGTCGGTTCCTCCTTCGCCGCGTGCCTCCTGCCCAACTCCCCGGGCAGCGAGGCAATCCATTTCTCCACTGCCATCCCCCGACCCTGAGGTCGCAGTCAGTAACGCCATCAAATTATTCTTTGATGTTATTTGTAATAGGCCAGAACGACGCACCCCGGATCGGTCAGCCATCCTACGCGTCCAGCTCGAAGAGCTGCACTCTCAAGTTGCCCAAGTCGACTGTGGTAAGTGTGATCTATGTGACACCCACCGTGTTCACGACAAATCTTGCAGGCATGTGGGGCTATGCCCTATATGCTGCGTCATGCGTGGCCACGAATGGTGCACCCACGAGGCGCACTTCCCCACTGCCTTGGGAGTAGAAATCTACGATGACAGTGTCGATATGACCTGCATAACATTGGTAGACGAGGTCTATGAGCAAGAACTCATTTGGGCCTCGGCGCGCAGCCTCAGCGCCCAACATAATCCAGACAGCGCGCTCCCCCCGGACCACTCCTATGTCAATATGAACACAGCGGACATCCCAGCTATGTCCTCCCCCTACAGTAGCTGCTTCGTTTGGGACAAAACGATGGGTGTCGGACGATGGGCGGACATCCCAGTGTTCACCCAGAGTCCTGACCCATGCACAGGCCATGATGAGTATGGAACTCCCTGCCTCAACATGGAACAAACGGTCACCCCTCCAGCAGTCCCAATGGCCCCGCCAACCACGCCAACTCCACATCGGATCCGCCAGGCCAAATTAATGGAGGCCACTTTGGGGACGACCCGCTCCCAGGCACCTGACACCCCGTCATACAAGCCTCTCGTGCAGCCTCTACCGATTATGGCCCCGCGACCAGCAACTACCCTCATGCCCGCTTTCGCCCCACCCACGCGGATGTTTTCTACACCAAGACACCCGCTACCACCCAAGCCGTTTACCCCTACATGGGGCAATCGCTTCTCCCCCCTGGCCTCCCCGCCAGTCGTCCCCTTGACCCTCCCAGAACAGGACCACGGCTTCCTGTCCGATCACCCCCAGTCCATTGCCGAGTGCAAAGCCTGGGCAAGAAATACAAGGACATTGACGTCCACTCACTGGAGGGCGCGGCCCTGGAAAACTTCCTAGTAGTTGTCACTCACTGTGATAGCGTACTCAAAGCAGACGCAAGGGCCAAGCAGAAAGCCCTCGCAGAGGCCAAAGCAGTGGGTGCGGAGAGAGAACGGAAGGAGAAGGAAGTGCGCGATAGGGCAGCACTGACGCAGAGGCATCTGGCTGAAAGTGCCAGATTAGCGGAACAGAGAGCGGCTGCTCAGGCGGTGCTTACCCAGATTGGGAAGACCGACGAGGCAGACATGGTAGTAGATCCCGTGCCAGAACCCCTCTCCGACCCCGAGGATAATTTTGCAGGGGCAGAACCAATCATCACAGATGACGCGGCGGCAGCAGCAGCAGAAGATGAGGCAGCAACACAAGAGGCCTACACAGAGGCCCTATACAAAGACCTCCTTACATCTGGCAAGGAGGTCTGTGAAAAGGACGGAACCCCTCCCTACTTTGAAGTCCCTGCAGAAGCCTGGGAAGACCTCTCAGGACTAGCTCGTGCAGAAAGGGATTACCTGCGGGCTTTCTGAAACAACACCCTTGCCACAACTCACTTAGCTGGCCACGCCATTCTAGCAGGCATCATCCAAGTCGAACTCGTCGATGTCGAGATCGAGGAGTTCCAAGCTCTGACCACCCTCATGTGGCAGAAACTGACCCCCGCCGCTAAAGCCAAACTCCCCCTTGACAAAGCCATTCGGCCTGCATCATCAACAACTCGCAGGAACTCCATCCTGCTGGCACCGCCAAAACAACCAAAAAAAAGGAAAGATCCCCCCAAAACAGCGGAGGGACCCAAAGGCGCAAAAGGCGTGATCTCCGTCAAAGACTCCCTTGAAGCCATGGGCCTCGCCCGAGTGATTGCGGCGGAGTCTGGAACAACGGTTGAAGAAAGCTTTCGCCACGCAGTGGCCATTGTCATGGGGCGACAAAATGGGGCAGGGTCCAAAGGGTCAGGGAGGAAGGACGGGACACCCCCCTCTCGTGGAGGAGCAGGCTCTGGGAAGCCCTCCTCTAACTCCCCCAGGAGATCATATGCAGCAGCAGCATTGGGCGATGCCGATGGCTGGCAATCGAGTCGAAGGAAGAAAGAGTCATGCACGGCACGGGGCACCAACAAGAGTGATGTGGTACTCTCACTACCCTCGGAGGTCCGGACCAACTTCCAAATCGGATCACGCCCCGAGGGCGATGAACTCATGCATGGCGTCTTCGGAGCCATCTCTGCCATCCCAGACTACAAGACTGCCTTCAAGGGGACGGTCCCACCCAACACCCTCACATCAGTCCACTGGACCAACAGGGACACACTAGTTGTCAAATGCGCCATTCATGTCACGGAGGACCAACGAAGAGTCGTTGCCCAAGGTTTCGCGGATTATGCCCACGTTGAAGACAGCGAGATCCAGCTGATCAACCGGCCAACAACCTCTTCCTTGAAATTTCAATCGGTCCCCACGAGGGCTGCAAATGGCGACCTATACTCGGAGGACCGAATCCTCGCAGACCTGAAAGCCCACCCCAAGTGGGTTGACGCCAAGGTAGTTGGTCTCCCCAAATGGATAAAGGCTAAGAACATGACAGCACTAGGCCCTGACGGCACCATCCTGGTCGAAATTAAAGATGTTCTGTCAGGCGCCAACGCAAACTACCTTTGCAACACAAATGTCACCATCAACGGCAAACCTAGCCGCTGCTGGAAGTGGCTATTTAAGGACTCAATCCCTCAATGCTCATCATGTTGCCGATGGGGCCACTCACAGTTCAACTGCCGACTGGCACGCGCTACGTGTGCTAAGTGCTCTGGACCTCACCCAACCCACCAACACCAAATGTATTGCGGATACTGCAAGGCAGGAAAACCTTGCAACCTCAAGGTATGCGTCAACTGCGTTGCTGGCGGATCAGACCACCGGCACCATGCAACCGACAAGGCGTGTCCCTTTTTCCTTGCACGCAACAACTCAGAGAAGATGAAGGCGCTAGGCAAAGAACGGGCGACAGCTCGCAAGGCATTGAACATGGGAGAACATATCTCCGCCATTCAAAAACGACAGGCCGCTCAAACAGCTGCCATCATCATCGCTCCCCTGGCTGCTGGCGCCATTCAAACCCGGACCCAACCAGCAGACTCTGCAATTACCCTATGATTCAGCGACCCTTCAGCAATAGGTTTCGCTTCTTATTTTATAATGCTCAGAACTCATTTGCTGACGTCTCAATTTTATTGGAAACATCCTACAATACTTATGAAATTATATTTATTCAGGATCACCCATATAGGGATGAGATCCGCAGGACGCAAGATCCCACAAACCCTGAAGGCATCCCCCAACCAGGCGGACCCAACCACCCACAATGGCTATGCCTTGAAGGCACTACCATCCACAAACAGAAGTCAGGTGTAGCTTGCTACATCAACAGGACAATCCACGAAGCGTTCCATGTAGCAGCCGACTCAGTAACTTTTCACCACCCCGATATTTTATTCTTCTCCATCACCCGTCTCGAGGACCAGTGCACGGAGTATTTCATTAACATCTATAGGCGCCCTGCTGACGGGAGCGCCCTCGAGAACCTTTTACAGATACTCCCATCATTAACAGTGGTCAGCATCATCCAAGGAGATTTCAATCTCCACTCGTCAATGTGGGACGAGGGGGTAATCAGAGAAGATAGAAAGGCCCTCCTTCTGATTGAAGGAATGAGCGCGGCCAGTTTGACATGTGTCAATGATCCAATGGCACCCACTTGGTACCGGCGCGGCGACACACCCAGAGTCCTAGACTTGGTCTGGGTCCACGATTGGGTCTTGGAGGCCGCTCGCTTCAACTGTTTCTTTAGCGTCTCAGGCGCAAAGGTTGACCACCTCAAAGTCTCCCTCCACTTTTCGGATGATGGCTCAGGCCCCCGGTTCAGGCGAGAACCATACATTCCCCGCGACTCCGATAGCGAGAAATCCTTCCTGGAGGCTATAACTAGGGTCTCAGCCCCGGACGCCCAAGGGCCTCAGGCCCTCACTGACGCTCTTTACAGCGTGGTAAACCGCACCTGGACAGCCAATGCCAAATGCCCCAAGACGGGCGGCAAACCCACCAAATGGTGGTCCCCAACATGCCAAGCAGCCAAGGAGCTTTACGAGGCAAACCCCAACACGGCCACCAAATACGCCCTGCGGCAAGTGACCAAGGAAGCAAAGAGGGCCTACTTTGACGAAAAGCTTGAATCCATGTGTGAATCAGGCGACATATGGCCGGGCGTACGATGGACGAGGGAAAGACCTCTCCCCAAGTTTCCTTTGGTCGCAAAGCCTGATGGTCAACCAGTCAAATCTCTCGATGACTTGTGGGAGACGGCGCAGGCTCAATTCGTTGATAAACAAGCGGAAAGGGAGGTGCAGTGGAGACCTCCATCCACTAGAGCAGAAGCCAGTCCGCGAGTGGGCAGCCTTGTCACAGTGGGAAGCACTCAAGGTGCTGAAACCGACATCCAACGTGTCAGCCCCAGGACAGGACCACATCACCTGGCGACATATCAAACTTCTGGCCCGTAACCAAACCTTTCTCAAATTCGCAGTCAACCTGTTCAACAACATACTGGACGCAGGCGTTTTCCCAACACAGTTCAAGTCAGCCAAAACAATCATCATCCCTAAACCCAAACGGGCAGACTACACGCTCATGAAAAATTATCGTCCCATCGCACTCCTCAACTGCATGGGGAAGTGGTTTGGTAAAATATTCGCAGAGCGACTCCAACAGGATGCAATCCGATATGACCTATTACACCCCCTCCAATTCGGTGGCCTTAAACAAAGATCTACCACAGACGCTGGCCTATTCATCACCAACTGGGTCCATCAGGCTCGAGAGGCAGGCAAGATCACGTCGGTTCTGGCCATCGACTTCGCCCAGTATTTCCCATCAATGAAAAGTGATGTGTTGCGCTTCCTCCTCCACAAACAGGGATTCCCGGACAAAGTAGCAGTTTTGGTCGACTCATTCTACAGCGACCGCGTCACCCAATACTCATGGGGATGTGCCACATCCAGCCCCTCCCCAGCAGGGGAAGGAGCACCCCAGGGATGCCCAGTGTCGCCCATAGCCACAGGTTTATACGTTGCGCCAGTTTTGTGCCACTACTTCCCATTTGACCCACGACGCAAACACTGTATCGTAGGCTTCATTGACGATTCCAGTCTCCTGACAGCTTCGTTCTCTATGACCGAAAACATAGCCACCCTCCGGCGCCTCTACACGTCATATACACGAATCATGGCCGCCATAGGTCTTCAAATAGAACCCTCAAAAACGGAACTCTTTTCATTTCTCCCTTTCATTCGCAAAAGTATATATGATATTACACCATCTGCTAAAGAGCTTCGGAAAAAATTTAAAACGTCTGCTAAAGAGTCCCAAACACAGCATATACTGTTAGATAAAGAGCCCACGAAGGCCAAATCATTTCCCTTTTTTCCTCTCTCATCCTACACCGTCACCCACTCCCTTGACCGGACAAAGAACTAATCCTATCTAGCGCACGCATCAAGCTGACAGATCCCAATGGGTCAACAATAGAAATCAAAGCGACGAAGGACAGATGGCGGTACCTGGGTTTTTTCTTCGACCCATATCTATCTTTTAATTCACATATCGAATACTATGTTAACAAATCTCTTTCTTCTATTAGCGCCTTACACATGATCGGGAACGCAGTGAGGGGTATCACAGTCAAACAACGAATACAAGTTTTTAAGGCCTGCATATGGCCGATAATGGCCTACGGCCTCCCACTATGGTACCAGCTGAACGGGAAAGGCGTCAAGGCCAAACTCGCAAAACTGGAGAAAGCCCAACGACGGGGCCTCCTGTGGATGTCGGGAGGCTTCAATACGACCCACACAGGCTCCTTGGAATTCCTGACAGGGATCCCTCCAGTCCGCATCTACTGCGAATTACTTGTCCAACGCCAAGCTGCTCGCATAGCAGCCTTGAACGACAAACATCCCCTCACAATACTTAGGGCGCAGACAGGCCTTTTGGCCTTCAATGCAAAACCGCTACGCCTCCAAAAGCGCCGCCGCACCCGCACTCCTGGAAACCCCCTTCCGCCCCTCTTCACGCTTGCCCAAACCGTGGAGGAGCCGTTCCATTACGCAAATGAAGAAAACATCCCCGGAAGAAGGGTCCTCGAGACCTATGAGCAGAGCATCTCATTTGCGCACTTTGAGCATCCCCCCAAGGGGAACTCGGAAGAATTTCTCCTTTGGCTTGACAAATTCCGAGCAACTGTCTCCCAATGGAGACACAACCCAGCAACCTCACTTGCAGCCACCGACGGCTCCCTTCGAGATGGCATCGGACGTGCTGGATTCATCATAGGAGACACCAAAGAGGCCCGAGTAGTCCCCGCAACATCCTCATATGAAGCAGAGTCCCAAGCCCTTGAGGACCTCTTTCATCACCTCCTCCAAAAGAGTGTCGAAGGCAGAGTCATTGTCTTAGTCGACAATGCAGCAGCAGCCAAAGCAATCTTCAACACTGACCATAAAGATGGGCAATTCATTGCCATCAGAGCGATGGCAAGCCTAAGGGCATGGCTGTCAGAGAGTCCTCGGGGATGGTCCCTCCTAGTGTCGTGGTGCCCGAGCCACATGGGTATCCCAGAAAACGAAGCAGTGGACTCTCTAGTCGGAGAATGGGAAGGCCCGCTATGCGCAGCTTTTGCTACCCGCACGCGTATTGCACGCAACTTCAAATCATCTGCAGGCCGCAACTGGAGAAATGTCTGGGCAGCCAATACCTCCCCGTCCCTCTTAAAGTTCAATGACGGACACGGCACCATTAAACCTTCCCTGGGGTCCACCCGCCACAGATTTATCGAAGCATGCAACAACAATGCGAACCTCTTCTCAAGGTTCACGAGAGTCGCTTCCAACCACATGCCATCCGGGGAATACCGCCGCCGTTTCCACCCCCTGTCAAGCGAAAATACACTGTGCAACTTCTGCGTCAACCACCCCCTCCTCACTCGTTCACATATCATGTGTAGGTGCGTACGATACAAATGCCTATTCTCATCTATATTAGACTTCTGCCGCATGCGCAACAATTTCAAGCGCCTGGCTAAATTCCTCAACCTCAACGTCTCAGCGGGCTCCTTTAGGGACCTCCAGGGCATTGGGTAAACATCGCACGACCCTCACGTTCCAGATAGCTCCATACAAGAGCGTAAGTAAATTATACAGTAGCTAACTTTTCGTTCGCATCACACACACGCGGGCGCAAGCCGCCACGCAGTAATAGTCATCTACTATCTCCATGTACGTAGTAGAAGGCGACCGTAGGTCGCCAAATCACAAACCATTTCTATTCAAAAAAAAAAAAAAAAAAAAAATTACCACCAGACCGTGGGAAAACGGTTAGGCGGCGGCTGCGGGCGTCCTCCAACTGGTTTCAAACCGGGGAAGCAAACCTTCATCTTACTAGTACGGTCCCTCCCTCTGGTACCGCATGGGTGGCTCCAGGGTCCAACGTCACATTGACAAGCTGCAGAAAGCGAACGACATGCCCTGCGTCATTTGCCTCAAGCGCATTCATAACAACCCCCACCGGCTCCTCGAGTCGTACCTCCTGGGCTCTTCACCGTCTTTGCTGACTGCATCGCGTTCGCCAACTTCGCCCACTCGTCTCTCAACGTCGACAAACCCGCCATTTTGAACTGCGTCGCCTGATTTCTTACGCAAGATACTGGAGTCGGTGTTTCTCGGGGCTCCGCGAGCGGTATTACAGCGACTTCCCACGTCGGTCAAGTTGGAACGCAGCGGAGCTGGTTCGAAAACTCCCGGCAGAGTTTTTCGATAATGTAGCGGAAGACCTGGTCCAGAACCACCCTCCCGAAGCGAGTTGTTCCGGGAAATGCAGTTGTCTGAACATGATTGACGACAGATTTTACTGTTAAAGCTGACAGCCTAGCACGCGCCGACGATGGTACGCAGACGATGGTATGCAGGCACAAGCCACGATATGAGGTTTTCCTTCCCAAACGTTTAGGAGGGCGAACGTAGCGCCCCGCGCCCGTGGCCACCCACCGTTTTCTTCTTTCCACATGACACATTCAAGGTCCAACTCCGCATTTCGAAGGCGATGCCAGAGCATCGACCGACCGGCATAGGGTTGCCTCTTTCTAAATGGAGAAGAGCGCAGATCAAACATGCGGAACCGCCTCGTAGAATGATAAAGATTACTACTTCTTCGACTGCAACGGTTGATTGGAGAGGCGGATTCCAAAAGCATACAGGCGGTGAAAACGGCCGGATAGTGAAAAGAGGGTTGGATGAGTGGATAATGAGTAGTGAGTACCATTCTGGTGATGATTCGGCTCAGACATCGGGTTTATAAAGCGGCATAGTCTCGGTCTATTTGATGCAGCATGATGTGATGCCGACAGGATTTGCATCCTACTTAAAATCTCCGTTTTCCCTTGATGCCCGACAGTCGCATGAAACGACTCTCAATGAACTCATAAGACCGACTTTCTCTTCTAAACAGCTTGAATCAAGACACATTGTGGATACAACAAGGGATTGAATACACTCTTGGTCTTCCAGTAGTCTAGTTGCCCAACATACGTCCAAACCGCTCAACTCGGGTGATGGTGCTGGTTTCTATATATAGACCTATATATACGAAGCAATGGTCAGCACGGTCTAATATGACCTAAAAATAAGATCATACCTGGGCGGCGCCCATTCTCCAGTGGAGAACCTCTGAAATACCTTCGTCGAGATTGAGCCAGAGACAGTGTGAATATACTAAAAATAGCAAGTGAGGTTCAGTTTCATGTTCTGGAGGTGACTAGATAACATTGACGCACATTCCCAGAGTCAAATCGCTCTGTCGTGGTGTGGTCATGCTGGCCACTTGGTCCAATATACAGCCCAAAGGTCAGTACGCGATCAGCCTGAAAAAAACGATCATACGTGGCATAGTATAAGCACCGGCGACCAGCAGTATCCGTCACGTATGTCATCATTAAGCTTAATCGACCAACTTCGTCATATTGGCGATAGTCTCGAATCCACTTAAACAGCAAGTGAGGTTCAGTTTTACGTTCCAGAGGCGACTCAGCATTGACATACCACTCTTAATCCAGAAGGATGAATATGTAGATGATACTGGTTATAAATGAAACGCTAAAATGGAGTTCGGCCTTGCGGTGACCGGAATGGATGCCAAGGCCCACCTGATTTGGTGGTCTATTGGTGTCATGACCATGCTCTTGAGGACTTGAAGATATATACAAGGCAAAGGTCAGCAGGCGTTTATTATGATCTGATAAAATATCATACGTGTCGTGTCTTTCCCATTGATTCACGGGATTAAAATGGTAGGTGATAGGTTGCTGTCCCGTGACTGTCACATGTGACACATATTCTCCATCATCCAGATACGCATCTCGAATTTCCTAAAAACAGCAAGTGAGGCAAGTTCCGGGTTGACAAGATTGACACACTGTATATCCATCACTGTAGGGAGGCTAAAGTGGAGTTTCACTTTGCATTTGTGATGATAATGCGTCGACCCACCTGAGGCGCTGGTCTATTTTGTCCATTGCCACCCCCTCCCCCGCCAGGACTTGGTGGGTTATGCTGAAAACAAGTGGGGTTCAACTCCGCATTTCGAATGACTGGAAAAGATGCATCAACCCACCGGAGGTGATTGTCTCTCTGGTCCATTTCTACTTCCCCCCCAGGTGGCTTTATACTGAAAACAAGTGGGGTTCAACTCCGCATCTCGAATGACTGGAATAGATGCCACGCATCGACCGACCATAGGATTGCTTCGCTTCTAAATGGAAAAGTGCAGTTCAGACGTGCGGATACGGTCTCATAGAATGGGAAGGATTACCAAAAGAGAATTACTCCTTCGATCAATTGGAGAGGCAGATGCCAAGAACACAAAGGCGGCGAAAACGATGATAGATGAAATACGCATAGTGAATGGAGATGGATTAGTCGGTAGTGAGTGGTGAGTGAGGACCAGCCTGGGGAGTATTCCACTTAGGCATTGGGTTTTAAAATGAGACTAAGACGCGGTACAATCTCAATCGATCGTGCAATCGTTGTGATGCAACCTGATGTGGTGTCGCGGTTGTGCGATACAGTATCATTTGATGGGCTTCGCAAGGAACGAATTATACATATATTTTCACTTCCCTTGAAGCCCGTCAGTTGCATCCATGTACCGTTGCCCAGCCGGGTCAGGTCGATTTTGATTCCGAAAAGGCCAAATTTGAAGTTGTACCTGGGGTCCTGGAACCGCTGTTTGTGGAGTGTGACTCGGCCTGATCTGCTGATGTTGAAGCCGTCAGTTGCATCCATGTCTAATGAACCTCAGGCCGAGTCCTTTCAAACAAGGTACATTGTCGATACACCAATTGAATCTTCTAGTTGCCTAGAAGTCCAAAGAGATGACGAAATGGTCATTGTGCAATCGTTGTGATGCAGCCTGATGCGATGTTGCGGTTGTGCGATACAGGTATCATTTGATGGGCTTCGCAAGGAGCGAATTCTACATGTTTTCCCTTTCCCTTCAAGCCCATCAGTTGCATCCATGTCTAGTTGTCGATTCATCTCAGTGAACCTCAGGCCGAGTTCCTTTCAAACAAGTTACATTGTCGATACACCAATTGAATCTTCCAGTTGCCTAGTAATCCAAGGAGATGATGAAATGATCATAAGCCTTCTGGCGGGACGATGGTAAGAGAGATCCAAATTCGTAGCCAAATCAATGGGAAGGCAAAAATCTCGCAATCCGTTGTGGTTCATAACTGTTATACAGACAAATTTTTTTATTGAAAATTACTTGTGGGAAGGGGGCCACCGCTGTGCGTGGCATGGTCCGAGGCCAGGCTGTGTTGGGGAATCGAGTGCAGATGTCAGTGTGTACTGTAAGTAGCCGCAATGTATTGACTAGCGTCGCAGTTGAGTAGTATTAGAGGAAGATCTTCTTCATTTTCTCAGACTGGCGTGAAAGCCATATGGTCACGGTGCGCAGCCCTAGTGAAGGAGAGGGTGTCTCGCATTCGGCCGAGGACGAAGATTTGCACAGGACTTGATTCGGATACAACCGAGCATCACTGAGCGAAAAGATGTGTTGAGTCTCGCGTCTCGCCGTTTTGACGTCCATTGGATAACGCCGTGTTTCGCATGGGTAGGGTGTTCTCGCGTTTCGCTGGGGACGGTCGTCAGAAAATACCGGTCGTGTCTCTCGTAGCTCCATGCGTAGCTGGTCTCGGGTTTCACGATGAGGCAAACTCATACCCCAAAATCCCACTTTTTTCCGTTTTTGCTCCTCAACTGGTGCTTTGAAGCCTTATAGTATATCTGTGTACAAACATAATGAGGTGCTACACATGTCTGAAGGCTTACAGGATCTGAGAATATACATCGATCTATAGGTATGGGTTAAGAGAGTCAATTAAATCGAGCATAACGACGAACATGGTTACACTGTGGGGACGCCATATAGGTAAGCGCTGATGAAAATTAAAATTAATTGCCTATGTTGCAGCCCGATGAATACTCACACAACTCTTGATGGCGATAACCGAAGGAGAACATGGGCCGGTGGTGCAAGTGGCCCATATGGTTTTATCAAGGCCATGGAGTATGGCATCATTTGAAGGGTTTGTTTAATATATATATATCTGCGCAGAGAGGCTGTACCATGCCCCCTTTTATCGATAGTGGCATTATTTGCTCCTGTCCATGGGAGCGTACTAATCAATTATGGCATCCAGCAGGACATAGTAATACTTCGCTCGGTTCGAGCACTTCTATATTTCACGGCAAAGATTCCATATCAGTTAATGTTTCCATGCACGTTGGAACATATGACAATGGGACAAGATGCATTTTCTTCTGGGTGAGTACGAAATGGCAAAAGAATGCTAAACTGTCCTATCCACGTTTTTGGTAGCGAAGCATTATTTTGACGAGGGAACAGGCTTGTCCGATCTTACGATCAGTTTGCATTCTCGCGCAAAGTTGATACTTACAGAAGTACATTCTCATAATCCTATACTGGGTTTGGTGACTTAGCTTTGTCGGCCACTCGCCCCATGTATTCTTGCGCAGCCCGTCTCTTTAATGCATTTGGTCACAGATTGCGACCAACGCCACTCCCACCCTTGTAGCTAGAACGACCTTGAGAATCAAGCACCAGCGAGCAAGCGGAGAGGGGGCGATGAGCCCCAACAGTGGCTGAGATAGACGTACCAACAGAACCATTTGGTGGCTCCCTGTTTGCCCCAATCAGTTGCTGAAAGCGAGCCATGCCTTGACGCGCTGACTCAACGTACAACATGCTTTTTCAAAGCGGGATGATTTATGTACACCTGCTGACACATTCAAGCTGGAAATGCCGAGGCAATCAAGTTTCAGGGCAAACTCGGCATGTTCAGGAACCACATACATATAAGTGCGTAGTCGCTATCCTTTAACCCCCAGAAACTATGGACATACTCCAACCGAGAGACTATGACGTTATCGTCATCACTCTCGTTCTGCTCGGTTTGATTAAGCTCACTCATTACTGGCTTAATCGATCCACCCGCGTCGTTACGCTCAAAGGTCCTCCCAAAACGAGCTTCCTTTTCGGAAGGTCGTCAGAACTCGCAGCGTCAATGGACCGCGGGTTGATATACAAACGATGGGCTCACGAATATGGGCCCGTCTACAAGGTCCCTACCGCATTTGGCAGGAGCCGTATCATCCTTTGCGATCCCAAAGCTGCCGCGCATTTCCATGCAAAAGATACGTATACCTACGTCCAAATGCCAATCATGCGGAATTGGTTGAAGCGATTTGTAAGTTTCGCATCTTATAGTCTAGAATTAAGATTGGACTCGGACTACTAGTTTGGACCTAATATGATGGCATCTGAAGGCGAAGATCATTGGCGGTGCATAGCTTCGCGGATTGGAAGCTGAAAGACACTGATGGGCTTTTAGTCAACGCCGAATAGTGGCTCCTGCGTTCAGTACTGCGGCCTTGAGCACAATAACAAATACATTTTACGAGTCAGGATATAAAGTAAGATACCGATCTGGAACCCGTTATTTTGATCCGTATCTGATGTTTAATATAGGTCAAGGCGCGCTGGGACGTGCTATTCGAAGCCACTCCGGAAGTCACTATTGACGTCCAGGAATGGTGCATCATCATATCCCCCTACCAACGCATGCTGTTGCTGACACAAATGGAACAGGATGAACAGAATTACGTTAGTATCGCCGCGCTATTCTTATCCACATTTTCGACGATAACCACATTTTTTTCCAGCCTTGATTCAATCGGCATCGCTGGTTTTGGACATGATTTCAGATCTATAGCTGGCGAGACATCTGCTGTCATGGAGGCATTCAATGCATTTGGAGATTCGGACCAAGGATTCACGTCGCACCTGCCGTTCGTCCTGGGCCTTTTTCCCACAAGTCGTCAACGTTCCCATTAAGCGAATAAGGCTGTTCAGAAATTTGAATGAGGTGACTTCGAAGATAGGGGAGGAGTTGTTTATGAATTCTAGAAGAGAAAAGCAAGGTTCGAGCAACATGAAGGACCGATCTATAATTGGTTTGTTGGGTAAGCTTCCCACTCGTTCGGATTTACGCGGTAATACAATTCGGGGTTACAGTCAAAGGCGAAGCAACGGATACAGATTTGAAGTTATCCCGCGAGGAGGTCGTAGCTCATGTAAGTTTTCCGTGAATTTTTGTTCACAGTAATGATATGATTCTTATGCAGATCGTGCGTGGTCATTCACTCGTTATTGAATTTCGCTCATAGCGTACCAACTAGAATCTCTTTTTATTGGCAGGCAAGGATATTTTATACTCCCCATTCGAGTGACACACTAATGGCATATTTAAGGATACGAAACGACTGCTGGTAACTCTACGTTATCCTGACATTGATCCTCGTACTAAACATCATTAATCATTATAGTTGCTCTTTCGGTACGCCCCTTGCCTTGGATCATGGTTCCGTTTGTTGAACGATCTTCACCCCAAATACCCCTAAACATAGCCTTCAACACGGCTATCACCGGTTTGACCCTTAGAGGGTATTTCTATTTCTTTTATTTCTTTATTTACGTATATTAGATACAAGTCTTTTACACAAATATGTACATACACTAAAAGTGTATATAAGACCAGTAGATATCCAATATACGCTCAGTTGCTCTTTCTTGCCTACCAGCATGTGAGTATCTCCTCTCTATGAGAGTAAGACCTGGAGAGGTCTCTGGTCACTGTCTCTGACAGTGATACAATACTCAAAACACCTGGAGAGGTGTCTGGTCACTGTCTATGACAGTGATACAATACTCTTGTCATCACAGACGTATGACTCTATGTCTAACGGACATATGAGCTCATCGTTCATGACAATGACGACCACTGAGATAAACTATGTCTGACGGACATATGATTGCTGCTCAACAGGTTATGGGCCCCGGTAAGCCCGTCATTGTTGCCAACGATGACAAAACATGTCTCAAGGACATGATCAACGACGACGAAAAATTTTCATATTTTTCACTAAAAACTTTATGAAACAAAGACACTAACATAATATGTTTCATAGATAAGAATATCATATACTATGTCGTCCTCCAAGACCTCCACTGGCATTGACTCTATCAATGTTTTCACCGGCATCGACTATCGCGTCTGGGCAGAAAGGATGAAGTCCTACCTTCTTCACATAGGATCATGGTCTATCATCAATCTATCATTTCCTAAACCATCCCTCCCGCCGATTCAGCTGGCGCTGCAGCAGCAACAGAATACAGAAAGGAACTCCGGGAATGGCAAAAATTTAATGATTCTGGTCTAGGAGCTTTACGTCTCAAAGTCTCTGATTCCATCAGGCGACATATAGCTTCTGACGATCAACTACTTTCGGCATGGAACACGTTGGCTACTAGTTATAAAAGACTACACCAGCGCTCATATTTGACCGTTTTCAGAAAACGGTTAAATTCCAACTCTCAGGGAAAGATCCTGTACCTGAGATTGAAAGACTTGGATCATACTTCGCACAGCTCACAGAGGACAAAGTCGAAATCCCGATTTTATGCAGGCCCTTATTCTTGCAGCAGCTCTTCCCAAAGAATGGACTGCCGTTTCTACAGCCATGTTCCAGTTATACGGAACAGATAAATTCACCTTCGAAACTATCTCCGATTCCATCATCGGGAGTACCGTAGGGGTTACGCCATGAAACAACAATACAATTCTAGGGATAAAGCAAATAAAATCAGCGGAGTAAAGAGGAAGGAAAAAGATGCGACATGGAACCATCAGAAAAAGGATGACGAAAATCAGCGTCAGGGTTCTGACGAATCCAAAGATCAAAGACCTCGCCCTCGCAAGGGTTTCAGAGGCAAGGGAAAGAAACGCGCCCAAGAAGCAGACGTTCCTCCTGAGTCTGATCAGGAGCATAACGCCGTTGAGATCGTATCTCCGGCTCTTTCAATTGCGGCACGAAATGTACAAAACCGCATGCTCCCAGCTGCCGATTCACGGGTCAGTCACAAACCCGAAAGGGTATATGGGACAAGTCTAATAAGACTAGATCGCTTGCAGAACGCATCGGTGCTATACAACGACGGAACTTTAAAAATACTAGATACCGTCACAAAAGATGAAATATCTTTTGAACCTCCTCACAAACGAAAAAGATCTGAGATAGATCTTGATTACTCAACTGTGGAAATCCACAAGACGTTTTGGAAGAAACGTTGTTTGAGGATGGTGACAAAGATTACGACATCCCGATGGATCCGCTCTTTGATGACGATGCTGTAAGCCTCGGTGACGAGTTGGTCATTTATTTGTCAATAGAGAAACTACTAAATGCTTTTCACAGCGACATGGTAGTATAAATGTATATAATGAAAATATACATTATTTTTCTCATTGCAATAATTGTGTGAAATGTAAAGAAAATGAGTCGTCATGGATTCTCGACTCAGGAGCATCATTGCATTTTACACATGATCAAAATGACTTCCTATTTATCGACAATTGATCGATAAAAGGTTTGTACAAACCGCTGCTAAAGGAAAAACTTTACAGATACTAGGCGTAGGAGCCGTTATGATCAAAATAACTGTTAATGGAAAAGCAGATATAAAATTGATTAGGCCAGTCTTTTATATTCCCGACTGGATACGAGATTACTCTCCATGGGAACTTTCCTAAATCAAGGGTATTCCCTTTCAGGAAACAAAGATCATATCGATCTTATTAAAGAATCATCAATTATAGATTCTCACCACATGAAAAAGGACAAACATATATTGGTTAGATTCTGAAATTCATAATGAATCAATAAACGTTGTAACACGAAAACCTGATTTTCATATATGGCATAAACGATTGGGACATCCACAAGATGAAGTAATCCGAAAAGGAAAAATTCATTTAGACGGATTCCCAAATATTCCAGTTCCAAACAGAAACAAATATGTTCAGGATGCGCAAAAGGAAAAATGCGAAGTAAATCATTTCCAGAATCACAAAGTAGAGCATCGTCTCCTTTTGATTTAATACACTCAGATCTAAAAGAAATCTCAATAATATCATATCACAAATATAAATATTTTGTGACATTTATTGATGATTTCTCTGGACATCTATGGATTGGTTTATTAAAAAAGAAATCCGATACGGAATCTTCGCTAAAACAATTTGTTGCATTAATAAAAAACAAACATGGAATATTGCCAAGAAATGGCGGTTTGACGGAGGAAGTGAATTCACTAAAAGTGAAAAATATCTCAAAGATCCTCGGTATTGAGATCCAGAAATCACTTCATATACGTCACAACAAAATGGCAGAGCTGAACGAATGAATCGAACTATTTGGGAAAAGTCACAATCCCTCAGATTCGATGCCTGCTTACCACAATCATGGTGGGAATTTGCGCTTGAACACGCAGTATACCTATATAATAGGACTCCCATAGCTCGTAATAAATGGCAGACACCATATTTTCTTATCGAAAAGAAAAAACCAAATGTATCGGATTTACGAGTATTTGGATGCCAAGCTTATGTATATATTCCTGCTGAACGCAGACAAAATAAGCTTGAAGCCAGATCTAAAGATGATGATCTTTCTGGGATATAAAAATGGAATGAAAGGATATAAATTTATGAATCCCGAAAATAATACCATTTTTATGGGAACAACTGGAGTTTTTGACGAAACAAAATTTCCAAAATGTCGAAATTCTGATCTAATTCCCACATTCCTCAATCCAGAGGAAGAGTTTGAGGATCTCATACCAGAAATACCTCATGAATCGTCCAACGAACACAATACATCAGATGAAGAAGATTCATCAAAGTCAGAGAGTGATAGCAACTCGTCTGATGAATCTAGTATATCTCCCAAAGGAAAGGGATCTGATAGCTCAGATGACGATTCAGGAAGTGATGATTCAGATAATTCAGGAAGTAATTCCGGAAGTGACGATTCAGATGATCAAAGAGAAATTGAAGAAGATCTATTTGCTCCTTCAAGCCCTCATCTCCAGGTCCATCGAGACCAACTAGAAATAGACGACCAGTCAATCGACCAGATAACGTCTATGGAGATAAAGATCCAGTTGAAATCGAAAAAATTGATAGAAGAACGAAATTAAATTGTTTCACAATTAATGAATTGTTATCATATGCAATTCCTATCAATGATACAGCAAATACAGCTGTACCTGAACATCACCACGAAATATTTCGCTTACCAATCAGCGAACAAAAAATTGGATAAACGCTGAAAAGAAAGAATGGGATATGCTCATTAAAAGAGGCATAATAATAAATCTACAACATCTCCCTGAGGGTCGAAAGGCTATAGGTTGCAGATGGGTTTATGTCCAAAAAGACGATGGACGTAAAAAAGCTCGTCTAGTTGCCCAGGGTTTTTCCCAAATAGATGGCATTGATTACGATGAAATATTCTCACCAGTTGTAAGGTATGAGACATGCCGTCTCATACTTGCACTTGCAGCACTAGAAAAACTATATGTGTCATTTCTAGATGTGACTGCTGCATTTCTATATGGAAAACTGGATGAAGAAATATATATGAAACAACCACCAGGTTTTATAAATAAAGATAAAAAAGACATGGTATATAAATTATATCGTGCACTTTATGGATTAAAACAAGCTTCTTTAGCTTGGTGGAAATCATTAGACAAATCAATGGAAAAAATGGGCTTTATACGAATACATTCGGATGCGGGTGTATTTGTTTTTAAACAAGGATCCAACATTGTCATAGCAATAATTTATGTTGATGACTCAATGTTTTTGGGATCTAACAAAATCATAACATTGCGTAAAAAGCAAGAATTTATGAATAGATGGGAATCTAGAGATTTAGGAGATCTCATTGATGGTCAAACAAAAAACTTTTTATCGTTCCAAATAAAAAACAAGGAGATAAAATAACCATCGATCAAAAACCCTATTTGCATAAAGTAATCCAGAGACTAGGAATGAGTGATGCTACACATATAAACACTCCGCTTCCAACTGGATATGAACCAATGACAAATGATCAATCATTAGATCAAAAGATTAGATCACAATATCAATCAGTTATTGGATCATTACTATATTTAATGATCGGAACAAGACCAGATATATGTTTTGCTGTGATAAAAATGTCTCAATTCTCAGCAAATCCATCATCAGATCATTTAAAACATGCAATAGGAATGGCTAGATATCTAGCAAAAACTGCAGATCTCTTCATTAAATACGATGGATCATTAAAATCTGGCCTAATGAGCTATACTGACTCAGATTGGGCTTCAGATAAAAATGATCGACATTCCACATCTGGATTCTTTACTCTTTTATCAGGAGGAGTAGTATCTTGGACGTCCAGAAAACAGAAAACAGTGGCACTATCGTCAACAGAGGCTGAATACATGGCTTTATCTGACTGTGCTAGAGAAAACAAATGGATTAGATCAATACTAAGTGAAATCCATTTTCCTATAACAATTGCACCTATCTATGGTGATAATATGGGATCTCTATTTATTGCAAATAACCCTGTTACTGAAAAACGTTCAAAACACATTGATATTAAATATCATTTTATACGAAAACTCATAAAAAAGAAAGAGATAGAATTACGATTCATTCCAGGATCTGAAAATCCTGCTGATATTCTGACTAAAAATCTTGGTCGAATATTATTTGAAAAATTCACACCAATGTTAGGTTTATCAGAATCATTAAATTGATTACTGATGGCCCTGGAGTAGGGCCCTAAACTGCTTCATTTTACTGTGATAAAGAGACCAGCCTATCACTGTAGAGATTACTCCAGCTGATTAAAGAACGTTGAACAACTTTATCATTATGGGCAAAAATAGGAAACCCCGCAGTAAAAAACAACAACCTATTCTGACAATAGGAGGACACTCCAATGTCGGACATGAATGCGAGCGGTCGTCTCGCTGCCACTTTGAGGAACCCCCACCTCCACCACCTAAAAAACCCAGCCGCGAATCACATACACTCCGGCTGTTGCCATATGGATGGACCAAGCCCTTCAAGGACGAGATCCTTGGAAATTTCCTCCTAAAGCTTTTTGGGCTTGGCAATTAAAGGAAAGCTGGAGACGTGAGGGAATCTCTGGCCACATTTCTTTCGAAGATTTTTGAAAGAATATACGCACCTCTTCTTGCAGGCCTGTGAGAAGATCTTTACTAATCAGTACATGACTGTACAGATTATGGGGGGGTGTTGAACGATCTTCACCCCAAATACCCCTAAACATAGCCTTCAACACGGCTATCACCGGTTTGACCCTTAGAGGGTATTTCTATTTCTTTTATTTCTTTTATTTACGTATATTAGATACAAGTCTTTTACACAAATATGTACATACACTAAAAGTGTATATAAGACCAGTAGATATCCAATATACGCTCAGTTGCTCTTTCTTGCCTACCAGCATGTGAGTATCTCCTCTCTATGAGAGTAAGACCTGGAGAGGTCTCTGGTCACTGTCTCTGACAGTGATACAATACTCAAAACACCTGGAGAGGTGTCTGGTCACTGTCTATGACAGTGATACAATACTCTTGTCATCACAGACGTATGACTCTATGTCTAACGGACATATGAGCTCATCGTTCATGACAATGACGACCACTGAGACAAACTATGTCTGACGGACATATGATTGCTGCTCAACACCGTTCATACTTACCGTTGCAAACAGTGGGCCCTCATCGAGCTTGCTCGTAACCCGCATATCCAACAGAAGCTTCGCAAAGAATTACGCCGATTTTCGAATAGCAATCCTACATGGGAACAGCTTAAATCCGAACTGCCTTACCTGGATGCAGTCCTGCACGAAACGTTAAGAATGCATCCGCCCGTAGAGGAGCTGGGCAGGGTCGTGAGTACTCAACGCTCAGTCAGGGTTTATTCACCTCACCATCTTTACCATATTCACCAGGCAAGTGAAGACGACCTGATCCCGCTAAGTTCCCCTATCGAGACTCCGTCCAGGGAAGTGATCAGTGACTCCATCTTTATTCCCAAAGGAACCGTCTTGGCCTCTCCATTCAGTTTCTTCAATCGTTCAGAGGCTTTGTGGGGTCCCGACGCGAAACAGTTCGTGCCGGAACGATGGCTCACCGACCTGACGTACCCCGCAAAGGACATCCACGGTCATCGGCACTTGTTCACGTTTGCGGACGGACCGAGGATATGTATCGGCAAAGGTTTCGCATTGGCAGAATTCAAGGTGTGTACAAACGTCTGTTTTTTTTCTCTCTCTCTCTCTTTTCGTTGTAGTGTTGAGAAATGGCTCTGTTTTTTTTTTGTTTTTTTTGTTCAGGCTGCGATGTCAGTCCTGATACGAAATTTTTCATTTGAATTGCCGGATGGACCCAACACGAAATTGGAACAGCATCTTTCTATATTGCATTGACCAAAATTGGCAGGGCAGCGTATGGCAGCTTTGCCCATGCTGGTTAGACAAGTGGTCGTTTAGTATGCACTGTGTGTGTCCTTACTACGTATACTGCAAGCTGTGGTTCGCATCGCACTGCTGAATAAATATGTACTCTCTTTTTCCCTGGTCGCCTTTAACCCCTGAATGTACACTGGACTGTGTCACGAGGCCTCCACGATAATGCCCGTCTTAAGAGCCTCCATACGTCGCCTACGTTGACGGGCAGCTCAGTGATGCGATGAATCATCTATCGACATTTCGAACAAAGTGGACGTTTCCACGCTCAAACGCATGATTGCGAAGTTATCGAAAAGCAAAGATATTCTTCTCGTGTACATACATGATTTTCTAAGCAACAGCAGCTTACAACAGTATCTAAATTGAAATCCGCGAGTCAAGGAAGAGTCCGATCCGAGTGCTATATGTCCGATAAGGCAGAGAAGATGGTAAGAGTACTAAATGAGCCAGAAGGGCCCCCAGGGGGGTGAAGGTAAACAACGCTGTCAAAGCGAAGAAATTCATCTATCCAATGTCTACGGTCTCGCTGTTGAAGCAAGACATCCCTGCCGAAGCATCGTTTTTGGAGAGACGCAACGTCAATTCCCCCTCACTAGATCCACCGTAGCACAGTGGAACAAACCCCCAAGACTGTTCACGTTACGGAAGGGGCATGGGATGCACTCCATGCCTAGGCTTTCATAAAACCTGATAGCCACGGCATCGGTCGCCTCAACAACGACGCGTTTGCCATCCAAAATGAGCACGTTGAGACATAGCCATGGACTAGAGATGAAAAGTGGGGGATTTCCAGGATGTTCCACTGGAACGAATGGGAGCGGCCTCAAATCCCAGCCGTCGAAGACGCGAAGTTTGCGCAAGGATGCTTCGGTCACCTTTAGTGGGTGGTACACAAGAAGGCCTGCGCGCAACAGGGTAATGGTCGAATCTATGTGCATCGCTTGCCGGTCATTCACTTCGAGCAGTTCCAAGCTGTATCTGGATGGCAGGTGTCGCCGGATATATTCGACGCCTGCCGGGTTCGTCACATGGCTGAGCTGACCTACAATCACCTTCCCTAGATGCACAAAATCAGCAGTGTCAAATGCTGGGCGGCTGTTATTGATGATGTTATCATTGACACCCTCATAGATCGAGTCACTGAATGTGTTAGAGGGCCGACGAACGATGTGGACGTTGCGATCTGCCGACAACTCCTTAAGGATCTTCCCGTGACCAATTCGATCTCGCGGGATCGACAAGGCCACGCAAATAGGGACTCGATTAAGACATTCCCGATGCTCATCAGGCCATCCCGGGCCATGGCACCTGTATACCCCCTTCTGCGAGCCAGTCAACGTTCTCGGGCGGTAGACCTTGATTCCTTTGCCCTCCAGTATAGCGGCAAGACCATCCAGTTCAGCCTCTGCCTTTGCGACGATATCCGCGGGGAATGGAGAGTCGGCTTGAAGCGGGGAACATGGGCGGCGGCATAGTTGCGCGTACCATCTTGAGTGGCGCGGTGGGAAGCATGCGTGGCTGGCACGACCGACAATGACCGATTTGAGTGGGGACCACTCGTTGTGGTACGAGATTGGCATAACAAACATCCATATAACCCCAATGAGTTGTTTGCGTTGCCAGACAAGTCCATGACGTATTGTTTCAAAAATAGCACAGCCTGATAAGCACTCTTTTCTCATGTATCATTCAGGAAATGAGAATTAGGCTAATATTTTTATTTTTAGAAACAAATCGAAATGTCGCATGTTTACCAAACTGGTCCCTTTATTGAAACAATATACAGCAGCGCAAGCCACTAGCTAAGTAAGGTTCCAATTACTTACATTGTTAGCTAAGGTTGCCTTATACTAATGTTGTTAGTTTTTAAAACTGAGGGGATAGTCGCTCAGAACGCCCTCCTTATATGCATATCAGAAACCCTAACCTAAGTACAGTGTAATCTACCTATTACATAATATCGGTCCCTAAAACGAGTCATTCTGAGTCTTCTTCTATTTATATTCCTTCGATGATGTTCTATATGACATCATTTCCTTCTATATGACGTTGTATGAGTCATATGACTCAGTGTGAGTCATTTATGAGTCATAAACATGAGTCATTATGACTAATCATGAGTCATAATCATGAGTCATTGTGACTCCAAATGAGTCATAAGTATGAGTCATTTATGACTATAAATGAGTCATAATGTGAGTCATAATTGTGAGTCATAAGTCACATGACTAATATTATGTAAGCTATTTATGATTAAATATGAAACACTTAATTAATAGTTATTCAATCTTATGTAATTAGATAAGATATAGATTAGATATAGATTAGATAAGATGTTCATTACATTAGTTATTGATGAATGTAACTAATCTAATGTAACTATTATAATAACTGTCAGAGTTTCGACACTCCCCCTTGTTGAATATTTTATCAATTGTGTATACCACACAACTCAAGCATTTTATTATGCTTATTCAACATAAGGTTCTTGGTTAAGATATCAGCTGCTTGATCTTCAGTTTTTATATAATAGAGATCAACTAAGTCTTCTTTCACGCATTGTCTGATATAATGATATCTTACGTCCATGTGTTTCGTTCTTTGTTCTTGAGCTGGATTAGAAGCCATGTAAATAGCTGCTTGATTATCCATTATTAAAGGAATGGATTGTATATCATATCCAAGTTCATTGAACAAATTCTTTAACCATGATATCTGTCTGCATGCGTCTGATGCAGCCATGTATTCAGCTTCTGTTGAAGATAATGCTATTGTTTTTTGTTTAGCTGATTTCCAGTATACTGGTGCTCCTGCTAATATTACAACCATACCAGTGTTGACTTTCTATCAATTGGATTGAAGCCCAATCAGCATCAGCATATACAATTAAACCATAAGCATCACGACCATCATATTTTATACAATAATCTAATGTGCTTCCAACATATTTGATTATGTGTAATGCTTTATTAATGTGATCCATTGTAGGATTACTCACAAATTGTGACATTAATATCGTAGCATAAACGATATCTAATCTAGTACACATTGCTAGAAATAATAATGATCCTATCAGCTGTTGATAGTATGTGATCATTTCAGGTGTAGCTTTGCCTTCTATTTGTTTATTTGGTACATAACCAGCTGGTAAAGGAGTATTAACTGGTTTTGCATTTATTAAACCAAATCTTTCAACAATCTTTTTTGCATATTTGGCTTGATCAATTGTGACAGTACGTTTACTTTTGTCTATCACAATATTCATTCCTAAATATTCACTTAGATCTCCTAAGTCTCTACTTTCCCATTTATTCATAAATTTCTTTTTAAAGTCATCAACAGTCTTTTCATTATTGCCCATGAATATTATATCATCAACATATAAGATGATAACAACAATATCTTTGTTGTTTCTGTAGACATATATTCCTGTATCAGCATATAATCTTCTAAACCCTAGTTTAGTTATACTGTTATGTGCTTGTATATTCCAAGCTAAAGATGCTTGTTTCAAACCATATAAAGCTTTTCTTAGCTTATATACTTTATCAGTATCTTTGGTTTTGAAACCTTCCGGTTGTTCCATATATATCTCCTCTTCTAATTGGCCGTATAGAAAAGCAGTTTTAACATCTAGTGCTTTGAGTACCCATCCCTCTAAAGCTGCTAATGCTAGTAAGATTCTGACAGTCTCGAATCTTGAAACCGGACTAAATGTGGCTCCAAGTCTATTCCTGGTACTTGTGAAAAGCCTTGAGCAACCAATCGCGCTTTATATCTATTATCCGATTGCTTTATGGTGTAAACCCATCTACATCCAATAGGTTTCCTGTCTTTAGGTCTGTTTACTAATTCCCAAACATTTCTACTTTGTATAGATTTAATTTCTTCTCCCATAGCAGTTACCCATTTTGAATATGATTGAGGATCCTTATCTTTTATCCTGATAAGATCTCTATATACAACAGGTATTCCTTTTCTTCTGTTTTCTTGATCATTGAGTTTCGATGCTGCTTTTGATAAGAGAAATTTATCTCTTTTTGCTTGTACTTTCTTTAGCCAAGCTTCATTATCAAATTCTAAATCATCAGATTCTGAATCTAATTTTTTATTCATGGTAACCGTTTTATCTAGATCAATATTTGGTATAGAAGTTTCTTTATTATCTCAGGTAATAAGATTTTCTTTTCAAATCTAGGCATTGGAGTTAAATCTGATTTAACATCTGATTTATTTGTTTCTACAGAAGTTATTTTCTTAGTATTCTTTTTAGGAATAGGTCTAAGATCTTCTACAGTAAGTTCTGCCATATTAGAATCTGATGTTCTAATGTTTGGATGTTTTTCTTTCCATACAAGTCCTCAGTAACTTTTTGAACTTGTTTGTCTATTTTATCATTTAGTTCTTTATCATTCTTAATTCTGTTTTGAATGACATCATTCCATTTCTTAAAGTTAAATTCAGCTTCAATTTTAGCTGGATGTTTATCTCCATAAACATTATCTTTAATAACTTTAACTTTTGGAATCCTAGATGATTTTCGTGTTCCAAACTTTTGTTGTATGACGGCTCTTTCCTGTTCTCTAAATCCAAATGGATTTCGAGCTTGTTCATCTGGATTAATAGACTGTTCTAGTATTGTAGATCTAGAAACTGGTTTGTCATTACCAAGTCTATTTCTTTTAACTTCTCGAAGATCTAACTTCTTTCCAACACGTTTAACTCCTTTAAATAAATCTATATTCTTTCTATAGTTTATGTCAAGATTTGACTTAGGAAGTTGAAAAGGTGTTTCAATTAATGATTTACTTTTATTAAGAGTATTCTTAAGATTTTCAATCTGTTTTTCAAATTCTCTTATCTTAGCTAATTTTTCATCATCTCTTTGTGATTTCTTTTTTGTAGATGATTTCTTTAATGAAGGAGTATCAATAGCTTTTTGTTTTCCTTTATCAGAAAAATATTTAAAAGAATCATTAATTTCTTTCATTTTTTCGAAGTTATTGTCAATTCTTTTTACTTGACTACTTCTAAAACCTTTTGTTTCAGGATCTTTTATATCTTCATCAAGATCACTTTTACTTTTATACATATCAGATATATTCAAATCTGATTCTGAATGTGAATCCTTCTTTGATCTATATGAATTACTTTTAGATATATTGAATCTCATTTCATCTGCTGAATATGATTTTGTGCTATGATATGAAGAATTACTGTCATGTAGATGATTGTCTAATTCCTTATTAGATTTATGATCATCTGATTCCGACGAATCATTATCATCTAAATTATTTGAATCATGAAATGATTTCCTTTTATCATTGATTGTAGTGTCATGATTATAATAATTCTTGTTTGATGGAATTGTTTTAAGATCTAAAGATGTGGGTATTTCTTTATGAATAAGTTTATCTTTTGTTAATTTGGGAAATATGTTTTCGTCAAAGATGGCATGTGTAGCAATGACTATAGTATTTTTATCATTCATGAACTTATATGATTTGCTTTCATATCCAATGAATATCATTGGTTCAGCTTTTGGTGATAATTTATTTTTTCTTCTTTCTTTTACTATATAAACATATGCTAGACATCCAAATATCCTGAAGTTTGACATGTTAGGTTTTTTGTTCATCATATTTCATAAGGTGTTTTCCATTTCGTTCTTCTTAATGGTGTACGATTATATATGTGGACTGCAGTATCAAATGCAAATGACCACCATGATTTAGGACAACCAGATTCTAATAAAAGTGTATGTGCTTTCTTTAGAATGGTTTCATTTAATCGTTCTGCTCTACCATTTTGTTGATGAACATGTGGAGCACTTAGTTCATGTTTAATACCTTTTTCTTGAAAATAGTTATTTAGCTTTTGATTTACAAACTCTCCCCCTCGATCTGAACGCATACTTTTTACTTTTAAATTGAGTTGATTCTCAATATATATAATATATGCTTTAATAGCAGTAAAAGTATCAGCTTTAGATCGAAGTAATGCTACATAAGCAAAAGAAGAATAATCATCTAAAATTAATAAAGCCCATTTTTGTTTATGGTAAGACTGAATAGGTAATTCTATCAAGTCCATATGTATCAATTCTAGCAAGGTAGTTGCTCTATTAGTTGAAACGTGATATGGTTTGTTATCAAGTTTTCCCATGATACATGATTTACATATGCTTTTCATATGTGGTTTATTAACTTTAGAACTATTTTCAGTATTTCTGAACATATGACTTAACACGTTATCACTTGGATGTGCCATTCTTCGATGCCAAATAAAATAATCAATAGTTTTAGAACTATTATTTAATAACAAATGTTGTAAAGGTCTTTTAATCTCAGTAGATAACCAACTTATAGAGTTAGTTTCTAAAGGATATCCTGTCAACGTTATGTTTCCCTTGTGTATAATAGTTTGTGTTTTTGTGTGATATACTTCATAATTCATACTAGTAAGTTGTGGTACAGAGATAATTCTGTATGGCAACATTGGCATATAACATACGATCCAGTTTAGCATATGTTTTCCATGTCGGAAACATACTTGGCCTTGGCCTTCAATGAGTGTTTTCGCATTTTTGTCTGCAGTAGTAACTTTAACTGGTGTGATAAATTTCTTATATGACATAAAGTCATTTATAAATGGTGTACAATGTCTGGTAGCTCCAGAATCAATTACCCATTTATCATTCTTATTTAAGAGCATAATTTGTTCACTAGGAACCCTATATTCATAATTACTATATACACAATTGTATCTACTGTTATTCAAAGCTTGATTCGATGCGTTCAACACATCTACATTGGTAAGATTATCAAGCACTAAAACAGTATTAGATAAGTAATTAGAATGGTTTAAATTTGTCACATACCCAAATGGATCATCCTCATCAGATGGTCCTCCAGAGTTACTCTCAGGATTAGTTATATCCATATTTTCGACGTTAGTATTGATGTTTTCATCAATATATTCAATGCCACTGTTGTAACCATCATTTGCATCATTGTAGTGTTCCTCACTACTGTCTGATTGCGATTTAAGGTCCGGAACTGAACTATCATCAGTTTCTGCTATAGGTGAAAATGGAATTTGAGGCGTTAAGAAGATTCTTTTGAACTCTTTCCTTCAGGAGAAAGTTCATAATCTACTACCTCATCTCGAAGATATTCCGGAGGATAAGCCAACATAGTATCTATGTAATGGAAACCTATTTTATCTAATAAATCATGATTAGATGTATGTTCAGGTATCTCTTCCTCAATATTTCCTATAGTCTGAATCGGTTCATCAATTGTCATATTATTTGTAAAGTGAATAATGTTATGAGAATCTTTCTTATTCTCATGTTTATACTTATTCAACTCTGCAAGCAAAGCTTTATTCTTCAGCTTCTTGTTATCACGATTCTGTGCGTTCCGTTTCTTCTTATCATCTTTAGATAAAGAAGATGCATTTGCTTTATTAGCAAATCTATTATTGCTCTGACGAGGTGTGAACGATCGTCTATTATTGAATCTGCCTCTAAAAGATCCTCCTCTAAACCTATTGTTTGGAAATTGATTACTAGATTGTTGATCATTCCAAGATGGTTTAGTGTTTGGATACTTGTTGATGTTAGATCCAATGTTAGCAATTTGAACGGTTTGTCTGCCACTCCTTGCTTTTGATTGCATGAGATTCCATTCATTCTGAATCTTAGGAACTATCTTTGCTGACGTAAATTCGTCAATATTGCTATTAACAATATTAGTGACCAAAGTACTATATTGTTGGTTTAAAGCGTGTAAGATGAAGAAAGTCAATAAAAGTCTGGAAGTTTGTATTTATCTTCAGTTCCTAGATCGGAAACAGCTTTCATCAGTTTAGAGATAGCTATAATGGGATCTTGTCCTGGTTTCATAGACCAACTGAATATGTTTTTGTATAAAATGAAATATTTGGCTATTCCAGTCGTTCCAAAAACTTTATCTAATTCAGCAATAGTTTGAGCTGGAGTATCTTTAACATAAGACCATAGATTAGTTGCTAATGCCATTTTAATAATAGAATTTGTCTTTGCAGAATTTTCATCCCAATCAAGTCTTTCATTGTAAACAGATTTATACTTCAATTCCCAATGGGTTTTTTCTTCAATGGTAGTTTTTCCGTAGGTGGTGAGGGATAACCTTCTTTTTCTCTAGTTACGTATTTAGTGTATCCTTTCATGGCTAAGTATGCCATCAAAGTTTCTTTCCACTTTTTATAATCCATTATTCCATTAAAAACAGTAACCATTTTTTCGAGCGATTCTTTATCGTCTTTTCCTCCACATAAATAATTTGCCAATCTATTTTTAGAGGAAACAAAATCATCTAGAGTCCACCAAGCAAGTCTAGACTTAAAATTCTCAGTGAAATGAAGATGATTAATGCCAGTACGTTCATAAGTAAAATGAACGTTTCTTCTCCAATGTTGAGGGTATGAGACGATTTCAGATAGTTTAGGATACATAGGCCAAACTTGTTCTTTATAGTATCTGGGTTGAAACAAAACATATAACATAATCCATTCTTATTCCAGATAGGATGATTTTTAGTATGTTTTATAATATGTGTTTGTTTGTTAACCCTATATTTAACATTTATAAAGAACGGAAATGCAAGTTCTAATTCCTTTCCTTTAACGCTGAAATTAGATTGAATATTCTTATCAGATTTTGATTCAGTACCTGAACCTGATTTCAAGAATTTCCTATTTGATGAAGAACTTGGTTCTCTTATAGGTGCAACGTTCTTCTGCCATCTGATTTGTGGAGCTTGAAAATTGTGAACCCTCTTCTTTCATCGAAGATTCCTTGGTTTGGAAATATTGTTTTTTCGGATAAACAATTTCTTCCGAATTTTCGTCAATCCAATCGGATGCTTTATGTGGTTCATATCCCCAAGGTTTCTCATCATCATCTGATTTGTGTTCATCATTCCAACCATTATCCTGATTTGAATCATCAGCTTTCTGTTTCTCACAGATCCTTTGTAGACGTTTAATCAAACCAGCAATAATTTCTTTTGTATTTAATATTGTTGGTTCAGGGGAATTATTAATACGTCCTTGAGACTCTGGGAATTGTTGAACGATGTTTTCATTGTGGATGGTGAACGCGGTTTCTTCTTCTTTCAAAAATGGATTACTCTTAGGATAATACATGTCGATGATATCATCAGGAACATATACAAAATTATCCAAGTTCGACGTATGAGTAAACTCATTTTGATGAAGTTTTTCATCCGATTTAACCGTTGGGAAATTATTCTTAGTCTGATTTTTGTTCTCATCAGACTGTGACAAAAAATTCATAATAGGACCATTTTGGTCCGCATTTGTACAAGTATATAGACTACTAGGTACTATACCTGGTAGTCGACGCTGTCCTCGGAGACGACTGAGTTTGCCGAACTCCCTGAGCTTCTCGATTTCGTCCTCGATCGGGACGACGGGCTTGAATCTTTCCGGAGCATCCGCTCCAGTCTCACTCCTGCTACTGGGGATAAACTTTTCCCCGGGCGAATGTGGCTGTACGGGGAGTGGCGTAACTCCCTCTTCTGAATGACTGGGGTTCTCACGACCCTGAATACGTACGCTGTCACAGATATATCAGCTTTTGATTTAATTAGCTGATTTAGATCCGTTACCAAAGACACAAATTTGTCTTTTTCCAAGATCCGATCTAGCTCCCTAAGAGCTTCTTTCTCCTTTCTTTGAATTTCCGATGCATGAACGGCTTCATCATAATCTTGTTTGTCATGATAAATGACACCGTTGTGAATCCAGATCGGATGTTCTCTGGCTAGTCTCTTTCTAGCCAATTCTTGAGAAAGTTCTTTCGGATCATAAGGGTCATCAACCCTTCGGAGCGTCGTATCAATTTTCTTCTTCAAAGATTCATACTGCGGAGCGGGGCGGCCATCAAATCCCATATAGTGACACATCGGACCGAGATGCTGTGGAAATCCAGGATGTCAGATAACTTTTCCCGACGTGTGATGATCTTGATCTCTTCGTCTTCTTCATCAGCCCTGTCAAACTGATCTAACAAGATCAGATCTACTTTCTCGCTGATGGCCATGCCGTCTTCTGATCTATATTTGACACCTAGGATATGCGGTTTATCACCGATGTCCCTGACTTCCTCAGTCAGGAAACAATCGAGAATGAAACCAAATGTGTCAATTCGAGGGGCGAAAGAAATTTGATATGCGGGAAGATCATAAGATCTGATCGCTGGATATAATTCCCTGACCTCAGGGGTATCTTTGATATTATTGTATCCGGCACAAGAATGCGCCAGATGGACGAGGCGAGCAAGGCGAACATATGGATCACATGACGCCATATCATCTGCGTCATATTTGTTCATGATATTGATAACGTCCTCCTTGGTCAAATTTGGATTCCTGATCAGAACCCGAGCTAAAATGCCCTGATTGATGTAGTTTTCGTAGCCGATAGCTCCATCAAGATAGACATGATAGTCCATTTGAGTGCAGAGAGGACCGATTTGGTAAACGCGCGACATTTCGATTTGTTTCTAAAAATAAAAATATATTAGCCTAATTCTTATTTCCCGAATGATACATGAGAAAAAGAGTGCTTATCAGGCTGTGCTATTTTTGAAACAATACGTCATGGACTTGTCTGGCAACGCAAACGACTCATTGGGGTTATATGGATGTTGTTATGCCAATCTCGTACCAGGGCTCCTTCAAATTCCCTGCGTACAAACTAGTATGTATGTATGTATGTGTGTATGTATCTGTGTAAGTGACATCCTCGGACGTCCTAATCTAGTTGGGGTGCTATTCATCTGCCCAACAATAGTCTGCGTGTACGACGAAAGTTCGCCTCAGCACGACCTTTATACGAATATTAAATAATTAAAATTGAGAAAACCGACGAAAACGGTTATTATGATATATGCAGTAATGTAACGGCCAATTGGGGGTGCGTGAAGCCTTTACAGGGGATCGGCCCTGTTATCCGCATAAAGTGGCCCAAAATCCGTGTCTTTTTTAGTAGTGGTGTGACAAAACCACAACATGATTAAAGACCTGCCGGTCCTGGGAAAGTTTTGATTTCGTTGTCTTCCAACAACGCACGACTCCGATGCGTGACACCAGATATTTAATCTATCTTCCCAGATAGTCTGTCACAAGTGTGACAGAAATGGTATCCCTGCTACCATTAAGCGACTATTTATCCCATAGTTGGGTTAGCATACATTCGTAGGCGTGAGAGAAAGTCAAACACAGATCACACAATATTTATCAGCTATAGATCCCATCGGTCATGATAGAGGGCCATCAGCCATATCTATGATTCCGATATTTTGAGATCCCATCAGCTGATCTGATCACACACTTAAACTATTTATAATACACTTGTAGACTATACCCTTCTAGACATACAACGCCCAACCCTTTGAGCGTTTGAAGGCAGTCGCCGGGGCCCATAACCTATTGAAACAATATACAGCAGCGCAAGCCACTAGCTAAGTAAGGTTCCAATTACTTACATTGTTAGCTAAGGTTGCCTTATACTAATGTTGTTAGTTTGTAAAACTGAGGGGATAGTCGCTCAGAACGCCCTCCTTATATGCATATCAGAAACCCTAACCTAAGTACAGTGTAATCTACCTATTACATAATATCGGTCCCTAAAACGAGCATTCTGAGTCTTCTTCTATTTATATTCCTTCTATGATGTTCTATATGACATCATTTCCTTCTATATGACGTTGTATGAGTCATATGACTCAGTGTGAGTCATTTATGAGTCATAAACATGAGTCATTATGACTAATCATGAGTCATAATCATGAGTCATTGTGACTCCAAATGAGTCATAAGTATGAGTCATTTATGACTATAAATGAGTCATAATGTGAGTCATAATTGTGAGTCATAAGTCACATGACTAATATTATGTAAGCTATTTATGATTAAATATGAAACACTTAATTAATAGTTATTCAATCTTATGTAATTAGATAAGATATAGATTAGATATAGATTAGATAAGATGTTCATTACATTAGTTATTGTAATGAATGTAACTAATCTAATGTAACTATTATAATAACTGTCAGAGTTTCAACACCCTTTTCTTCCAAATGCCCTACCATGTTTATCTCGATCAAGCTATTGATAAACATGATTACATCAACAAGGGTGTTTTGGCTCGGGTCTTGATCAATCACCCGAATCTCTACAAAGAGGACGTTTTAAATATTATGAGAAAATATTCTGAGCCTGACATGGCCAAATCTGATCCATACAATCGTCTTTCCCGTCTCATCCATCTGGCACACTCTTGCGCCGGATACAACAATATCAAAGACATCCCTGAAGTCAAGGATTCTTATCTGCCGATTAGATCTTATGATCTCCCCATCCATCAGATCTCTTACGCCTCTTGTCTTGATACATTTGACTTTATTTATGACTGTTTTCTGACTGAAGAAGTCAGGAACATAGCGGACAAGCCATATGTTCTTGGCATCAAATATGCATCGGATGATGGGAAGGCGATCTGTGAGATTCAAGATCTCACTCTGCTTGATCAATTTATCAAGTATGATCATGAGCAAGGCAAAGTTGATACCACCACACGTCCGAAACATTTTTCGGACATTCCCAGATTTCCGGAATATCACGGACCTCAGGGTCACTACAATGGTTTTGACGGTCGCCCCACTCCGCAATATGAGTCTTTGAAGAAGACTATTGATCTGATGCCGCATAGGGTTGATGAACCCTATGATCCTAAGGAACTTTCTGAGGAACTAGCCAGAAAACGGCTAGAAAGGGAGTATCCTATTTGGGTACATAACAGCTATGTTTATCATAATCAAAAGGATTATGATGCAGCTGTTCATGCGTCGGAGATACAGAGGAAGGAAGCAGAAGCTCTTGAGGAGGTTAATCGGATCCTAGAAAGGGACGTATATGAGCCCAAGGTAACTGATCTAAATCAGCTATTCAAATCAAAAGCTGATATAATTGTGACAGTGTACATATGCAGGGGTTGTGAGGACTCCAAATGTCACAAGAAGGGAACTACGTCATTCCCCTTACAGTCACATGCGGCCTGGCAAGAGCCTATCACTGGTTGCTGGAGAAAGACCGGAGTGGATACTCCAGAGACATTCCGCCCCGTCATCCCCCCGATCAAGGATGAGATCCGGGAGTTCGGCGAGTTCAGTTGTCAGCGAGGACAGCATCGACTACCAGGTATAGTACCTAGTAGTCAATATACTTGTACAAATGCAGACCAAAATGGTCCAATTATGAATTTTTTGTCACAGTCCGATGAGAACAAAAATCAGACTAAGGATAATTTCCCAACAGTTAAATCTGATGAAAAACTTCATCAAAATGAATTTACTCACATGTCTAATTTGGATAACTTTGTATATGTTCCTGATGAAATCATCGACATGTATTATCCTAAGAGTAATCCATTTTTGAAAGAAGAAGAAACTGCGTTCACCATCCACAATGAAAACATCGTTCAACAGTTCCCAGAGTCTCAAGGACGTATTAATAATACCCCTGAACCAACATTATTAAATACAAAAGAAATTATTGCTGGTTTAATTAAACGTCTACAAAGGATCTGTGAGAAACAGAAAGCTGATGATTCAAATCAGGATAACGGTTGGAATGATGAACACAAATCAGATGATGATGAGAAACCTTGGGGATATGAACCACATAAAGCATCTGATTGGATTGACGAAAATTTGGAAGAAATTGTTTATCCAAAAAAAATATTTCCAAACCAAGGAATCTTCGACGAAAGAAGAGGGTTCACAATTTTCAAACTCCACAAATCAGATGGCAGAAGAACATTGCACCTATAAGAGAATCAAGTTCTTCAGCAAATAGGAAATTCTTGAAATCAGGTTCAGGTACTGAATCTAAATCTGATAAGAATATTCAATCTAATTTCAGCGTAAAAGCAAAAGAATTAGAACTTACATTTCCGTTCTTTATAAATGTTAAATATAGGGTTAACAAACAAACACATATCATAAAACATACTAAAAATCATCCTATTTGGAATAAGAATGGATTATGTTATATGGTTTTGTTTCAACCCAGATACTATAAAGAACAAGTTTGGCCTATGTATCCTAAATTATCTGAAATCGTCTCATATCCTCAACATTGGAGAAGAAACATTCATTTTACTTATGAACATAGTGGCATTAATCATCTTCATTTCACTGAGAATTTCAAATCTAGACTTGCTTGGTGGACTCTAGATGATTTTGTTTCCTCTAAAAATAGATTGGCAAATTATTTATGTGGAGGAAAAGACGATAAAGAATCGCTCGAAAAAATGGTTACTGTGTTTAATGGAGTAATGGATTATAAAAAGTGGAAAGAAACTTTAATGGCATACTTAGCCATGAAAGGATACACTAAATACGTAACTAGAGAAAAAGAAGGTTATCCTTCACCATATACAGAAAAAGCTAGCATTGAAGAAAAAACCCATTGGGAATTGAAGTATAAATCAGTTTATGGTGAAAGACTTGATTGGGATGAAAATTCTGCAAAGACAAATGCTATTATTAAAATGGCATTAGCACCTAATCTATGGTCTTACGTTAAAGATACTCCAGCTGAAACTATTGCTGAATTGGATAAAGTTTTTGGAACAACTGGAATAGCCAAATATTTCATTTTGTACAAAAACATATTCAGTTGGTCTATGAAACCAGGACAAGATCCCATTATAGCTATCTCTAAACTGATGAAAGCTGTTTCCGATTTAGGAACTGAAGATAAATACAAACTTCCAGACTTTGTATTGACATTCTTCATTTTACATGCTTTGAATCAACAATATAGTACTTTGGTTACTAATATTGTTAATAGCAATATTGACGAATTCACGTCAGCAAAGATAGTTCCTAAAATTCAGAATGAATGGGATCTCATGCAATCAAAATCAAGGACTGGCAGACAAACCGTTCAAATTGCTAACATTGGATCTAACATTAACAAGTATCCAAATACTAAACCATCTTGGAATGATCAACAATCTAGTAATCAATTTCCAAACAATAGGTTTAGAGGAGGATCCTTTAGAGGCAGATTCAATAATAGACGATTGTTCACACCTCGTCAAAGCAATAATGGATTTGCTAACAAAGCAAATGCATCTTCTTTATCTAAAGATGATAAGAAGAAACGGAATGCACAGAATTGTGATAACAAGAAGCTGACGAATAAAGCTTTGCTTGCAGAATTGAATAAGTATAAACATGAGAATAAGAAAGATTCTCATAACATTATTCACTTTACAAATAATATGACAATTGATGAACCAATTCAGACTATAGGAAATATTGAGGAAGAGATACCTGAACACACATCTAATCATAATTTATTAGATAGAATAGGTTTCCATTACATAGACACTATGTTGGCTTATCCTCCGGAATATCTTCGAGATGAGGTAGTAGATTATGAACTGTCTCCTGAAGGAACAGAGTTCAAAAGAATCTTCTTGACGCCTCAAATTCCATTTTCACCTATAGCAGAAACTGATGATAGTTCAGTTCCAGATCTTAAATCGCAATCAGACAGTAGTGAGGAACACTACAATGATGCAAATGATGGTTACAACAGTGGCATTGAATATATTGATGAAAACATCAATAATAATGTCAAAAATATGGATATAACTAATTCTGAGAGTAACTCTGGAGGACCATCTGATGAGGATGATCCATTTGGGTATGTGACAAATTTAAACCATTCTAATTACTTACTAATACTGTTTTAGTGCTTGATAATCTTACCAATGTAGATGTGTTGAATGCATCAGATCGAGCTTTGAATAACAGTAGATATAATTGTGTATATAGTAATTATGAGTATAGGGTTCCTAGTGAACAAATTATGCTCTTAAATAAGAATGATAAGTGGGTAATTGATTCTGGAGCTACCAGACATTGTACACCATTTATAAATGACTTTATGTCATATAAGAAATTTATCACACCAGTTAAAGTTACTACTGCAGACAAAAATGCGAAAACACTCATTGAAGGCCAAGGCCAAGTATGTTTCCGACATAGAAAACATATGCTAAACTGGATCATATGTTATATGCCAATGTTGCCATACAGAATTATCTCTGTACCACAACTTACTAGTATGAATTATGAAGTATATCACACAAAAACACAAACTATTATACACAAGGGAAACATAACGTTGACAGGATATCCTTTAGAGACTAACTCTATAAGTTGGTTATCTACTGAGATTAAAAGACCTTTACAACATTTGTTATTAAATAATAGTTCTAAAACTATTGATTATTTTATTTGGCATGGAAGAATGGCACATCCAAGTGACAACGTGTTAAGTCATATGTTCATAAATACTGAAAATAGTTCTAAAGTTAATCCACATATGAAAAACATATGTAAATCATGTATCATGGGAAAACTTGATAATAAACCATATCACGTTTCAACTAATAGAGCAACTACCTTGCTAGAATTGATACATATGGACTTGATAGAATTACCTATTCAGTCTTACCATAAACAAAAATGGGCTTTATTAATTTTAGATGATTATTCTTCTTTTGCTTATGTAGCATTACTTCGATCTAAAGCTGATACTTTTACTGCTATTAAAGCATATATTATATATATTGAGAATCAACTCAATTTAAACGTAAAAAGTATGCGTTCAGATCGAGGGGGAGAGTTTGTAAATCAAAAGCTAAATAACTATTTTCAAGAAAAAGGTATTAAACATGAACTAAGTGCTCCACATGTTCATCAACAAAATGGTAGAGCTGAACAATTAAATGAAACCATTCTAAAGAAAGCACATACACTTTTATTAGAATCTGGTTGTCCTAAATCATGGTGGTCATTTGCATTTGATACTGCAGTCCATATTTGGATGTCTAGCATATGTCTATATAGTAAAAGAAAGAAGAAAGAATAAATTATCACCAAGAGCTGAACTGATGATATTCATTGGATATGAAAGCAAATCATATAAGTTCATGAATGATAAAAATACTATAGTCATTGCTACACATGCCATCTTTGACGAAAACATATTTCCCAAATTAACAAAAGATAAACTTATTCATAAAGATATACCCACATCTCTAGACCCCAAAACAATTCCATCAAACAAAAATTATTATAATCATGACACTACAATCAATGATAAAAGGAAATCATTTCATGATTCAAATAATTTAGATGATGATGATTTGTCGGAATCAGATGATCATAAGTCTAATAAGGAATTAGACAATCATCTACATGACAGTAATTCTTCATATCATAGCACAAAATCATATTCAGCAGATGAAAGTGATTATGATTCAAATATATCTAAAAGTAATTTATATAGATCAAAGAAGGATTCACATTCAGAATCAGATTTGAATATATCTGAAATGTATAAAAGTAAAAGTGATCTTGATGAAGATATAAAAGATTCTGAAACAAAAGGTTTTAGAAGTAGACAAGTACAAAAAAGAATTAATGACAACTTCGAAAAAATGAAAGAAATTAATGATTCTTTTAAATATTTTACTGATAAAGGAAAACAAAAAGCTATTGATACTCCTTCATTAAAGAAATCATCTACAAATAAGAAATCACAAAGAGATGATGAAAGATTAGCTAAGATAAGAGAATTTGAAAAACAGATTGAAAATCTGAATAAATCCAAGAATACTCTTAATAAAAGTAAATCATTAATTGAAACACCTTTTCAACTTCCTAAGTCAAATCTTGACATAAACTATAGAAAGAATATAGATTTATTTAAAGGAATTAAACGTGTTGGAAAGAAGTTAGATCTTCGAGAAGTTAAAAGAAATAGACTTGGTAATGATAAACCAGTTTCTAGATCTACGATACTAGAACAGTCTATTAATCCAGATGAACAAGCTCGAAATCCATTTGGATTTAGAGAACAGGAAAGAGCTGTCATACAACAAAAGTTTGGAACAAGGAAATCATCTAGGATTCCAAAAGTTAAAGTTATCAAAGATAATGTTTATGGAGATAAACATCCAGCTAAAATTGAAGCTGAATTTAACTTTAAAAAATGGAATGATGTCATTCAAAACAGAATTAAGAATGATAAAGAACTAAATGATAAAATAGACAAACAAGTTCAGAAAGTTACTGAAGACTTGTATGGAAAGAAAAAACATCCAAACATTAGAACGTCAGATTCTAATATGACAGAACTAACTGTAGAAGATCTTAGACCTATTCCTGAAAAGAATACTAAGAAAATAACTTCTGTAGAAACAAATAAATCAGATGTTAAATCAGATTTAACTCCAATGCCTAGATTTGAAAAGAAAATCTTATTACCTGAGATAATAAAGAAACCTTCTATACCAGACATTGATCTAGATAAGATGGTTACTATGGATACTAAATTAGATTCAGAATCTAATGATTTAGAATTTGATAATGAAGCTTGGCTAAAGAAAGTACAAGCAAAAAGAGATAAATTTCTCTTATCAAAAGCAGCATCGAAACTCAATGATCAAGAAAACAGAAGAAAAGGTATACCTGTTGTATATAGAGATCTTATTAAGATAAAAGATAAAGATCCTCAATCATATTCAAAATGGGTAACTGCTATGGAAGAAGAAATTAAATCTATACAGAGTAGAAATGTTTGGGAATTAGTAAATAGACCTAAAGACAGGAAACCTATTGGATGTAGATGGGTTTACACCATAAAGCAATCGGATAATAGATATAAAGCACAATTGGTTGCTCAAGGCTTTTCACAAGTACCAGGAATAGACTTTGGAGCCACATTTAGCCCGGTTTCAAGATTCGAGACTGTCAGAATCTTACTACCATTAGCAGCTTTAGAGGGATGGGTACTCAAAGCACTAGATGTTAAAACTGCTTTTCTATATGGCCAATTAGAAGAGGAGATATATATGGAACAACCAGAAGGTTTCAAAACCAAAGATACTGATAAAGTATATAAGCTGAGAAAAGCTTTATATGGTTTGAAACAAGCATCTTTAGCTTCGGAATATACAAGCACATAACAGTATAACTAAACTAGGGTTTAGAAGATTATATGCCGATACAGGAATATATGTCTATAGAAACAACAAAGACATTGTTGTTATTATCTTATATGTTGATGACATAATATTCATGGGCAATAATGAAAAGACTGTTGATGACTTTAAAAAGAAATTTATGAATAAATGGGAAAGTAGAGACTTAGGAGATCTAAGTGAATATCTAGGAATGAATATTGTGATAGACAAAAATAAATGTACTGTCACAATTGATCAAGCCAAATATGCCAAAAAGCTTGTTGAAAGATTTGGTTTAATAAATGCAAAACCAGTTAATACTCCTTTACCAGCTGGTTATGTACCAAATAAACAAATAGAAGGCAAAGCTACACCTGAAATGATCACATACTATCAACAGCTGATAGGATCATTATTATTTCTAGCAATGTGTACTAGATTAGATATTGTTTATGCTACAATATTAATGTCACAATTTGTGAGCAATCCTACAATGGATCACATTAATAAAGCATTATATTGAAACAATGGACAGCAGCACAGTACACTAGACTAAGTAAGGTTTCAATAACTTACATTTGTTAGTAGTGTTACTGCCTTAGTAGTGATACTAATGTTAGTTGTAAAACTGAGGGATAGTCACTCAGAACGCCCTCCTTATATGCATTTCAGAAACCCTAACCTAAGTACAGTGTAATCTACCTATTACATAATATCGGTCCCTAAAACGAGTCATTCTGAGTCTTCATCTATTTATATTCCTTCTATGATATTCTATATGACATCATTTCATTCTTATATGACGTTGTATGAGTCATATGACTCAGTATGAGTCATTATGAGTCATAAACATGAGTCATAATGACTAATCATGAGTCATAATCATGAGTCATAAGTATGAGTCATTATGACTATAAATGAGTCATAACTATGAGTCATAATTGTGAGTCATAAGTCACATGACTAATATTATGTAAGCTATTTATGATTAAATATGAAACACTTAATTAATAGTTATTCAATCTTATCTAATTAGATAAGATATAGATTAGATATAGATTAGATAAGATGTTCATTACATTACTTATTGTAATGAATGTAACTAATCTAATGTAACTATTATAATAACTGTCAGAGTTTCGACACATTACACATAATCAAATATGTTGGAAGCACATTAGATTATTGTATAAAATATGATGGTCGTGATGCTTATGGTTTAATTGTATATGCTGATGCTGATTGGGCTTCAAATCCAATTGATAGAAAGTCAACAACTGGTATGGTTGTAATATTAGCAGGAGCACCAGTATACTGGAAATCAGCTAAAAAAAAACAATAGCATTATCTTCAACAGAAGCTGAATATATGGCTGCATCAGATGCATGCAGACAGATATCATGGTTAAAGAATTTGTTCAATGAACTTGGATATGATATACAATCCATTCCTTTAATAATGGATAATCAAGCAGCTATTTACATGGCTTCAAATCCAGCTCAAGAACAAAGAATGAAACACATGGATGTAAGATATCATTATATCAGACAATGCGTGAAAGAAGATTTAGTTGATCTTTATTATAAAAAAACTGAAGATCAAGCAGCTGATATCTTAACCAAGAACCTTATGTTGAATAAGCATAATAAAATGCTTGAGTTATGTGGTATACACAATTGATAAAATATTCAACAAGGGAGTGTCAAAACTCTGACAGTTATTATAATAGTTACATTAGATTAGTTACATTCATTACAATAACTAATGTAATGAACATCTTATCTAATCTATATCTTATCTATATCTAATCTAATTAGATAAGATTGAATAACTATTAATTAAGTGTTTCATATTTAATCATAAATAGCTTACATAATATTAGTCATGTGACTTATGACTCACAATTATGACTCACAGTTATGACTCATTTATAGTCATAATGACTCATAATTATGACTCATGATTAGTCATAATGACTCATACTTATGACTCATTTGGAGTCACAATGACTCATGATTAGTCATAATGACTCATGTTTATGACTTATAATGACTCACACTGAGTCATATGACTCATACAACGTCATATGGAAGGAAATGATGTCATATAGAACATCATAGAAGGAATATAAATAGATGAAGACTCAGAATGACTCGTTTTAGGGACCGATATTATGTAATAGGTAGATTACACTGTACTTAGGTTAGGGTTTCTGAAACACATATAAGGAGGGCGTTCTGAGCAACTATCCCCTCAGTTTTACAACTAACAAACTTATTAACTAAGGCAACCTTAGCTAAGAATGTAAGTAATTGAAACCTTACTTAGCTAAGTGGCTTGCGCTGCTGTCCTTTGTTTCAATAAAAGGTCTGTTTGATGACATCACTAGTTGTCCTCCATAACACCAATATCCGGTTCCAAGTGCGCCTCGAGATATTCAGGCAATCTAGAATGTCATCCAGCAGCAGTATATTGTGCTCGTATAGTCGTATTGCTGCTAACTTGAGGTCCCGAGACAGTTTGCGGAAGGGCATTGCGTTGAAGTGTGGTAACCCTACTCTAGGTTTTATCTAAACATGTATCAACTCCACACGCCTACGCCAACATATTTGCAACCAGGTGTAATGACCCAGATCTCCCATACCCACAGCCGTTCAGCGACTGGTCAGACCCCAGGGAGCTGTCGACCATCTTTATCTGTCACCTCCTGGTTAGCCCCAATAACTCAGGCTCATTACCCCCCTCCACCTGCCCGCTGGTGCTCATTGTTCTAGCTCTCTGTCATGTCAGAGAGCCTCTTCCGATGGGCGAACCTTTTTTTGAAAGCGATTCAATGTCAGACATGGCTCATCTATCTCCAAGCTCGTTGAAAGAAAGTAGGATCCCTCAACTGGTTGGAATGCATTCCGGCCTTAACGCCCAGTGAAAAATCCGGGTGGAGGTATCTGGTCGGGTCCGTTTTTTTCCCGCGGCATGTGCTACCAGCTGATGACGTCTGCCCTGACCTGGGCGCATCTGTCTACTCTACCGCTTCCCGTTCCTGTCCGCGCTTTCCTGCTATAATCTGTACGCTCTCAATGTATTCATGTAGGAATGCCATAGATGTCTTTTCTTCCAAATTTGTCCAAGTCCGTCGCGTCGAAATATGGTTCTTCAGCCTGTCCCTCCTCGACCAGAAGGATCCAGTGGCCAATGGTATTGCACGTGCCAAAAGCACTGCGGAGGAGGCACTTATGTCCAACGCTACACATATTCACGGCACAAGGTGCACCGGATGGCAGAACATGAACACACTGAAGCAGACTACATGCGCCAGTATGGCCAATGGCATTCAGATGCGTCCCCTCCATGCAAACGGTGAAGAGCGGAAAAGGTGTGCTTATCACCAATGATATTTTCACTGTACACTAACAATAAACAGGGCACGAAGCGTTCTACAGTGACTCAACATACCCCATCTGCTTCGTCACCTCGAACTGAAGGAAATTTGGATCAGAATGACCCAGACACGCATCCCATGTACCGTAGCCCATCCCATGCACCATCGTTACCTGAGGGGAATGGCTTTCCACCATCGATGTCCCCTCGACCTGATAATCAATATTTTCAAGAATGGAATGAATCCGAGCCTGCTGAGCCAGACGATAGCGACAATAATTCCTCTCTTGATGATTTTCAAGGTACAGACGAATCCCCGCTACCTATCCCGACACTCTCGAAACCAGTCCTCGCTCAAGCAATGAACGAAGCTATCAAAAATGCACGGCTCGAAGATGATATCACTGATGCGCCACTATTACAGTCAATACGCGATCCTGACAATACCGAATGCATTCTTGATCAGACTACAAAAGATTTGTTTGGAATATTCGATGCACTCATCGGCGGCTCGGAACAAATGTATAACCGCGTTCGAGAGAACATGTCCCGTCGAGATCCACCAGTTCCCCTACTTTCCTAACATGGCATGCGCTCAAAACTTGAAAAGGTCACGGGCGTATATGAGATTGCTACAGACATGTGTCCGCAGAGCTGTCTGGCCTTTACAGGTCCATTCTCAAATCTTGACACCTGTCCTAAATGTGATTCGCCCCGTTATTTTCCAGGTTCTACCAATAAACGAATCCCAAAGAAGCAATTTTATTCATTTCCACTTGGCCCACAATTGCAATGTCTCTGGAAGACTCCCCGTGGTGGTTACAATATGCGATACCGTATTCGCAAAACTCAAACGATTTGGGAACACTTTGTGCGGACTGGACAGGCAATGTTACAGCTCTCTTTTTGTTTCGTCTCCATGCTTCGGTGAAACGTTTCATATCCATCTTTACTGCGCATTGTAAGCCTGGACGCTATCTCCTTTCGTAGTTACCTTCATATTTCCTTTCTTAGATAACTACAGCTTTATTTCCTTTTACGATTCCTTTGTTCTCCAAACGTATATAAAGCCCTATGTACTGTAGAGTAACCTCAGTTCCAACTTAGACGAGTTTTGCTCTCAACCTCGCTTGAACTCAACGCTCTTCTCCTTCATCGTCTTCAAGACCTTCGTCATCGTTTGACTTAGCGTCTAGACTCTTTGTCCAGTGACTGGGAGCGGACCGAGACTCTGCTTGTCACTGTTGACTTAGAACGAACCACGACGAGGGCATCGTCCGTAACAAGTTGGAACTCAGGAACCGCTCAGTGCTTCGTCACTAGCCAGACACCATTGAGACCCGAACCTCCCAGATCAGACTGCCAAACGACTCCGTTCGTTATAGGCAAAAGTACTACCTTGGATGAAGGGAAGTCTATCCTTCCACAACAAACGAAGGGTGGTACTACGTTTCAACCACTAAAAAAAAACCAGCGAGTCCCAGATAGTTTCTTCGAAGGAGAATACAGAGAAGGAAACCCTGACGAAGAATTACCAGCAGAAACTTGGATTAATTGGCATAACGAAGAAAACGAATCAGATAGCCGATTATTCTTCCCACCAAACAAAGAACCAGAACTCACTTGGTGGCACGAATTCCAAGACGCTGAGGATCTAACCGACAGAGTCTTCTCCGCACTTGAGGAATCTACTCTTGCCAAGTGGAACGAATACAAGGAACAACAGCAGATCGAACTAGATCTAGATTTTGACAACGAGCCGAAACAAGGAGAAAGCTCGAAACAAGCAACAGAACCGAAACAGGAACCTGAAACCGAAACAAAGAAGAATATGGCAGACGAAAAGGAAACATCCCCGAAAGGGATAAAAGGAATCTCCATTGAGAAATTCAAAGGACAACGATCCAAAGCGAAACATTTCATCTATGCGTTTGATGACACCTTCGATCTAGATGAGGAACGATTTACCACTGCCAAGAAGAAAATCAAATACGTTTTCCTACACTTAGGAGAGGAATTAGACGATTGGAAATCCAATATCCGAGAGGAATTGGATGAGGCAACTACAGACAAAGGAAAGAAAAAGGAAGAAGGAACAACACTCTCTTGGGATAGCTACAGCAGTTTCAAAAGGCGATTCTTAGCCGATTGGGGCAAATCAGACACCGCAGCCAGGACCCTGAACGATCTAGATAAAGTTAAAGTGGGCGGAGATATTGATATCCCCACTTATATTCAGAAGTTCCGATTGCTCATTCAGTCAACTGGAATCACAGGGTTCATGGGGCAGCGAATCTATTTTTGTAAAGGACTCCCAGCATCAGTCGCAGCAAAAATCATCGAAAACCCCGCAGTTATCAACATGGAAACAACCTATGATGCTGCAGAGCAATTACACAATGCTTGGGAAACCCTGAAACTGATGAACCGATCCTCTGGATCAGGAAACACGGAAAGATGTTTCAAATTTAACCGAAACTCGAGGAATTCGGCATCAGGAGCAAAAGGGGTCAATGCCATAACTACTGGACGCCTTTCAGATGCCCAAAAGGAGGAATATCGGAAAACCGGCAAGTGTTTCCGATGCAGAACTCAGGGACACATATCCAGGGATTGCCCAAACAAAGGGAACGCCCAGACGACGCCCAACAAATCACCCCCTCCTCAGAATCGCACTATTAGAGCTATAGAGGAAACGACCTCAGAAGAATCAACTGCCCAACGCATTAGGGCACTATTGAAAGCACTCCCAGACGAGGAGCGCGAGAATACCCTCCAAGAACTAGAAACAGAGGGTTTTTAAGAAGGAGACGCCAGAAAGCGGTTGACGCCTCCCATAAAGTTGAACAGTTAGCACTCGATTCTGTAATCGTACAATCCAATAATGATAAACGGATCTCAATCACTGTGCAAACGAATGATAAACCCGCTGAAATGTCCGCCCTCATTGATTGTGGAGCAGAAGGAAACTTCATTGATGAATGCATATCGGAAGGTTGGCCAAAAGAAGAACTAAAACAACCAATTAAAGTCAAAAACGCCAACGGAACTATTAATCAAAATGGCATGATCACGCATCGAACTCATCTAACCTATTCTATCAATGGAAAACCATATGATAATTGGTTATGGATCACGAACTTAGGGGATCAAGAAATCATCTTCGGAATACCATGGTTGGAAAAACATAACCCAATTATTGATTGGCGAAAGAAAACCCTCCAAATAGACGACAGTTCAAAAGATGACAAACCCATTTGGCGCATAGCGCTAGATACTCAACAATGGGGAGAAGACGAATATTGGATAAGAGTAAAAACATTGGCGTCACAAGTGCTTGAACACCAAGCAAAACGCGACGAAACGCCGACTGTCTTACCACCTGAGTATCTTCCCTGGCAGACTACCTTTGAGAAAAAAGCATCGGAACATTTCCCATCATCACGTCCATGGGACCACGCAATTGAACTCAAAATCGGATTTACGCCGAAAGTTAGCAAAATTTACCCACTATCACTAAAAGAACAGTCAACGCTCGACGAATGGATTAAAGAGCAATTAGAAAAGGGGTATATTCGACCATCCAAATCACCACAGGCATCACCATTTTTCTTTGTTTCAAAGAAAGAAAGCGGCGCTCTTAGACCCTGCCAGGACTATCGTTACCTTAATGAATGGACGATCAAAAACGCCTATCCATTACCCCTAGTTTCAGACCTAATGACGAAATTAGAAGGCGCAAACTATTTCACTAAACTTGATTTGCGCTGGGGATATAACAACGTCCGAATTAAAGAAGGCGATGAATGGAAAGCGGCCTTCATTACGAACCGAGGGTTGTTGAACCACAGTAATGTTCTTCGGCCTTTGCAATTCACCCTCGACATTCCAGACCATGATGAACGAATACTTCCAGGACATGATTAACGAAGGATGGCTCATTATCTACATGGACGACATTCTGATCTGTGGAAAAACGAAAGACGAAATACAGAAACGAACCGAAAGAGTCTTAGAACGCTTACAGGAGAAAGACCTATTTTTGAAATTAGAAAAGTGCAAATTCTGCGTTCAAGAAGTCGAATTTTTGGGTATGGTCATTACGCCTGGTCATATCCAAATGGACCCTGTAAAACTCGCCGGTATCAGAGAATGGCCAACCCCTACAATGGTCAAACAAGTTAGATCTTTCCTCGGATTCAGAAATTTCTATAGACGATTCATTGGCAACTTTGCTGCTATAGCAAACCGTTGACGGACTTAACTAAGAAAGGTTTAACCTTCAGTTGGACGCTGATTGTCAGATGGCTTTCGATGAATTAAAACGAAAATTTTCGTCAATGCCAGTCCTACGCATGCCAGAACCCACAAGGCCATTTATCCTACAAACGGACGCCTCCAATAAAGCCACTGGAGCAGTATTGAAACAAGCCGACGCCTCCGGATCCCTCCATCCTTGTGGCTTTATATCACACGCCTTAACCACAACAGAACAGAATTACAAATCTATGACCGAGAACTACTGGCTATTATTAAAGGATTACAAGGCATGGCGACATTTGCTGCATGGATCCCCGCATCAATTATAGTCCATTGCGATCACAAAACCTTTCATTCTATAGAACCCGCAACGGTTAACACCCGACAAGCTCGTTGGTCTATGATGCTATCAGAATTTGACCTGAAGATAGAGCACGTACCAGGGACAAAAATGTTTGAAGCAGATGCATTATCCCGCCGTCCTGATCATATGAAAGATGATGATATAGACGATGTTATCATGTTACCCAATAACAAGTTTATTCGCCTTATTGCTACAGACCTTGCTCAGAAAATCCGAGATGCTATGTCACTCGACAGCCTTGGAAAACCATCATTGAAGTCATAGAAACACAACGCGCTCCGCCTATTAAATCCAAATTAAGGATTGGGCATTTGTTGACGGAATCATTCGATACATCGACAGAGCATATATCCCTGATCTTGGGACACTCCGCACCAATATTATCAAAAGGTCCATGAATCACCCACTTCCGGGCATCCTGGACGCTTGAAAACACTAGAATTGTTACAACAAGATTACTGGTGGCCAGGAATGTATAAACACGTCAAGGAATGGATCACTGATGCGCTATATGTCAGCAAATGAAGGTGAACACTCACCCCAACACCCCAGCTCTCCTACCAATCGGATCAAAGGCGACTCGACCATTTCAGCAAGTGACCTTGGATTTTAATTACCGATCTTCCCATTTCCAACGATTTGATTCAATTTTGGTCACGGTGGACCATGGTCTTACGAAAGGGGTAATTCTTACTCCTTGCAAGAAAACATCGACGCATTAGGGACGGCAGACCTCTACATTTCTGAAATATTCAAGCGCTTTGGCCTACCAGACGTACTTATTTCAGATCGAGACCGCAATTCTCAGCCAAGTCTTCCAAGAAATCAGGAAAACATTAGGAATCAATCATAGAATGAGCACCGCCTATCATCCGCAAACCGACGGAGAAACGAATGAGTTAATCAAGAACTAGAAGTATATCTTCGAATATTCTGTGCAAATGAAGCGCACACTTGGAAACAACTATTACCAATCGCCGATTTGCCCATAATAACCGCCATCATGATTCAGTTAAAGCATCGCCTTTCCAACTTATGTATGGAACAAACCCTGTTGCACTACCTACTGCGGCGCAGAAAATGACGACACCAGCAGCAGAAGAATGGCTACAGTTACTACGAAAGGCTAGGGAAGAGGCGCTTGCTGCGCATGAATTAGCTAGGCAAATGGTGGCTAGATGAATCAGAGAACAGTCAATCAAATTCGAATAGGAGACAAAGTTTGGCTCGAAAACAGAAACCTTAATATTCCGTACCAGTCCAGAAAGCTAGTGCCAAAACGAGAAGGACCCTTCCCCATTGAGCAAGTTTTGGGACCAGTAACGTATAAGCTCAAACTCCCGAAACAATGGCGCATTCATCCAGTCTTTCACATGTCACTCCTTATGCCATATAGGGAGACTGAAACACATGGACCAAACTACACAGCCCCACCTCCTGACCTTGTAAACGGACAAGAAGAGTTTGAAGTTGAAGCGGTTCTCGCACACGAAGCGTGGAGCAGGATATCAGTATTTGGTTAAATGGAAAAAACTACGGTCCGAATGACAATTCCTGGGAACCAGAACGCAATTTAGGCAATGCTGCGGATATCTTGCAAGCATATAAACAGAGAAGACAGTTGTAAAATACCCATGTCTCGCTATCATAACCGCCGAATCCTTAAACAAAATATCCGATATACGAAGAAATACTGTTCTACTCGAGGACGATATTCTCCAAAACTTTACAAAAGATTTCGAGGACGGATCATTAAAATTCCTATCTATCGCCCTCCAACTTCTCCGTTAGGATTACCACAATTCTCTAAAATCATCCGGACGCGAGCAGTTCGACAAACTGCACCTAGAGCCTCAAGACTAACCACCGGACACTTAAAACATCCACAAGGACACGTAGAGTTCCCATTTAATGCTCGCCTTCATTATCTCCCAAAATACATGGATCTCACATTTGATCCTGAAGAATTACCATATTATCCCGAAGCCAGATCATACCTTCCATCACCCAACATACCTTTAAATCACAGATACGAGGTGTACGCTGAGATGGCCCTTCGAAGAGAAGAACCTGAAAAATATGTCTTCGTTCAGGAGCTAAAACGTGCTGGCAAAGAAATCGAAATATACCGCTGGGTTGCCGATCGGCACGTCCCAAATGCACAAGCCAATTTCAACGACGCAATGGACAGCCTGGATTTCCTGAATGCATCTGTTGACGATCCGGTTATCCCTGATGCGCCGGAACAAATCGTCACACAAGGCAATGACCCTATTACAGACACTGAGCATGAGAGCGAGGTTTCCACCGTTACCAGGAATGAATTGAGTGAATCAGGGGAATCTGATGCCGAACTCAAATACATTCCCACCATCAGAGCGCCCGCATCATCTTACCAATTTTCGGAAGAAGAACTCCTGACTGTCAATTATGATGACGAGGTGTTCAACTAAACATAAAAAGATGCTTCGAAGTGCATTGGATTCCCCATCCTGTCTGTCATAACCATGCCCGCTTTCTTCACCACCGTTGCCTATCTCATTGCCTTCGCTTTTGCCCTCCTGGTCACAGCATGTGGCCATTGTTACGTCGAACCCGCCGCCGTTCTCTCACCCTTCCTCGCCACTGCCCATGACCTCCCCCTCAAGGTCTTTGTCAACACCACCATCACCATCGACAACTTCGAATTTGCTGATCTCCCCGAGCTTCATGAACACCCGGCAGAACTCGCTGACACCGTAACTGTCCCCATTATACCCGTTCCACCCATCGTCACTCGTCCTCGCAACGCCATGTTGGGCAACGTTAGCGACAATCTTGCCACCCTTGTCACATACTTTAACCTGTTCTCCGAACCGCTAGATTTCGTCACAGCACTCACTCTCACTACCGACCCCCACACCCTCACTTACGAAGAACGCGACGCAATGCTCGCTCAGGCGAAACAATTGCAGCAAGCAATTCAAAGTTTACAGTGGCATGTGGAGACTGCCGACAAAGACGTCGGTAACATCATCAGCTGGTTGGAGTCAAGACAAGATCACGGTTGGACGAATTCTTGGTAGAAGTCGGTGACTTCTCACATACGAAGGGGGTAATGTTACAGCTCTCTTTTTGTTTCGTCTCCATGCTTCGGTGAACAGTTTCATATCCATCTTTACTGCGCATTGTACAGCCTGGACGCTATCTCCTTTCGTAGTTACCTTCATATTTCCTTTCTTAGATAACTACAGCTTTATTTCCTTTTACGATTCCTTTGTTCTCCAAACGTATATAAAGCCCTATGTACTGTAGAGTAACCTCAGTTCCAACTTAGACGAGTTTTGCTCTCAACCTCGCTTGAACTCAACGCTCTTCTCCTTCATCGTCTTCAAGACCTTCGTCATCGTTTGACTTAGCGTCTAGACTCTTTGTCCAGTGACCGAGACTCTGCTTGTCGCTGTTGACTTAGAACGAACCACGACGAGGGCATTGTCCATAACAGGCAATGGTCGAGAACTATGAAGACATGTTCAACAGCACTGAATATCTCAATGCGGTCAAGAATGGCTTCATAGATGACGATGATACCCTTGTCATGTTCTCACTTGATGGCGCGCAGCTTAATCCTAACAAAGCATCTGACTGTTGGTTTGGAATATGGGTGGTTATGAACCTGAGTCCAGATCTCCGGTACAAAAAAAAATATATACTGCCGGCAATGATTGTGCCTGGCCCCAACCATCCTAATATCATCGAATCATTCCTCCTCCCTTCATTCCGGCATTGCTCAGCTTTACAGAGAGATGGTCTGCGCGTATGGGATGGCCACGAACGCAAGTGGATAGAAACGTGGCCTATCATTCCATTTGGAACGGCAGACACAGTTGGTATTACAGTTATCAGCGGACTGGTTGGACATGGTGGCAGTCGCGGGTGTCGATTATACTGTGGATTTCAAGGCCGGAACAAGCCACGACAAGGCATGTATTATGCCGCCGCTCTCAAACCGCACAACTACCACACTAGAGCCAATCATCCTGACTACGACATAACTAATATTGGCCCTCCAAATTCATCTGAATACAAGCGCAACCTCAGCATATCATTGAGGACAGGCAATGAGACTGCATACAAGAGAATGAGGCTGGTAACTGGAATTGCACGTCCAAGCATTTTCCTTGGTTTCCAGGAACAACACATATTCCCGGTTCCTCGTTGTTTCCCCCTTGATATAATGCATCTCGTGAGTATCAACATACCCACGCACCTACTGGACATCTGGAAGAATGCTCCTAGCATCAACCTTTCTTTCATGACAACATCAAAACCGGATTTCATTGTATTTGACAATGATGATACATGGCGACAACATGGAGCTCTCATTGCCTCCACGGCACCCTTCCTACCATCACAGTCATTCAATCGTCCACCTCGCAATCCTGCCGATAAACTAAACTCTGGTTATAAAGCAACTGAATTCCTTGCGTACTTCTGGGCAATGGGTCCTGCGTTATTCCGTCCCTTTCTTCCTCATCACATTTGGGCAAATTTTTGCAAGCTCGTCTGTTGCATACGTCTAATCCACCAGCGCAGCATCATGCGACAACAACTGGTCCACGCTCACAAAATGTTGGTTGAGTGGATTTACGAGTTCGAAACAATATACTATAATCGGGAAGTAGCCCGTTTACATTTGATGTGACCATGTGTCCACGCAATTGTTCATTCAGCTCGTGAGACTGCCAGGTGTGGGCCGCTCAATTTATTGGCGCAATGGGCTTTGGAAAACACCATCGGAAATCTTGGACGCGAGGTTCATCAAGACTCCAACCCTTTTGCCAATCTGGCTGAGCGCGCACTAATTCGAGCACAGGTTAACGCACTCAAGGCCATCATGCCAGAACTGGACCCTGAAAAGCCATTACCTCGTGGTGCTCTGCATATCTCAGATGGTTACGTGCTTCTTCAAGCGTGGGATGAATCTCCTTGGACATTACCTGAAACTGATACAGCCACACTACGTAATTACCTCACGATGTCAGGAAATGAGGTAACCCATGTCACAAAACTGCAACGATGGGCACGTCTGCTGCTTCCCAATGGACAGATCACAAGGTCTGCATGGAAGGAACTAGCCAGCCGCCGAGATGTAAGAAATGCACGCAATGTCAAAGTAAGTGTGTCATTCTTGGGGTTTAGACGGTTTGACATTCTTTAGTTATTTATAGATCAAAAAATGTACTTTGCAGAGGTTCAATACTACTTTTGTTTAGATCTCAATGGCCAATCTGCTGGGCTGGCAATGGTTTCCATGTATGGAGATCCAAATGAAACTCTTCTCAGGCAGTCATATGAAACTCTCTGGGCATGTTGCTATCAAGGGTCGACAACTTTGCGCATTGTTACCATCAAAGCAATTCGATCCAGTGTTGGAATGGTCCCACTTCCCCTTACACCAGTCGAAGAAGGTCAACCAGAGATGCGCGCCCGGTACGCTGATCACTTCTTCGTTGCTGAAAAGCCTGCAATAGACTTCTTGGGAGGTCTCAAAGACAGTGAGGAACGTCCAACAGAAGGCCGCGGGGACGATGAAGAAGACGACATGTATATCTGAGGTAAGACCATTCAAGCTCTTGCTGTTTCTTTCACCTGACAAACTCTCTTACAGCCATGGATCTCAAAGCGCTCATTTCTGTCGTACAAACCCACATCTCTACCTTACCCTTGTTTATAGATAATATCAACTCCATATCAGATCAGGTGTTTGAAGAACAATCATGCAACTACTTGAAATCAGCACAGGCTCTCCTAGAAATTGTGATTAGACTTTCCTCAATGCGTGTTTGTTTTGATGCAGACAATTCTCAAATCCCTGACGACATCAAATCATCTATTCAAGAGTCTCAATATTATTCCGAGTTGCCCACAGTCGTTCAAGCCTTTCAAAATCACTTCGATAAACCGGACACCCATGATCCAGACCCTACGGTTGCTAGTGTTGCAGAAAAAGCAGTACAGGTTGAAAGTCGCACCATGACTAGCGAGTTTCTCAACCCTCATGTTGAAATTTTATTCAACAGAGCAGTGCGCGCTTTGACTCTCATTTGAATTGGAAAAGTTTTGATCAATTCACAGGCAATGGTCAACACAACACTCACTGACGTGAGAATCCCACCGCCTGGTCGATTACAAGTTATAAATGGCAAAATGATTGGAGACGTTTGTGAAGGATTCACCTATTTTCACGCGCATTTGGATCATGTTAATCAAGAACTATGGCAAGAATTCATTACCCATCCAAAGAAAACCATTTCCGCCGAGCGCTTCGCCTATTTTGTCCCAATCTTTCACAAGTACATAGATTTCAGTTTCGCCATCCTTCGCATATTGGGAACATTCGCCCATAGCGTGTGCGGTTCACAAGAGACTCACCATTTAATAAACCTTGCCATGGCTGGTGGACGACATATATCACTCATAGATGACTCGGATGTCGTCGCTGCCATCATGCATCAACTGCAAATAAAGGAAGGGAAAAAGGTTAGTTTACTTTATTTATTTTGTTTCTTACTGAAATTTGATCTATGTTTTGAGGAATGCAAGATGGTTGAGTAGCAAAGTAGATCAGGTATGTTTTATTTCTGGTTGTGTGGTCCAAGTTAATTGATGCGCTCGTAGATTAATATTATTTGTGCAGAATATCAGGCGAATTCAATGCTTTCTTGATGTATCAAATCATCATATTCTTCAGATTATATCATATCCTTGTTTGAATTCATTCTTGCATGTGCTTCTTTGCTCTAAACTCTTTTCGTAACTCTCTCATTGCTATACTACAACCAGGTACGTGTTAAAAACATTTTGCCCCAATTATCTCATTGGGCGCACTTGTTTGTTCATTACTCCCTCATCGCTAGCCCTTATGCGTACTTTCAAAACTCCCTCGCTATACGGCAACCAGGTGCATGTCAATTTAAATTTCTCTTTGCACTCGTTTGCTCAATACCGTTAACTTGCAGTCTCAAAGGTGCGTGAATTGATCTGTTTTCAATCATTTTGTTTCATTATATATGTATATATTTTCCAGCTTACCGTCATTCAAAATTGTCAACCAATGGCTACAAACGAAAGGTAAGCGACTCTCAACTCACATATTGGCTATCTGATCATCTTTTAGTGTTGAAATGGGAGAGGCGTACTGCGTCAACGAAGACATTGAGATGGGCGAGGCGTACCGCATCAACGAAGACGTTGAAATGGGCGAGGCGTACCGCATCAACGAAGACGTTGAAATGGGCGAGGCGTACCGCGTCAACGAAGACGTTGAAATGGGCGAGGCATACCGCATCAACGAAGACGTCGAAATGGGCGAGGCGTACCGCATCAACGAAGACGTCGAAATGGGTGAGGCATATGGCGTCAACAAAGACGTTGAAATGGGCGAGGCGTACCGCATCAACGAAGACGTCGAAATGGGTGAGGCATATGGCGTCAACAAAGACGTTGAAATGGGCGAGGCGTACCGCATCAACGAAGACGTCGAAATGGGTGAGGCATATGGTGTCAACAAAGACGTTGAAATGGGCGAGGTGTACCGCGTCAACGAAGACGTTGAAATGGGTGAGGCATATGGCGTCAACAAAGACGTTGAAATGGGCGAGGCATACCGCGTCAACGAAGACGTCGAAATGGGTGAGGCATATGGTGTTGAAACGGATGTAATCCGTTACACACACGATGTGTTCCGCACCGTGGGAAACATCTCGGATCTATCCGATCTTATCTTGGATGGGACCGATCTTATCTAATCTGTCATATAATCAATGTTTGTATATGTGGACATAATTATAGAGTTCACTGCTATTAATATCTTGACAGATATTATAGAGTTAGACAGATATTATAGAGTTTGACATGTGTCAAACTCAGACAATAGCGCACCATGTGCATGACTGTGCAAAGCTGTGTTCCACACAGCTATTGACACAGCAATGACTGTGCATTAGCAAGCACAATAGAAATGATCAGTCAGCGCTACTAATATCGCTGACATCAGACCAGTAGATAGACTGTATAAATACCTCAGTACTTAGACGTCAATCTACATCCTCTGCTCTACTAAGTGATCGCTCTACAGCGGACTTAAGTGACTACTACAGCTACCAGTAAGTGTTAACTTACTCAGCTCTACTATTCTGCTGCGCTCCTGTCGGTTGTTGCTTCGACATATGGCGTCAACGAAGACATTGAGATGGGCGAGGCGTACCGCGTCAACGAAGACGTCGAAATGGGAGAGGCCGATGAGAATAACATGCTTATTTGATTGTTTTTAAATCTAGTTAAATGCTTTGTACCAATATCTATACCGTATTTCAACCTGACATTATCTAACAATAGAAATGTATCAAAAAATAGAATGTATCTAACAATAGACTGAGGCAAACAATATTAATTGACGCTGCCTTGACACGGTCACGTGATGAGATAAGGTATGATGCACTTTCGACGCTTCGACGCACTTATACCTCTAACTTACCCATATACCTAGTGCTCTCAATAATACCTATGTCGACCTCAAATAATGGAATGTACCATGGATCACCTGCATCAACATCTCTTTGCAACGACTTTCTTGGTACTGGGAACATGTCCCCAGAATTGCAGGTGCACGCAAATGATTAATTGCTATGTACTACAAAAACTTACATTCATTCAGAATAATATATCAGCTAGAAATGATAATCAAGTGAATTACAGTAGTTTCACTCGAGGGGGAAATCAATACATAGAAATGCCGGTGAGTAATCAGAAAACACTCGGAAGTTACAGCTGTATGCGGTTGAAAAGAATGATTTAGGACTTAGAAACGACAATCAAATCATTTACAGCAATCGTAAGCGGGGGTATACAATGCAGTCTCCCAATCTGAGCCCGGTGCGTCTTCATGTCGTCAATATCCGAGTCTGTGCCGTTTGATGCAGAGACAGTTCAACAACCGTCAGGAAATATCCGGAATTGGTGAAGATATTAATGCCTTGCAAATAATCGCATCAGCAACACACGACCTTTTACTAACCTCAAAGAATGCCGCATATATGCAAGTTTTTTCAAGAAACATAGAGTTAGAGTAAGTTTACACGATCTACATACTCTCATTTACTTAACCCTGCGCAGAATGCGATTGAAACAGTCAAACCAAGATACTAATGTGTGGAGGTATGTCATGCGATTGATCATTTGATGTTCTGATTGATGATCTGAGCTGAAATAGGGAGGCGTATGCAATGCTGACAAACAAGTTTGGCCGCTTCCTGGAACAAGGGATCGGCCGCACAGTAGGCAATAATGACCTCCCAATGAGTCTCGTCGACCAGGTAGAGGAACGCGCAGCAACTTTCCGGATGCTCTTCCCTTCAATTTATGGAACCCCACTCATCAGCAAACTTGGGGCTCTCTGCAGAGGCCTCTGCAGCACTGTGGAGGTACCACAGAGCCCACAGGACCTGGAGATAAGGTATATGTTCTGTGCAGTACTGCCACAGTCTGCTGGCAGTCTGTGGCAGTCTGTGGGAATCTGCTGGCAGTCTGTGGCAGTCCAAGTAAATAACTGTTCCAACAAGCCACAGAGCCCCACAGAGCCCCACAGAGCCCCACAGAGTCCCACAGAGTCCCACAGAGTCTAGAGAAAAGGTATATGTCTGTGCAGTACTGCCACAGTCTGCAGGCAGTCTGTGGCAGTCTGTGGGAGTCTGCAGGCAGTCTGTGGCAGTCCAAGTAAATAACTGTTCCAACAAGCCACAGAGCCCCACAGAGCCCCACAGAACCCACAGAGTCCCACAGAGCCTAGAGAAAAGGTATATGTTCTGTGCAGTACTGCCACAGTCTGCAGGCAGTCTGTGGCAGTCTGCAGGCAGTCTGCAGGCAGTCTGTGGCAATCCAAGTAAAAAACTGTGCCAATAAGGCACAGAGCACCACAGAGTCCCACAGAGTCTTGCAGAGTCCCACAGAGTCCCACAGAGCCTGGAGAAAAGGTATATGTTCTGTGCAGTACTGCCACAGTCTGCTGGCAGTCTGTGGCAGTACTGCACAGTGCTGCACAGAACATATACCTTTTCTCCAGGCTCTGTGGGACTCTGTGGGACTCTGTGGGACTCTGCAGGATGCTGTGAGACTCTGGTCAATTAAGGTAATATATGAACATAAATAACTTGCCAATGACCAGGATTGAACTCACAACCTTAGAGCACAGCTGAAGCGATACAAACCATTACACCAAACTGGCATTGTTATGTTGGTCTCAAAAAGACATATATCCTACATCCTATCCAGTGGACTTAGTCTTGCCACTGCTCTCACTCGACTAAATCCTGTTTTCTGAGTCAAGATCTACAAATCCAGGCTTGAGTGTGTGACAAGAGTTGTAGTATGGAAGAAGGCGCACAACCTTTGTTCCTGGCAGAAACGATTCCAACCAGTGGTTCATAAGTTATTCATGTTTAGCCAATTGACAAGTCATTGCAGACAGCTGCAGTGCTGATACAGGGTCCCACAGAGTCCCACAGGGTCCCACAGAGTCCCACAGAGTCCCACAGAGTCTTGCAGAGTCTGAGAGCACTGCAGGTCACTGCAGATCTCTGCAGATCACTGTGGATTCACTGCAGGTCTCTGCAGAATTACTGCAGGCCACTGCAGATCACTGTGGATTCACTGCAGGTCTCTGCAGAATTACTGCAGGCCACTGCAGGCCTCTGCAGATCACTGTGGATTCACTGCAGGTCACTGTGGATTCACTGCAGGTCTCTGCAGAATTACTGCAGGCCAGTACAGGCCACTGCAGGTCACTGTAGAATTACTGCAGGTCACTGCAGGTCACTGTAGAATTACTGCAGGTCACTGCAGGTCACTGCAGAATTACTGCAGGCCACTGCAGGTCTCTGCAGATCACTGTGGATTCACTGCAGGCCACTACAGGTCACTGCAGGTCACTGCAGGTCTCTGCAGAATTACTGCAGGTCACTGTAGAATTACTGCAGGTCTCTGCAGAATTACTGCAGGCCACTGCAGGCCACTGCAGATCACTGTGGATTCACTGCAGGTCACTGCAGAGTCACTGCAGGCCACTACAGGTCTCTGCAGGTCTCTGCAGGTCTCTGCAGAATTACTGCAGGCCACTGCAGGTCAATGCAGATCACTGTGGATTCACTGCAGGTCTCTGCAGAATTACTGCAGGTCACTGTGAATTACTGCAGGTCACTGTAGAATTACTGCAGGCCACTGCAGATCACTGCAGATCACTGTGGATTCACTGCAGGTCTCTGCAGAATTACTGCAGGCCACTACAGGTCACTGCAGATCACTGTGGATTCACTGCAGGTCTCTGCAGAATTACTGCAGGCCACTACAGGTCTCTGCAGAATTACTGCAGGCCACTGCAGGCCACTGCAGGTCACTGCAGAATTACTGCAGGCCACTGCAGATCACTGCAGATCACTGTGGATTCACTGCAGATCTCTGCAGAATTACTGCAGGCCACTACAGGTCTCTGCAAGTCACTGCAAGTCACTGCAGGTCTCTGCAGAATTACTGCAGGTCACTGCAGGTCTCTGCAGAATTACTGCAGGCCACTGCAGGTCTCTGCAGAATTACTGCAGGCCACTACAGGTCACTGCAGGTCTCTGCAGAATTACTGCAGGCCACTGCAGATCACTATGGATTCACTGCAGGTCTCTGCAGAATTACTGCAGGCCACTACATGTCACTGCAAGTCTCTGCAGGTCTCTGCAGGTCTCTGCAGAATTACTGCAGATCACTGTGGATTCACTGCAGGTCTCTGCAGAATTACTGCAGGTCACTGTGGATTCACTGCAGGTCTCTGCAGAATTACTGCAGGCCACTACAGGTCACTGCAGGTCACTGCAGAATTACTGCAGGCCACTACAGGTCACTGCAGGTCACTGCAGAATTACTGCAGGTCACTGCAGGTCTCTGCAGAATTACTGCAGGCCACTGCAGGTCACTGCAGATCACTGTGGATTCACTGCAGGTCTCTGCAGGTCTCTGCAGAATTACTGCAGGCCACTGCAGATCACTGCAGATCACTGTGGATTCACTGCAGGTCTCTGCAGAATTACTGCAGATCACTGTGGATTCACTGCAGCCCACTACAGGTCACTGCAGGTCTCTACAGAATTACTGCAGGCCACTGCAGGTCACTGCAGAATTACTGCAGATCACTGTGGATTCACTGCAGATCACTGTGGATTCACTGCAGATTGCTGTGGATTAACTGCAGGTCACTGCAAAATTACTGCAGGCCACTGCAGGTTACTGCAGAATTACTGCAGATCACTGTGGATTCATGCAGGTCACTGCAGGTCTCTGCAGAATTGCTGCAGAATTACTGCAGATCACTGTGGATTCACTGCAGGTCTCTGCAGGTCTCTGCAGAATTACTGCAGAATTACTGCAGATCACTGTGGATTTACTGCAGGTCTCTGCAGGTCTCTGCAGAATTACTGCAGATCACTGTGGATTCACTGCAGGTCTCTGCAGGTCTCTGCAGAATTACTGCAGATCACTGTGGATTCACTGCAGGTCTCTGCAGGTCTCTGCAGAATTGCTGCAGAATTACTGCAGATCACTGTGGATTCACTGCAGGTCTCTGCAGGTCTCTGCAGAATTACTGCAGAATTACTGCAGATCACTGTGGATTTACTGCAGGTCTCTGCAGGTCTCTGCAGAATCACTGTGGATTCACTGCAGGTCTCTGCAGGTCTCTGCAGGCTTGCTGCAGAATCACTGCAGGTTCACTGCAGGTCACTGTGGATTCACTGTCAGCACTGTCAGTACTGTGGCACTGTGGGCACTGTAGCTGTCTGCAAACATTCTGCCAATTCACTGCCAGGTTACTACAAAATCACTGCAGATTCACTGTGGGCACTGTGGGCACTGCAGGTTTCTGCAAACATTCTACTTGAAGTCTGTGACTTGTCTGCCAGTCCTGCAACACTGTGGGCACTGTGGGGAAACCCCAAGTTTGCTGATGGCCTGGAGCCTCCTCAAGACAGAGCCAATTACCCATCTGACGCCGAATTATTCTGGACGAAGCAGGCATGGGATAACAGGGTAAAATCTGTTGAGGTATACACAGGAAGGAAGAAGCCGTCCTCAAAAGACGAGCTTCCCAAAGACTTCAAGTTCCTCATTGACGACCAAGGGCAGCCGATTGAGAAGGGCCGACTCACTGATATGCGTCGTGACATTGCTGGCAAGTTTCAACGCATCGAAGACAACCCCAAATTGCGTAACTGGATTGCCACTACATGGGGGAAGATTGACGACGAGCTGAAAACGCTCGTATACAGTATGTTATGTATAAAATATCCGGAACTGACACTTTGTAGAGACAATTGGAAGGTCAAGACGGTCGTGCAGGAGTGGTATTCGAATCGGTATCAAAAGGACAAGGATAGCGATGCCGCTATTAAGGCAGAGTATGCAAAAAATGAGGCGGCAGCCATGGAGGCAGTCCCAGTGGGCAAAAACGAAGGCGCATCATCAAGTGATATGCTCGACATTCAAGCTGCCATCTCGAGCATTATCCCGTCTAAACGTACTGCCAACGGGGCAAGACCAGCTCCAAAGAAGAAAGCAAAAACGGATACGCAGCAAGCGCTCAGCCAATTTGATGTCTTAGATCCCTTGTTTGAAACCCTCCATCATCTTCTGATTTTTTACGATTCTAATTATACAATTAGCAGCAAAGCGCCACTTCAAATCAATCCAGGCGAAACCGTCACCCAGCCTCCAGATACTCTGGCGGTCCCATCCCTGGAAGAACTCGCCGAACCAAACCCTGTTCTAGCACCTGATGCCGTCCAACTGCAACCAGTCCCAGAAGGCAGGGCAGAAAAGCCCCTGAAGATAACTTTAAAAATGCCAACTCGACCTCCTCCAAGCGCGCCAGTCCCTGCATCCCCAGCGCAACCCAGCGCGGCCATCCAAGCGCAACCCAGCGCGCCCATCCCAGCGCAACCCAGCGCGGCCATCCAAGCGCAACCCAGCACGCCCATCCCAGTGCAACCCAGCACGCCCATCCCAGCGCAACCCAGCACGCCCATCCCCGCAGTCCAAATGCAACCCAGCGCGCTTGTCCCAGCGCCAATGGACGAACTTGCAGAACCGACGGGCGCCGTGACTGGGAAGAACTTGGCAATGGTTGACTGGAAACGAGTGAGGGGACCCTTGGGAAAGATGAGCGAGTTCGAAGAATACTGGAAATCGTTAGGGAAAGATGGTCATAATGCGAGTTTTTTCTTTTTTTAAATAAATTCTCACTCAATTCAATTCAGATGTGGCAAAAACGAGCCAAAGACGAGAAAGTAAGTTCTCATATATTGATTGTATCTATTCTGACGTAGTACAGAGCAAAGTAAAGCCAAAGGCGAAACGAGAGGGCAAACGGGGAAGCGGGGAAGCGGGAGGGAGCGGCGAGAGGGCGGTATAGGACGGGGGAACAGGGGGAGGGCAGGGGGAACCGGGTGAGAACAGGTGGAAGCGGGAAGCAGGAGGGAACAGGAGGGAACAGGGGGAAGCGGGTGGGAACAGGGGGAAGCGGGAGGGAAAATGCGCAGGTGGGAACAGGGGGAAGCGGGTGAGAACAGGGGGAAGCGGGTGAGAACAGGGGGAAGCGGAGGGAAAATGCGAGAGGGAAATCCGGGCTACAGCAGATGGTGTACAGTAGTAGCGGAATGAAGTATTTTTACCACCAGGAATGACCGGAAAAACCTGCGTATGTTGCATTTTTTGAGTGGTGACCCGGCCAAACCTGCTCGAGCAGATTTCTACGCCTGCGGCCAGATCCGACCGGATACCTCCACCCGGATTTTTCACTGGGCTTAACGTGTGACAACTGACAGCCGTAGTGCACAGCATCGTCCTCTCTGAAGAACAACCGAAGGCCCAAATGTATATTGTTCTCCCAGAATTGGACTGGACCCTGGTACGACACCGACATGAACCTATCCTCATCTCCAATGTCTTTCCAGGTCTTACCGGTTCTTCGTTCGCCCTGAATTGCTTGACAAGGGTCATCCTTCTGAATGCTGGAGATCAATCCACTGATAAGAATCGCGGGACAAAGGCTACTGATCACCGCAATGATCATGTAGGTGGCTATGCTAGCAGCAATCAATCAATTAGGTACTCGTCCAGGCTGTTCATATTGACACCTCTTCCTGATACGCACAGCAAAGTCGATAAAAGGGGAATAAGGACAGAGTCCCACTTGCTGTCGGCTTTGCGTAAGGATAATCCTATTGATCAGTCATCATTCCGTGATTGGAGAATCCGTGAATTGGGGGAAAGGCGACTCATCAGCGCAATGATCACATCATTATTTGAATGCAATCCCTGACTCGAATTGTGCTTTATATGAAGAGAAGAGGATGCGAATTAATGCGGAGACCTTACCCAGAATAAGCATGCTTCCCACTGCATATTGAGGAAAGGCATCCGTGGTCCAGAAGGAAGCAAGTCACGGAGTTCCTAAGCATTGACTGATAATCATTGCTGTGAAGTTTATGAGCCCTAACTAAACCTAGTTATATATCATACTGGATGCCACATTTATTCATACGATCCCATGTACGGGGGTGCCGAAAAGACTGTTACCCGGCCCGTTTGTGGCACTGACAAACCACAAAGCATAGCCCTGCGCAGATATATAACGATTTCAAACCATGCACTCCACTGCCTTGATCTGACCCACCTCCATGAGCATCGAAGGTGCAGTGCCAACAGTGTGTCATACTGCTCAGATTTATGTGAGTATTCATCGATCATCAGGCTTCAACATAGGGGGTTAATTTCTATTATCGTCAGTCATTAGCCAACATATTCAGTGCCTACCTATATGGCGCCCTCACAGTGCAACTATGTTCGTCATTGTACTCTATTTAATCGATTTCCATACTCACAGTGTCATCCAAAGATCAATATTATATCTCATTTCCTCAAGATCCAACACCATTCAAGGTTGTGATGTATACCGTCTACGTAACAGAGACGATTTGCACTACCCTCCTCGTATATTACTTGAACGTCGTGATTGTGACACCATCGGCCTGTTATGCCTCTCTGCTATACGACTATGCGCCGGTACTCCAGATCATAGCGATATGCGGGGGAACAGGTGTGTCACCAGTTATAGAGCGGAGGGGGTGACTAAGATCCCTAGAGTGGCATTTCTAACCCAGGCTATGTATGCATATCGCATCCAAATCATAACTGAGCTCAAATACGTCTCATGGGTCATTTTCCTGGTACATAAATCCTTCGATGCCAGAAACTAAATGTCTAAGTCGCAACGAAGGTGATAACGTTACAACTGTTTGCCATTGTAACTACGAGTTTTCTGTTCAGCATCCTGTTCATGATTGTGCGTAGCTTGACATTCCTATCAATTTTTGATAATGAGTGACTTGATAGGTTTGGGCTTCTGTCTCCCTGGTTGTCGAGGTAACAATTGCAAGTATCATGGTTTGGTTTGTAAGTATTCGATCATACATTTTCATTCCGTTTCACCTTGCACGTCAAGCTCAAAAAAGATGCAATACACTCCAAACAACTCAGAAGAAAAATAGCACGATTAATATACCTCATGATTGGCACAGGTTTTCTCACAGGTGCGTATTCTCCCAGTACTGCATTTTTGGAATTTCAATAGATACATTAGCCGCAACAAATATTTGTGTGCTTGTTTTGTTATCCTATGGTTCCCCATACGCCCTTGGGTTATTGATCGTCCTCTCCAAGCTTTATGCCAACTCGATGATGGTCCTCGTCAATAGCCGCATTCCTTCTGCTCGTTCCGAAACGAATCCTCGTGCCACCTTGATTATGAACACTGTACCACTCGGCTCAATTCGTGCGACGCCTCAAGCAGCTGCGGATGGGGAGGATGGAGAAAGGGAAATATTAATTGATCCGGAGGCTTGCAGCGTCGGATTACCAGCACACGAGGTTGAAGACATGCCCAACAATTATGTCTTGGACAGCTTGACAGTTGATCTACAGAACGGGGCTAACTGCAAAGATTTTGACAGAATTGAGAGTGGGCGCAGTTGGCCTGTAGTCGTCTAAGCGCTGATGTGTAGCGCAATGACACACTGGAGTATTCAGAAACAAGAATGACTCGTTCGCGTAGTAGTCCTTAGCCTCCTGGCACACCAAGTATGATGTGAATGCGAAAATCTTTATGTGCAGGGAATAGAAGATGCGCTTCAATGTGACATAACGTGACTCTTGCCCAGGGGTTTGGTTACCACGGCGAGAGTGCTGGTGAAGGAGGAATTTGCATTACACCAACACCTGGGATGAACAGGTACATTAACAGATCGATTATCATCTGTTGCACTGTCTGCTTTAGGAGACTGATTAGTAATGAACAGGCCTTTTTGCGATTCGTGAAGAGAGCTCGCTGGCAAGCGTGCAAGACTGTCCGTCGCTCAAAAGTTCCCAAATGCTGACGAGTCTGCAACACGCGCCACTTTGCGAACAACACAAAATCCAGGCGCCTTAATCCGTGGTATGGGTACCCACCTGCGACTCACAGGTTAACCAGCTTTCTATAAACCTACAGAACCGCTAACACAGCCGCAAGATGATCAGCTTTTGCTTATCCAGCAGTGGCTGGGCGATAATAGCGGGGTGAGGACCTGTTTAATGTTTGGGAGAATGCGACTTCCGTGCGTATGCTCAAACCGAATCGAATGAACTCACAGGTCGTGACACACGGGCCGAAACACACGTTGTTGACAGCCCTGCTCGTTTCATTACTTTCAGTCATCCTTTCGCTCTCGTCAGCACACGTTACCTACCACACGATCGGTCATCATATCACGGAGACGCAGTCCGGTGAAGATCAACCCGCAGCAATGCAGACACCAGAACTTTATACATCACCTTGCTCCTCAACTTTATACAGCAAGATTTGTCCTTCCACGTCAAGACGGCGTTTTGGAGCAACGTCGTGACACTTTTATGGCTGTTTTCACCTGTAGGGCATCCGACTATGGATGATGTTTGACATTATCACAGCTTCTCAAACTCTACGAACGCTCAAAGTCAGAAGACGATGTTCCAGAGCACGTCCCTGCAGTTCTAGTCCACTATTTCTTACTGGCGATATGCTCGCGTCCCGGAGTCGGAATCTGTGTGGCTGGTACGCTCGTGAGCAGGATACTGACGAAGAAACGATTCAATTCGGCACCTCAAAAGCGGAGCAAAATTTGCAACAAGATACTATCGAACGTACTGAAATTAATGAAGATCCACGACAACAAGAAATGTGGCCTTTTTCGGAACAATCGTGTCTCTTCCTGTCCCAACATCCTCGTTCCAGCTCAATGAGGGCTCTCGCACGGACTCATATCATCCGAAATGGAATACGACCAGATTTTGCATACATTCCGCGGGATCACTCGAGGAAGACGATGAGGAAGGACAGTGGCTTATGGGGATTAGGGATCTAGAAAAAGAAGTTCGCCAATGCGTGCCTGAATTCCAAGTCGTCGTCGCATTTTCTCAGCACGTTTCGGCCATCCATGATACCGCGGCAGCGTCCAATACCCATGTTCAGGGCGCGAGTCAACCCGTTCCGAACGCGACGAGGACTGCGTTGTTGGCAGAAAGTGCGCAGAGACTGTTCTGGATGTATCATCGTTGTCTGCCTACTTTAGTGGCCGAAGCCCGGTTCGACGTTGGAAAGCTGTTGCAGGGTTTTTCTAGCGTCGATTTGGATGAGGACGAGGAACAATCGCTAGAAGCAGTGAATCGATTGGACCGAATCCATCGTCCGCATGTTATCCGGCTACCAAGAGAGTGATCAATTCTCGTGGACGGGCAAACTGCCGGGTAAGTGATACCGTCCCAACTCGGATGCGTGTTTACAACATCTTGGCCAGGATCATCGTCGCACACTGAACGCGATGCTCTGGACGACCTTTGCAGCATCTTCTGTCGCAAACGATTCTTTTCCAAGAAGATGCACACGAGCCGTCTTTGTGGTTATCCGCTCTCCCGACAACGTACAGGTCGTCAGGCTCCATCTCGCCTGACAATGTGCTCTTGACAGACGAAGCCGATACTGTAATCATCTTCCTCGACGAGTGCGTCCAGCGATGTTTGAAAACACTTTACATAGAAGAGCTGCAAACGCTCATCAAAGATTCGAGCTCTGCAACCCCGACCGGTTTTGCATTCTATCCAAGCCCCCTCCTCGTGACCGTCCTTGAGCAACTGAACGCGAAAATGGGCAATAAACTCCTCTCACCGTCTGATGTTCTAGCACTCGCTTCGTTCGTTCGCAAGTTGGTTGTCAATCTGTCGATGAAGTGCGGAATCTTTCTCTTCTCCGATCGGTGACCGAGAGAATGGACGAAATTTTTTCAGAAGATCGTTTGTTCCCGAATTATCCCGTTATCAGCGCTGCTGTGAGACGACAAGTGAGGACATTCAGATCGTCCTTGATACACTTGGCGCGAGATGATTTAGAGCAAATGGACCACTCGGTGTTGGTTTCCGGAGAGGTGGCGGACTTTTTACGTCAGGTGTCGGCTCGTAAGACTTGCTTTGTCTTGTTCCTGCAAAGGGCTGATCCGCGATCCAATTTTAGCATTGTTGTCAATTGCGCGAGCATATGCGGCATATGAACTCGTCGATTGGCTGAGATTAATGGAGGAACCCATTGGCCCGGATGAAGTCAACTGCGTCGTGGACGTCGTCAAGGATTTCTATTCACCCGCTATTTCCGTTGTTGTTGACAATTTGGACCCGATTGAGTGTCCGACTGCCAGAGCCCCTGCTCTCCTGCTCTTCCTGCTTCACGTCGCGTGGTCCTTGCCGTTCCGTCTATTTACGCGCGCTTGTGTACTGATCTGCTCGCATGAACTGGCAGTCGTTCCGGCTAGACTCTCGATGGGCCTTTCTCTCCAATCAGAGCGACCTGACCTTGCTGGTGCGCCCATTATTCTTGCTTCTCTGCCGGCAATGCACCCAGCAAGTCTGTCTGCTGCCACCACACCTACGGTCCACCCCGCACCCCCCCCCATCCAGATCTCCTCCTCAACCTACTGGTGCTCCTCCGACGCCATTCGTCCGTCTGGCAGGTGACCTTGGCTAACAACCTTTTCGAATTCGCACGACTCTTCCCATTTCTTGCACCCCAGGGCACTGCGACATCATCAAATACATCCTTACCTGTCACAAGCTGGCGACCGCATGCTTTTTAGTTCACCCCCGTCATACATAACCTTTACTACGTATCGCATGAAGGTACCCATGATCAACGCCATACCTCAACGTTTTCAGTCCATACTGCCTCATAAGCATTCCTTGGGGTGGCGGGCATGGCAGGGATGTGAGCGTTTTTTCGTATTAAATAAAGCTGGGTGAAGGACGATAACGCCTGAATTTGACGTTTGATTTTTGACAGGGAAAAGCTCTGACACGCTTGTGTGAATCTGTATTGAACCGAATCCGACGTTCACACCAGAATTGGGGCGGGCAACGAAGTGAAATAGTGGTTGTTGTGATGGTTATAAAATCGCCCGCGGTCCAGCCAGAACAACTTGACCGAGACCTACGCTACGCTACAGCCTCTGAATACTAACCCCGACCTCCGTGATTTAATGTCCTTCTACTCAACCACATGACCTCCGACACCGACATCATTTCCACAAGTTGAGATCTAAGCAGCGGTGCACATACGTATGGACCCCCCAGCCCAACAGACCGTCCAGACTCAGCCTCTTGCCTTTTATGACTGTATTTATACCATTTGCGAGTGACCTTTTCATTGGTGTGTGCCTACTTGTGAGTTAGTAATAATTCGAAATTTACTACCGAGGCCGGTAGGCACAAAAATTCTGTCTTCGGGGATCCTTGATACGATGAGGGTGCTCCCTATTTCTGCGGAAAACATGTGGCCATTCGGCGTGGTAATGGTCCGGGCTTTTGACGTCCTGGATGTATTTTTAAGGAGCATGCTCCGACTCCGTCGAGTCGAACCCGGCCCGTATGATGTGGTAAATGTGGAACCGCTTGGGAATATACCGATAGTTTGAACCTCCTGGTCCTACATTTGTGAAATTCAGACGCGTTACGGTCGAGAAAGAACATGATTGCCTACTTGGCCGTCCAAAAGTCGGACTCCACTAGTTGCATAGTTAGGCAGGGAAATGTACTAGGGGGGGTCTACTATGACGATTTTGGTGTTTCCTGGTACGTAAATGATGTCGCCTTCTGGCGAAATAATGATTCCGTAATCAGGTACCCGTATGAAGCTACGTAGTAGCGTCATGATTGAACTTCCTGGCGCCAGTTTGCGAAATATGGTGCCTATTGGAAATTCACAATACGTTTCATGAAAGTATTTGATGACGTGTCGTGCTGGAATTGCGTGCTGTACTACGTCAACAGATGTGGACTCGAGTGGTGGCTGATGTAGTGGCTGATAGTTGGCGTATGCGGGTTGTAGTGGCTGATTGGCTTGTGGCCAGTGACTCCGAATTGGCGCCAAACTAGCAGGTAATTCGGGTGAGATGGAAGGGCCGGGCTGATTTCCACTTGGAGGGGGTAGTACACGCCACGGTGATTGGGGTGGGTAAAGGGGTGGGGCTCCATGCAGAAGAAGAGGGACCACTGAGAGGACGAGAAAGACGCGAGCGGACACAATCATCGCTACCTGCCAGAGGTGGATGTAGATGGGTGACCAGCACAAGATGCTGCGCCATTCCTTGGGACTCTATTATATGTGCAGCCTAGCAACAGGATACGATCTGATGCCACGCAACTTGCCCGAAATTTGATCAAATTGAAGATGTCGGGCATCGCGACGATTCCATACCGACCGTCCAGTGTCTTGCAGGTGACCTTGGCCTTCTTTGGCATGCCTAAAGACTTGCCCTTTCCGAATTGGCATTCAGAAAACGTTTTTTTGTTGTCGCTTTGAATTCCCACGATGATTAGGTGATTATGTAACCAAGGGCGGTTAAAACGACTCGATCATTGATCTGGGCCTCTGTACGCCATGTACATTTCCGCAACCCTTTGGGTAGTACGTTATTGGTTATCTCTTGTTCTATTAAGAATCAATCCTCATCCTTTGTTGACTTCTTTTATGAGCATAGGCGCCCTCCATGGAAGAAATCGTATTCCGAGCATGTGTTTTAGCCATGATGATCTCGCAAGGAATGACCCTCCTACTAATGCCTTTATCGTTTGTGCTTGGTCCGTTTCCCTATTTCCATGCCTCAGCCCACGTTCATCATGCTCTGGAAACGTTCTATAAATACGGCCACACCTCGCGTCCTTGACCTGTTTTTTCCTGCATAATGAGCATCACGGCCTAAGAATGTTGGTCCAGAACGAAGGAAAGAAAAGAACGATGCACTAAATGATGTTCAGGTCTAGTTGAAAAATAGAGTTGGACCACCTACGCGAAACACTTGATCTGAAGTTCTCATAAAACAATGAAGAAAAAGACAATAAGTAATGTCCCTCTGAACATCCTTTGACCATAGTTCAGCGCGCCAAGGCAGCTCATACCCACGACTCGCAGTCAGCGACTCATCATGACGGGCGTGCCTGCCACGTCCGAGAGCCTCTTCTGACTGGCGAACCTTTTTTGAAAGCGACAGTTGGACAATTGTATGAGGATATTTGAGGAGACGGGAAGATCTCGGTGTTGTATGACGGGATCGATAAGGTGATAATCGATGGAAAATGTTCTCGGTGAGTTCTCTCTCCTTCCTCATTCAACGGCAGACGTGACTCGTCTATCTCCGAACTCGTTGAAAGAAAGTGACCTCATGACTGATTGGAATGCATTCCGGCCTGAACATGCGACAACTGACAGCCGTAGTGGACCGCATCGTCCTCACGGAAGAACAACCGAAGGCCCAAATGTATATGGTTCTCCCAGAATTGGACTGGACCCTTCCCACCCAGGTCCGACACGGTATTTTCGTCTCCAATGTCTTTCCAGGTCTTCGTTCTCCCCGAATTTCTTGACAAGGGCCGTCCTTCTGAGAATGCTAGAGATCAGTCCATTCAATCCGTGATTAGAGTGTCCATGAGGCGAGTTAGGCGACAGATCATCGCAATGATCACGTAGTGGCGATCAAGGCAATTAGGTACACGTCCAGGCTGTTCTTATTGGCACCTCTTCCTGATACGCACAGCCAGATAACAACAAAGTCGATAAAGGGGAATAAGGACCGGCGGCCTATTGATCAATCGATCAGTCATCATGCATCATTAATCTCCGTGATTAGAATTGGGAGAAAGGCGACTCATCAGCGCAATGATCACATCGCTATTCGAATGCAATCCCTCGCTCGAACTGTGTTTTATATGACGAAATACAAGAGACGATAATGTTGACGAGCAGACCTTACCTAAAATAACCATGCTCCCCACTTTCCCTTATTGAGAAAAGGCATCCGGGGTCCCGAGGAAGCAAGTCGCGGAGACGAGCCCTGACTGAACCTTGTAATATATCCTCCTGGATGCCACGTTTATTCATACGTGTACATGGGCAAATAATGCCGAAAAGGGATCAAGGGCTCCCATCGGCCCGTTTGTGGCACCGACAAACCACAAGTAGCATAGCCCTGCACAGATATATAACAAACATTTCAAACGATGCACTCCACTGCCTTGATCTGAGCCACCTCCATGAGCATCGGAGCTGCAGTGCCAATGTGTCATGCTGCTCAGAGTTATGTGAGTGTTCATCGGGTTGCAACATAGGCGGTTAATTTCTATTATTGTCAGTCTATAGCCAACATATTCAGTGCCTACCTATATGGCGCCCTCACAGTGCAACTATGTTCGTCATTGTACTCTATTTAAAGATAAGCCATACTCACAGGGTCATCCAAAGATCGATATTATATCTCATTTCCTAAAGATCCAACACCATTCAAGGTTGTGATATATACCGTCTACGTAACAGAGACGATTTGCACTGCCCTCCTCGTATATCACTTGAGCGTCATGATTGCGGCACCACCGGCCCAGTGTTATGACTCTCCAGTGATATACGACTTAACGCCGCCGTTACCCCAGATCATTGCGATATGTGGGGGAATAGGTGTGTCACCAGTTATAGAGCGGATGGGGTGACTAAGATCCCTAGAGTGGCGTTTCTAACCCAGGCTATGTATGCATATCGCATCCAAATCATAACTGAGCTCAAATACGTCTCATGGGTCATTTTCCTGGTACATAAATCCTCCGATGCCAGAAACTAAATGTCTAAGTCGCAACGAAGGTGATAACGTTACAACTGTTTGCCATTGTAACTACGAGTTTTCTGTTCAGCTGGACCGTCCTGTTCATGATTGTGCGTAGCTTGACATTCCTATCTATTTTTGATAACTTTGAGTGACTTGGTAGGTTTGGGTTTCTGTCTCACTTGTTGTTGATGTAACAATTGCAAGTAGCATGGTTTGGTTTGTAAGTATTCGATCATCCATTTTCATTCCGTTTCCCACCTTGCACGTCAAGCTCAAAAAAGATGAAATATACTCAAAACAACTCAAAAGAAAGATAGCACGATTAATATACCTTACGATTGGCACAGATCTTCTCACAGGTGCGTATTCTTCAAGTACTTAGTTACATTTTTGGAAGCCAATACAGACATTAGCCGCAACAAATCTTTGTGTGCTCGTTTTGTCATTCCAATTAAAAAACTTCGAATACGCCTTTGGACTATTGATCGTCCTCTCCAAGCTTTATGCCAACTCGATGATGGTCCTCGTCAACAGCCGCATTCCTTCTGCTCGTTCCGAAACGAATCGTCGTGCCACCTTGGATATGAAAACTGTACAACTCAGCTCAATTCGTGTGACGCCTCAAGCAGCTGCGGATAGGGAGGATGGAGAACGGGAAATATTAATTGATCCGGAGGCTCGCAGCGTCGGATTACCAGCACACGAGGCTGAAGACATGCCCAACAGTGACGTCTTGGGCAGCTTGACAGTTGATTCACAGAACGAAGCTCATTGCAAAGATAATGACAATCATGTAGTGTTGGGATCCTAGAATCTTTGTAGCATAGCACAGAGACGAACAGTGGACTTTAGGTATTCGATTCTGACTGAATTGAGAGTGGGCGCACGACAAGAGGGTTGGCATGTAGTCGTCTAGGCGCTTGAGCGGTCATGTGTAGCGCAATGACACACTGGAGTACTCAGAAACAGGAATGACTTGCTTGCATAGGTGCTTACCCTCCTGGCACATCTAGTATGATGGGTATGCGAAAACTTACTGATCAATGTGCAGGGGTAGAAAGGCCTGTTCATCCTAGGTGTCCGTGTATTTCAAATCTCCCTTTCACTTGCAGTTTCAACCAAACCCCCCTTTTCAACGTGCGTACGAGGTAGAGCGAGAAAGGCAAGAGTCACGTTATGTCACAAACGCATGCAAGACTGACCGTCACTCAAAAGTTCCCAAATTCTGACTCTGCAATTTTGCGAACACAAAATCCAGACGGCTTAATCCAGGGTATGTGTACTCGCCTGTGACTCGCCGATTAATGCTACATACACGCAGGACTGACGACACTGAGAAACCAGCTTTCTGTAAAACCTACAGAACCGTCAATACGGCCGCAAGACGATCGGATTTTACTCATCCACCAGTTGGCTAGGCTACCGACGCGGGTTAAGGATGTTTTGTATTTGGGAGAATGCGACTTTTGTGCGTATGGTCAAACCAAATCGAATGAACTCTCAGGTTCAGCACCCGGGCAGAAAGACACGTCGCTACCACCCTGCTCGTTTCATTACTTTCAGCCATCCTTTCGCTCTCGTCGACGCACGTCACCTACCACACGATCGGTCACCATCTCAATGGAGACGCTGTCAAGCTCGCTATGCATCCGTCGACTGAATTCCTACAATGGAGGTTCGAACAATGAGCAAATTCTCGTGTCATTGAAGCCGTATAATAATAGCATGTCGACATTCGCGGGTGGGCGAGAACGGAAGACTGTTTTCCCTTGGGAACTGAAGGTGCGCACCGCTGCATCGCAATCGTTAATTTCTTACGCATCGCAGTCTCTGCCCAAGTTATTAAGCATGCGCCGCAAGAGACAAACGATCCACTCGCGAGGCCAGGCACGCAGTCCACATTTTCCGGCGAAGATCAATTCACATCAATGCAGACATCAGAACTTTGTACATCGCCTTGCTCCTTAACTTTATTCAGTCAGATTCGTCCTCCTACGTCAAGCCAGTGTTTTTGGAGCAACATCGTGACACTTTTATGGCTGTTTTCACTTGCAGGACATCTGACTATGGATATTACGAAGATGTTTGACATTATCATAGCCTCTCAAACTCTACGAACGCTCAAAGTCAGAAGACAATGAGTCCCGCATCTCGGAGTCGGAATCTGTTTCAAAGATCGTGGCTGGTACGCTCGTGAGCAGGATACTGACGAAGAAGTGATTCAGGACGATCTCGATTCGGCACCTCAAAAGCGGAGAACAAGATACTGTCGAACGTACTGAAATTGTTGAAATCAATGAATATCCACGACAACAAGAATTGGCTATCAGGATCGTGGCGGGATGTCCAGAACTAGTCGCATGGTGAGAGATTCGTAGACCATGTTCTACCTCTAAAACTCATAAATCCCAATAGTTACTGGTCGGCAGCCGCTTTGACGTGTTCGTCCACCTGGCTCTCTCACGTGGCCTTTTTAGGAACAACCGTATCTCTTCCTGTCCCAACATCCTCGTTCCAGCTCGTTGAGGGCTCAGGTGCGCAGAGGAAGGTGCGGATAGGTGGGCAGCTCGCGTTGAAATTTGACAAGGGAACTCACCTTTACAGTGACCAGAAACTCCCCCTGGCCATGGCGAGACCAGCTGGCAAAATACTTCCGGGGAGCGATGAGTCGACTCGATACTTGACCGCCATCCTGTTGACGAACGTCGAGTAGTAGGCGGAACCATTGTTGAGTAGAGTCACATCGCGGTGGTCACATCAGCCCTTCTGGCGCGGCCTTGGTCATCTGCAGCCCCTCTCTTGAATCTTCACGTGGACGAAATCCTCAACGTTCAACGTCAGCCATGCAGGGTGCTATAAGGACCTACGTCGGCTGTGGAGTGTGCGGGTGCCCCTCTTCGTCCGGGACTTGAGGAATGTGACCCAGGATGGATTCTCCGCGTTACGCACCTACCCGATACTACTACATCTATTCGATTCCATTGTCCTCACGATGATGTGAACAGCATAGTAGGTAGTTAATTCGTGTCCAATGAAGTATTATTATTCATAGAAAGTCGGTGGTTGAAGCTCGACATCCAACGTTTGAAAATCAAAAAAGCGAGCTCCTCAGCAGAGAGTGAGCATTGACTGGCGCCATATCACAATCGAACAAAGATAAATGCTCAAGCCGAACGAAGGTGGCTATGCCAGTGGCCATTAAGGCAATTAGGTCCCTGTCCAGGTTGTCCTTTAGCCACATCACCCCTTCCTGATGCGCGCGGCCAGATAACAACAACGTTTGATGAAAAGCGAACAAGGATACAGAGCAGGATGGTACAGCTGCATTTGTGCCGTTGGCTTTGCACAGGTATATTTCGTTTCCTATGAATGTGACTGATGTACGCACGCTGATCATTCGACACTTCGTGATTGGAGAATCCGTGAATCGAATGACGGAGGCGGCGCATCAGCTTAATGATCACGTCGCTCGCACTGAAGGGCGTGGCGGATTACGAGAATGTGCTGCTATAAATATGACAAAGCACATGCCTTGCGCGAGAATGCGAACTGATCGTAAGATCGGACAAGGTTCCTTCATCAAATATATCCTTCCCACTTTTCCTCATCTGTACGCTACCAATGACGTGAACAGGACAGCTAGCATTCTATGTCATTTTGTACTCATCCAGAGGAGAAGGCCTCGAGTCTCAATGTCATGTTTCAACGTGCGTGGAAGAATTACTAGCCGATATGGAAATCTTTGCCGTGAAATTTACAAGCGCTTGACATATTTAATCATACACTGCCAATCGCAGGGCGAATAATGCCGATGTCAATGGAATGGGGACCAAGGGCTCTCATCAGATTTTACCCACGGCAAATCACACGGAACAGCCCTGCGCAGATATACAACAAACCCTTCCAATGATGTGCTCAACTGCTTTGTTAACTCCATGGTCACTAACCCCAGCGCATGTTATCCGGTTGTCTACCTCATGAATTATGTGAGTATTAATCGAGGCCGTATCATATGATTCATATGCAATTATTTAATTTCTATTATTGTCAGTGTTTAGGCAACATATTCAGTGCCTACCTATATGGAGTCCTCACAGTGCAACTATGTTCGTCATTATGCTCAATTTAATTGTTTCTGAGAAAAGCCATACTCACAATGTCGTTCAAAGATCGGTATTACATCTCATTTCCAAAAGATCCCAAGCCATTCAAGGCTGTGATATATATTGTCTACGTAACAGAGACGATTTGCACTGTCGTCCTCATATATGAGTTGAGCACCATGATTACGGCCCGGGGAGCAGCTCACTTTCAGGTTGAGTACCTGGAGCATGATATAAAGATCTGTATATATGAATCTTGGGTACCCCAGGTCCTTGCAGTGTGTGGGGGAACAGGTGTGTTGCCTGTGTTGCCTGTGATAGATCAAAGGAATGACTAAGATTACTACAGTGGCGTTTCTAACGCAGGCTATGTACGCATACCGGATCCGAATCATAACTAAGCTGAAATATATCTCATGGGTCATCATCCTGGTACATAAATCCTCCCATGCCAGAAAACAAATGTCTGAGTCGCACCTTAGCTGATGGCATCACTACTAATCTTTATTGTGACAATGAGCTTTCTGTCAATACTCCCTTTGTCGTTCATAATTGTGCGTAGCTTGACATTCCTATTATTCTGTTGATTAGCGACCTGATAGATTTGGCCTTCTGTCTCCCTCCTTGTCGATGTAACAATTACGAGCATCATGGTGTGGTTTGTAAGTATTCGATCAATCATTTTCATTCCCGTTCACGTCTCATGCTGTACGTCAAGCTCAAGAAAGATGAAATATACTCCAAACAACTCAAAAGAAAGATTGCACGATTAATATACCTCATGATTGGGACAGGTTTTCTCACAAGTACGTATTTGCCCTTAACAGTACTGCATTTTTGGAGTCTCAATAGAGACATTAGCCGCAACAAATTTTGGTATGCTTATTTTGTCATTATATGTTTTCCCATATGCCTTTGGGTTATCGATGGTCATCTCCAAGCTTTATGCCAACTCGATGATGGTCCTCGTCAATAGCCGCATCCCTTCTGCTCGTTCCGAAATGAATCATCGTGCCACATTGGATATGATAACTGTACGACTCAGCTCAATTCGTGCGACGTCTCAAGCAGCTGCGGATGGGGAGCATGGACGAGGGGAAATATCAGTTGATCCGGAGGTGCGCACCGTCGGATTGTCAGCACACGAGGCTGGAGACACACCCAACAATTACGAGTTGGGCAGCCCGACAGTTTGATCCATTGAACAAGGCTCATTGTACAGATAGTGACGATGATCATGTAGTATTGGTATCCTAGAATCATTGTAGCATAGCACGGAGATGAACAGCAAACTACAATTTTTCCAGAATTGGGATCATCCACCCCGGTCAACTTCTCTCGGTCGCCCTATACAGCATCCAGCTGGTACCAGATTAAGTAGCCGTGGGCTCGAGTACGGAGTCTCTGATAAACAGGTGATTGTTTCGTCTCCCGGTATTTGTTTAGCAGTCGGTTGATAGAACGCTTAGAATGTTGAAATGCTGAAATCGTGCCATCAAACCATATTAGAAGCTTTTCAGAAGATCACTGTGCGAGTTGGTTGTCGCTGTCATGTTGGCATACGAGAGTTGCAGGTTGGACCAGAGTGCACGAGGGAGAGGCTGCTGCATAGGAACTAAAAGGGTGAGAAAGGAAAGGGTGAGAGAGCAGACGGCAGAGGGAGGTGCGTGAGAGGGATGCGAGCTGAAAATGATTGGGCGCCCGACAAGAAAGTAGGCACGGAGTCGTCAAAGCGCTCATGCGCTCATGTATAACGCAGTGGCACGCTGGGGAAGTTCAGACACAGGAATAAAAAAGAATGATTTTACCCTCCACAGCTAGTACTCGGGTATGCGATAATCTTTGCACTGATATGCATGCAGCGGGTTCAGGCCTGTTCGCCCCAGGCATCACGAGGGCTTTATAGCCCTTGGTACTGGGGGCGTGGAGCAAGGAGCTGAAGCCGCATTCACGTGACTGATCAAAGACCTATCTCTAGAGGTGCACTCTCTGTAGTGAAACGAGCAGAGCGAGAGAGGCAAGTCACAAACATCTATAAGATCTACCGAACCGCCAATACGGACGCAAGACGATCGGCTTTTGCTTATCCACAAGTGGCTGGGCAACCGTAGCAGGGTTAAGGACGTGTTTGGTATTTGGGAGAATGCGACTTCCGTGCGTATGCTCAAAACCGAATCGAATGAACTCGCAGGTTCTGATGCATGGGCAGAAAGACACGTCGTTGACCGCCCTGCTCGTTTCATTACTTTCAACCATCCTTTCGCTCTCGTTGACACACGTTACCTACCACACCATATTCATCATATCATGGAGACGCTGTTAAGCCCCATTCCTACATTGGAGGTTCAAACAATGAAAAATTTTTGTGTCATTAAAGTCGGATAACAGCATGTTGACATTTGCCAATGGTCGAGAACGGAAGACTGTTTGGATTATTTCCCTTGGGAACCAAAGGTGCGTATCGTTGTACCGTAATCGTTCATTGCTTACACATCCCACTCTTGCCCAAGTTATTATTTGTTTCATGAATCTAAACACAATCGAGGTAAACTATGAACATGGACAATAACAGTGTTACGACTCTATCGATTTTCTGACGATTATTCTCTATTTTTATCTATTTTCTCTGAGGCCCTATGGACGCATAGGTATACAAGACTCGTTGGCGCCAACCCCTATGTTCAGGCGCCCATCGGTTAGGTCAGCGGTTAGTCAGCCAGGGGCTGTGCCGATAAGGATACAATAAGAACCGGATGGGGACACGGGGATCGCGGGAAGGTGTAGATAGTCGCCATGGTTCCGTTGCTGCGCGCGCATAGCCCTAGGGGCATGAGGCTGTTGCGCACAGACCATGGTTGGGGTATATAAGGAGGAGCATCGTAGGTAGGAGTCTCTAAGACTCTAGATAGTTTCCTCTTACCAGGTCACTACTTCTATTGTGTCTATAGTTTCGTCTCTATAACATCTCTTCTCGGAAGCTTGTGATTGTGTGTGGGATTAGTCCTAACATAATCTAGAGTCTTTCAAATCACACCCTTCATCGTTTGCTACAGCGCCGAGCACGCCTTGCTCGTTGCCGCTCACAGTGTTGAAGCGATCCATTAAAAAACTTTTCGTCTGACCAACCGCTCGTTACACCACGAGGCCGGTTGCAGCCTCGATATCGACATAGTCAACAGCGTAGTCACGACTGACTGCGGGACAATTCTGTCTACCAAACAGTTCTAGACGAGAGTAGTCGCATCGCTGGGTTGTGGACCAGGCAGGGTCGCCCCGGGTAACTACACTAGGACTGCGGAAAAGCCGTTGGAACCGGCGAAAACAATCTATTGGCGTGACGTGTATCAAGGCACACAGTCTCTAAATACCAATTACGTATTGGATCTTTTGATCTGAGCACGAGGACATTAGAGTGAAGAGCCGGGCACCACCCCTTTAGGTCATTTGGTGGAACTAAATTGAAGAATCGTGCGCGGGTGCGTTATTGACCGCGACGTAGAGTGACTGTATTAGGAAGTACGGTTACTGAAGAAGAGGCGATATCTCCCTACTTGGGACGTCTTATCGTTTTTGGAACAATCTTGGATCTGGGATCCGAAACAATGGAACTTTCGTTCAACTATGTTTTGCCAAGGGCAGCTATGTCCTTGATGGAGATCGGAACAGTTTTCGATCTAGAATGGGCGGCGGGGTGCCCTATGCCCCAACAACGAACCGAGTTGGCCAAGCCGGTCAACTACCGACAAAGTGATGCGCACGTTCGCGCATGGTACTACTGGCGCAAGGAGCAGCGCCGTCTAGAGAAGCTCAGGCTGCGTAGGGCGGCATACCAAAGACAGATGCTCGAGGAAGTGGCCTTCCGTGAGCAAGAAGAAGCATGGGAGATCCTCATGCAGGAAAAGCGCGAGGCGCTTAGAAAGGAAAAGAAGTTCCAACAGATGGAACGAGAATTGGAAGCCGATCGCCGAGTGCTTGAGCAGGTGCTTGAGCAGCTCGTGGATCAGCCGGATGTTCGGGAGGCCGTGTTCGACTCGCCGACAAATATGCTATTATTACTTCAGGGGTTCAACGTGTTTACCCTGAAACACGATGGTTTGGTCCTGACGGCCAAAGAACGGAACAAGTTGATGCATGCCTCGAATGGCAACATCAAGGTCAAGCATTCGGGCCGTATGACGCGGTATGCCCCATATATGTACGAATGGAGGAAAGGTCCATCAAGCTCATGTCCGGCTACGGAACCTAACTCTTTGGAAAACCACACCGGCCCGGACAACGATGGAGTCATGCTCCCGGAATGGGATGACTTCATGGATCTACATTTGGCCGATTGGGGAATTCGGACTAAGAAAGAGTACACGGAGCACTGGGTGGAAAACCAGGAATGGATTGTGTTGCCTGGGGTCCCGACGAATGAGGACCGGCCTAACTATCATTGGCGCAAACCCGGGTATTGCTATATGTACCTGTTCAAGCCCGAATACTACGATCTCTATCACTGGCCGGCTTGGCCCACAGTTACCGAAATTGCATCATGGAATACTGAACTCCGGAACCCATTCGCACAATTTAGTCTCCAGGACAACTGCCAGTGTGATCGATTTCATGTACTCGAGGAGTTCATGATCCGGATCGAAGACGGCGATGATATTTGGGACTGGGGCAGCATTGACGAAATGATCGCAAGGGGCACTTACAATAAGCACGCTCGATGGGGTGGCAAAGGCTTCTTCTGCCGTAACAAGAAAAAGAAGAAGGCCCGTTCCTACACGGGATTGACCCTATCCATCAAGTGCGAAGGGGGCGACGTGGAACTTTCCAGCGTCCCTGTATGCGTCAGCAAGCCCAATCCGGTCTTGTACCTGATCACTGGATCTACACCGCCTCGAACCTCGAAACAGTCCACACCACCTCCGGTCCCACCGAAGGTTCCCACATACGCCGAGGCCATCAAAGCCAAAAAGGCGGAGTTCAACGCAATTGTGCGTACCCGCGGCGGCGATTGGAACTGGCACGATGGACCAGTTACCATGGCGGAGGACTGGATGATAGAAGCGGGACCCAGTAATTTGGATCAGGCACAAAGGCGGCGAGAAATAGACCATTGGCGTCGGACAGTAGCCAATGAAGTATGTCATGACCTGTTCTCAACGGTCAAAATTCTAAGACATTTTTATTCTTTTTCTTGTATTTTACAATAGCTGTAGCCAAACATCTTAGTCAGGTTGGCGTCTATCTTATCTAGTCAGCGCTAAGATTAGATTAGATTAGATAAGATTAGATTAGATTACGGACTACCGGACCAATGACTCATGCACTATGACTCAGGCTTACCAATGCGCAGCAACGGGGGCCGATTATGTTATTACTTTTACTCATACTTACTCAGCGTAGCTACTATTATTAGAGTGGTGCACAGACCACCCTTGTAGTATATAAACTGAGCAAGATAGCACCCGAGTCCTCAGTCGAGTTCTCTCGGGTTTCCTCCTACCCTCATCCTCTCCTCCTAAGTCTATTGTTGGGGCCCTAAGCGTCACGGCAAGGGTAGTCCTGATAGTAGAACTCGACTGATCACATCGCTTACTGCACCAGTAACTAGAGCATCACGCTCGCGCCGGGTTGGGCTAAGGGGAACTCTTTGATATCAGGGGGATCACACAGTCTTCCGCAGACTCTAAAGCGTCATTTGTTGTCGGACAATAAAACCGTCACCCTTGGTTCTGTGGAGCATCCATAAAAGCTTCATCTTTACGTTCCCGGTCTACGCAAACCGAAGAACCTAACCCGGTTGATAGGGTTACCTGTGCACAGGATACCAGTGCCGGAGTAGTGACACGTTACGTCACTTGCATCGTAGGACCAGCCTCACCAGCCCCTGCGCACGTTAAATTGCCCTGGTCTAGGCCTCTGAAGGCTATACACGTACATACATAATTACATCGTTTCGTAATCCTTGGAAGTAGCCGTCACTTGACCACGCGCTTCTGAGAAAGGCCGTACCTATTAGGGGTATAGTGCTAACTGGACAACCGTTCGGACCCAGTTTAGTATAGTCAATTTATCAAAAAGTCAAATACCGTACTATACCGTTTACGTACTAGCACTGCAGGGAGGGTTGTGGACCCTGAGTGCATTCCCAAATAAGTGACAGGCCAAGACCTCCCTCACTTTACGTAACGGAGAATTACGAAGTACGAGATTTCTTAGATCGCATGGGCTTACAGATAGGGAAATCGATAACTTCTGGATAGAGGTATTCGGTTACCACTGGACGGTCTAGAAGACTTTGATATTGATTACGACCCTTTCGGGCCAGATCCATTTGACGATAACGATCCAGTCTCAGACGTCCCCGCACTTCACACACCAACCGAGTCAACCGACTCCACACCCTCGATCACCGAGGAACACATCAGTGGGAACCTGCACCGTTCCAAATCCTCGTCCCGACCCCGCAACCCTTAATATCCAAAGTCTATTTCACTCCGGCTCAATACATCGGAGAAGTAGCACACCGTTCTCACCACCACCACCATCATTCAGATCTCCATCGGTAATCACAACCGTGAGATCACTTTCCCCCCAGCCCCTCTATATCCCGATGTCCGATCAAGGAGAAGAGGATCTTACATCAGCGCAACTGTTGCAGTTGCTGAATAATCAAAACCAAACCATTCAGCAACTCCAGGAGCAGCTGTTGTTACTTCAAACAAATAATGCGCTGCGGCACAACAAGCAGCACTGAACCGGCCGCCCGGCCCCAGTAATTAATATACCGGAAGGAACGGTATTCAACATTCCCGCGCCCGCAGGAATGGCTCATCAAAAATAGATGTGGCCAAACCTCCGGTGTTTTCCGGCAAAATGTCGGAAGTTTCAAATTTCATCAATAGTTCCGGCTGTACATACAGCTGAAGATGGTTAGTGCCGAAGAAGAGGAGAAAATTCTCCTGGTACTATCATATATGTCAGAAGGATTTGCAGTGGACTGGAGGGATAACCTGCTGGACATGATAGCAGATGACATACGGATGTACCGCATCCGTCGAACAATTGTATAGGGACATCAGGGCAGATTTCGGCGATACTGATGAACAATCGTCGAAATCTCGGAGTTGCGCACCATGACACAGGGCGCACACACGTGCGAGGAACACGTGCAGAAATTTAAAAAAGTCGCACGAGGAACAGGGTACAGGGAAGGGCCCTAGTTGAAGAATTCAAAAGGAGTCTGAATGCAGGGCTCCGAAACGGATCATGGAAGCCGATGAAGTACCGGCTAATATTGACGAATGGTATCGAAGGTCGGTCCGACTCGATTGACAATGGAGACAGGCGAAGAACGAGGAAAAATATTATTCCTCGCGGAACAGTAACTCCGCCAATAGGAGTGAAGGGACCAAAGGCCCGGATACGTCAAAGACGGTAGGAACTGGCCAGCCTAAACCCCGCTGGAACTTCAACCGAACCGCGGGATCAGCGAGTCAGAACCGATCGGGAGCTGGGCCCTCCGCGGGAAATAATACCACCGGATCAAGACCTGCAGATCCGAATGCCATGGATGTCGATAGAACACAGCGCCCGCCGATGCGCTGCTTCAAATGTGGAAGAATCAGTCACATCGCAAGAAATTGCCGATCCGGATTGGACATCCGAACAATGTCCTTTGAAGAAATGAAGGAGTATTTCGCGAAAGGCGAAAATTTAAAAGAAGACGAGAGTCAGTAAGTCCCGTACTGAACTCTCTTAATAGGTATTCTGTATTAGGTAAGGAAGACGGACTGGTAGGTACGGAGGACTCGGAGACTTCAACAGTCTCTGAGACCACCCCGCAGGAAGCGGTCTCTAGTGCCAAAGCACAGGAGCGCGGCAGGGCGGATAAACCTGTGCTTGATTCTTCCTTATCAGGTAAAAGAATACTTAAAAAGGGACAAAAAGAATTTCTCGTTCGGTCTATTGGTCAAAAGGACGAGATACTAATGGAAATAGGTCTAGAAACTCTAGACACACATGACCAAACAACAGAAACAGCGTTGCTCGATTCAGGAGCAACAGGTTTGTTTATGAACGCTAAATTTGCTAACGAAAAGGCTATAAACTAATCCCTTTAGATCGACCAATTCAAGTTAGAAACGTAGATGGATCTAATAATGAAGGCGGTATGATCACTCATGAAGTAGATCTGCTCATGAGCTACAAGGGACATCAAGAACGAGCCACATTTGAAATATGCGAATTAGGCAAAACAAATGTAATCATAGGATCTACATGGTTACGGCGACACAACCCGGATGTCAACTGGATCACCGGTAAAATAGAGTTGACAAGATGCCCACGATCATGTGGACATAAACAAAGGGAGTGGACGAAGGAAAGACAAAAACGGACGAAACAGGCGGAACATTGGGAAACCAATATGTACGTCTGGGGAAAAGAGCGGGAGTTAGATTTTGCCTACTGGTTAGAGCAAAAAGAGAAAGAGGAGCAGAATTTGGAATTCCTGGATCAATGGAAACACCCGAAATTCTATAAGGAAGGAGAAAAATACGAGTTTCTCCCGTCTGGAATCAAATCAGACGATCCAAAATGGATTAGGGAGTTGAAGAAACAGGAACCAAAGGAGTTGGTGCCATCGCAGTATCACAAGTACTTACACTTGTTCGAAAAAACTGCGTCAGAAAGAATGCCGGTTAGGAAACCATGGGATCACGCTATTGATCTCAAACAGGGTTACCAACCAAGGAAAGGAAAGGTGTATCCTTTATCACCAGACGAACTTGGAGAAGTCCGAGACTTCGTTGATGATCAATTAAAAAAGGGGTACATTAGACCTTCGAAATCACCGCAAACATCGCCGGTGTTCTTTGTAAAGAAAAAAGATGGAAAAAAGAGAATGGTACAGGATTACCGTTACCTAAATGAATGGACGGTTAAAAATAACTATCCATTACCATTGATATCGGAGCTTGTAGATCGAGCAGGACAAGCAAAACACTTCACCAGGTTGGACCTTAGGTGGGGTTATAATAACGTACGAATTAAAGAAGGAGATGAATGGAAGGCTGCCTTTACTACACCGGAGGGTTCTTTTGAACCAGTAGTAATGTATTTTGGCCTTACCAATTCTCCGGCAACCTTCCAAGCCATGATGAACGATATCTTTCGGGATATGATAAATGAAGGAAAAGTCATTGTCTACATAGATGACATCCTTATTTATACAAAAACCGAAAAAGAGCACAACAATATAGTGCTCGAAGTTCTCCGGCGCTTGGAAGAAAATGATTTATACGTTAAACCAGAAAAATGCGTATGGAACGTGCAAGAGGTAGAATTCCTAGGAGTCATCATTGGACCCAATGGAATTAAAATGGATCTGAAGAAAGTTGACGCTATCCTCAACTGGCCAACACCTGGTAGTGTCAAGGACGTTCAACGTTTCTTAGGATTGGCAAATTATTATCGACGATTTGTCAAAGACTTTGCCAAAATAGCACGACCATTACATAATTTGGTCAAAAAAGATAAAAAATGGGAATGGAAGGAAGCGGAAGAAAAAGCTTTTAAAACACTAAAAAAAACGTTTACGGAACAACCCCTTCTTGTCGCTCCAGACTCCGACAAGAAATTCAGAATAGAGTCTGACGCCTCGGATTACGCAACAGGAGGAGTGTTATCAATGGAATGCGATGATAACAAATGGAGACCGGTAGCATATCTCTCCAAATCCCTCAATGAAACCGAGAGGAATTATGATGTCCACGACAAAGAAATGTTGGGCATTATTAGGTGTCTCGAAGCCTGGAGACATTATTTAGAAGGAGCAAGGCAAGAATTCGAGATATGGACGGATCATAAAAATCTCGAATACTTTATGAATGCAAAAAAGCTAAACCGAAGACAAGCACGCTGGGCTTTATACCTCAGCAGGTTTAATTTTAAATTAATTCATAAAGCTGGTTCAACTATGGGAAAGGCTGACTCTCTGTCCAGGAGGCCAGACCATAAAAAGGGGTAGAAGATGATAACAAGGAAGTCACCTTGTTAAAACCGGAATTTTTCCGAATTGCAGCACTACAACAAGGACATGTGCTAGTCAATACGTTGGAAAAAGAAATCTTAAATAAAATTAGAAAATCAGAATCAAACGATGAGGAGGTCGTGAAAGCGGTGGAAGCCATGAAAAAGGCAGGAGTCAAGAGACTCAATGCAGGAGAATGGCAGATGGAACAAGGACTAATCCTCTGGCAAGGAAAGGTTTACGTTCCTAAAGATGAAAAATTACGAATGGAGATAGTCAGACTCCATCATGATACACCCATTGCTGGACATGGAGGACAATGGAAGACGGTTGAACTTGTCACAAGAAATTATTGGTGGCCAGGTGTCACCAAATTTGTTAAAAAATACGTTGCTGGATGTGACAAGTGTCAAAGAAGCAAAAACTTCCCCGAACCACCAGCGGGAAAGTTAATGCCTAATTCGGCACCGTCAAAGCCATGGACCCATATCACCGCAGACTTCATTACAAAGTTACCAGAATCGCACGGTCACAATGCAATTCTGGTAGTCTGTGATAGAATGTCCAAAATGGCACATTTTATTCCAACTTCGGAAGAAACGTCAGCCCAAGGACTGGCAATATTGTTCAGAGACCATATATGGAAACTTCATGGTCTCCCCGAGTCAATAATCTCGGATCGCGGACTTCAATTCGCCGCTCAAATGATGAAAGAATTGAATCAAATGTTAGGCATTTCGACAGATTTGTCTACAGCTTTCCATCCACAGACGGATGGACAAACGGAACGAATGAATCAGGACTTAGAACAGTTCCTGAGAATATTTGTAGATCACCGACAAGAGAATTGGTCAGGATGGCTGGCAATTGCTGAATTTAGTTACAATAACAAAATTCAAGCATCAACGAAACATACACCGTTTTTCGTAAATTACGGAAAACATCCAAGAATGGGTATTGAACCCAGAAAGGAAGGAAATCATCCAGCTGCGGCTGACTTTGCGCAAAAATGAAGGAAATTCATGAAGAAGCGCAAGCTGCATTAAAGAAATCGCAGGATGATATGAAGCTTTACGCAGATAGACGACGATCTAAAGCACCGGAATATAAAATAGGAGATCGAGTTTGGTTGTCGACCAAAGATCTTCAATTATCTGGACGGCCAACTAGGAAATTGGCAGAACGATGGATAGGTCCCTATCCAATTAAAAAGATTATTTCGTCAAATGCTGTAGAGTTAAATCTACCCTTCTCACAACAAATTCATCCTGTTGTGAATGTTTCAAGGATACGTCCCTATGTCAAACCACTTAGGGGACAGCGCATTGCACCGCCACCACCAGTAGAAATTGATGGTGAAAAGGAATACGAGGTAGAAGAAATCCTCGATGTACGACTAAAAAGAAACAAGATGGAATATCTTGTTAAATGGAAAGGTTATACGGCTGAACACAATTCGTGGGAGCCAAAAGAGAACTTAGGAAATGCAAAAAAGAAAATAAAGCATTTCTATGATAAAAACCCTGGAGCCATTCGTATCATTGACAAAAGTGTCTTTGATAAGTTAAGCTTCAAAAAATATGAAAACTTCACCGAAAGTCCAGGAACGGCCATATCCAGGATCGACATAAATGCAGTAGCAGAAACTGCATCATGGGAGAAAAATTGGCAAAAATGGAAAGGACAACAGCTTCTAGAGCAGTTAAATGAACCATCAGATCACGATGGTCCATGCGATTGTAACGGTTGCTTAAAAAATTAAAAAGGGTTGGCCCTGGAGTAGGGCCTTAAACTGCTTCATTTTGTTGTAGGAAGGCCTTATTCTGGGCCCGGTTATTCAAACACATATACGCACTTGTATATCGTCTATCTTACCATCATGGGTAAAAACCGCCGCAACACAAAAAATCTCAATCAACAATCCTTACCATCGGTGGCTATTCAAACGTGGGCCACTGCTGTGAACAATCGTCACGTTGTCTTTTCCCCGAACCTCCAAGAAAGCCGAAACCCACTCCCCGTCCTCGCATCACAATGGATCGTGATGTATTCCGTTGGATAGAAAAAGCCGACCAAGGCGTAGATCCTTGGACTTTCCCGCCCAAAGCATTTTGGGCATGGCAATTATGTATGAGATGGCGAAAGGAGAAAAAAGGTGGACACATATCCTTTGAAGATTTTTAGTTCGTCTAGGAAGCCGAAACCTAAAAAGGGGTACTGTCATGACCTGTTCTCAACGGTCAAAATCTCTAAGACATTTTTATTCTTTTTTCTGTATTTTACAATAGCTGTAGCCAAACATCTTAGTCAGGTTGGCGTCTATCTTATCTAGTCAGCGCTAAGATTAGATTAGATTAATAACGATTAGATTAGATTACGGACTACCGGACCGATGACTCATGCACTATGACTCAGGCTTACCAATGCGCAGCAACGGGGGCCGATTATGTTATTACTTTTACTCATACTTACTCAGCGTAGCTACTATTATTAGAGTGGTGCACAGACCACCCTTGTAGTATATAAACTGAGCAAGATAGCACCCAGAGTCCTCAGTCGAGTTCTCTCGGGTTTCCTCCTACCCTCACTCCTCTCCTCCTAAGTCTATTGTTGGGGCCCTAAGCCGTCACGGCAAGGGTAGTCCTGATAAAGTAGAGCGTGCATATCCGTACCCTGTATCACGATACAGTACAGATATATTACATCCGGACATTCCGGGCTTCTGTTATTTGGTCATGTTCAAAAAGGAACATTGGAACCGTTTCGAATGGCCGGCCTATCCGCAGATCCAAGAGATCTATCAGTTCGACAGTCGAATGAGGGACTTGCAGGCAAACGTGAGAGCCAGAAAAACTTATGGACGCGAAGGATGTATCCATGTGGAACGTGTGTCCCAGGGACTCAATGCATGGACTCAAATGGAGGACTGGATCCTCAAAGGATATGGACGATACCATGTCGGAGCATTTAGGTGGACAGTTCAAATGGCTGTAGGACTTCGGGACTTTCTGATCGGATATACCCAAGTTATGCCACACCCCCTACCGCCGCAGATTCCCTTAACCGGGACAAATCAGGACGATGTAGCCCGTAGACAGCAGCAAATCGAAGACATCGAGGAGTCTAGAATGGCAACCGTCAACGGCTTTGGGCAACTGCTTACTAATGTATTGGACGAATGGCAACGGACACATCCTAGGCCAACACCGGCTCCATTAACAAAAGCGGAAATGCCGGATCATTTTGAAGGTGATCCCAGCCAGGTCGATAATTGGTTACGCACCATGGAAGTTTATTTCACACTGGCGCGGGAAACAACGGTCCGGCGGCGCATTGTAATCTGTCTATATCGTACCAGGAAAGGCAAAGGAAACCGTGCAGGAGAATGGGCGGGGGTTAAGCTCCAAGAAATCCAAAAGGCGGATGAGGAATACGAAGGAAAACATGCACGCATTCCCACCCGATACCCTTTAGATTTAACGTGGAGAGAGATTAACAACGGACACCGATTACCTCTGCAGCCGGAAGACGAACCTCTGCAATGGACGCGCCCACCCAACGTCAACAAATACCCATGGGTCACATGGGCGGCGTTTAAAGCGGAAATGCACGAATTTTTCATGTCCACGGAGACCAAGCAGCATGCCACGGACGATTTGATGAAATTGGAGCAACGAAACACTCCAATTGAGGATTACATCATCAAGTTTAACGCGCTATCACCATTAGTGGGCTGGGGTGAAAATGCTCTCAAGGATCATTTCCTTAACAGGATGAATCCCGCATTGGGCGGAGAATTGATCAGACATGGTAATTTAGCGGACGACGCGTCCCTGAAAGCAATTCAGGACAGAGCTGTGCAGTTGGCACGGATATATCGCAGGGCGAAGGAGGCATACGGCGAGAAGAAAAGCCGTAACGAGTATAAGGAAACGCCAGTGGCCAAGGAGAACAAGGCACCGATCCAACACAGCATGCCCACTATGGCAACGTCTAGCAGAGATCCCAATGCAATGGACGTTGATAAGGTGAAACGACGCGCAGGGGCATGTTACAATTGCGGCAAAGAGGGACACTTTGCCAGGGACTGTCCGGAACCAAAGCGGTTCAACAGGAAGGAGAAAGGAAAAGGCCGCATTCGAGAATTAAAAATGGAGGAGCTCACTGAGGAGCAATGGAAAGAATACGGCAAGGAGAAGGGTTTTGGCGACAGCCAGTAGGCAAGCACTCCGCGCTGCTGGCTGATAGAGTTTCGATCACGGACAAAGATTCTTGTATTAGTGTACCAGAATTGTTATATGAATGTTCGTCATATGTCCATCGGATCAGAAACTTGAGTGTGAGTGCAAAACCCAGAATAAAAACATGGTCACCCGCATGGGTGATGAGAAGGATTTGGCAACAAGATAAAGACACTGCGGTGCGGTGTCTAAGGGAATGGGTTCACAACAAACGCCTTAATGAGGCAACTGAAAGTTTGGTTGCTGAATTAAACCAGCAATCGGAAAGTGAGGCGTTGTGGAATCTAACAAGGTTAAGGCAGAGTGTCGTCAAAGCTACGGGACGACAAGAAATGAATTTAAAAGGAACTATTACAACCATGGATACCGGAGCGCAAATCAATGTTGTCGCACTAGTAGACTCGGGTTGTACGGGGTCCTGTGTTAGTACTGAGTTTGTTGAAAGACATAGACTCAACAAACGAAAACTTCTCCGACCAATGCCGGTATATAATGCCGATGGGACCCGAAATGCACTAGGGAGCTTAGAGTATATGGTCCAGTTCAAACTGCGAATAGGGAGCCATGAGGAGATAATTGAATGTGGCGTGGCGGATTGGGAAAACAGACATTTTCCTGGGACACGATTGGTTAACGCATCACAATCCGGTGATGGACTGGAAAAAACAGAAGTGCGATTCACTAGGTGTCCGGGAACGTGTTGGGATCGTTCCCACGTGGAAAATCCGGAAGACGAGGTGGACCCTATGGAACCGCTTGAGGACGGGAGAAACTCTAGCAGTGTATATCGGAGAACCAGAATTGAAAACTCGATCCGTTGCTACAGATATAGTGGCAAAGGAGGCGAAGGCGGCAACAAAACGTTCATTGGAGGAAGTGGTGCCGAAACATTATTTGGGACATCGTAAGGTTTTTGAAAGGAAACGTTTGACGAGCTGCCAACCGCGGCGTCCTGGATCACGCGATTGAACTAGTACTGGTTAAAAGCAGTGGATTGTAAATATATCACTAAATAGGGAACAAGCGCAGTTGGATGAATTCCTTAAGGAAAACTTGGAATCGGGACGCATTCAACCAAGTAAATCCCCGATGGCATCACCATTCTTTTTTGTCAAAAAGAAAGATGGAAAATTGCGACCAGTACAGGATTATCGATGGTTGAACGAGATGACAATTAAAAACCGGTATCCCTTACCACTTATTGGGGAGTTAGTGGACAAATTGTCACAAGCCAAGGTCTTCTCCAAGATGGACATCCGATGGGGATACAACAACATCCGAATTAAGGAAGGCGACGAATGGAAAGCGGCCTTCCGGACCAATCGTGGATTGTTCGAACCACTGGTCATGTTCTTCGGATTAACTAATTCGCCGGCAACATTTCAAACCATGATGAATGACATATTCCGACAAGAAATTGCAGAGGGATGGGTGGTCATTTACATGGACGATATCTTGGTTTTCTCAAAAACTCAAAAGGAGCACACGGGACATGTCAACCGCATTTTGGCCAAACTTGGGGAACATAAACTATCCCTTAAACCTGAGAAATGTTGGTTTGATCAACTGCAAATTGATTTCTTGGGCTTGGTGATCAGCACCGACTCCATCCGAATGGAGAAAGGCAAGGTTGATGCTATTGCGTCCTGGCCAGAACCAACGTGCAAAAAGGAATTACAACAGTTCTTGGGATTCATCAACTTTTATCGACGATTTGTGCAGGGCTTTGCTCAAACGGCTAAGCCACTAACAAAATTAACTGGCAAAGTCGATTGGTTATGGACCGAGATCCAATCCGTGGCCTTTCAGGGACTGAAAGACCTTGTGGCGAGGGAGGTAGTCCTCAAAATTCCTGATGACGAGGGACAATTTCGAGTCGAGGTGGATGCCTCAGATTTTGCGATTGGTGGAATTTTGTCTCAGCAGGGAAAAGATCAGCAATGGAGGCCGGTGGCTTTTATTTCAAAGGCTCTCAATGATGCGGAACGAAATTATGAGATCTATAACAAGGAAATGCTCGCAGTAATGCACGCATTTTATGAATGGTCCCATTATCTCAAAGGTGCCAAGGAGATTGTGGAAGTCTTGACGGATCATCAGAATTTGACATACTTCCGGAAGGCGCAGAATCTAAACCGAAGACAAGCACGATGGGTCACGGATCTGCAAGAATACAACTTTGTCATCAAGCATAGGTCAGGAAAATCTAATTCCAAAGCAGATTTGCTGTCTCGACGGGCAGGGCATGCACGAGGACAAAACGACAATGAAGGAGTCATCCTTCTGAAAGAACATCTGTTTGTACGGCTTCTGGATGATGACTGGTGATGCGCTGTGCGGCGGGCAAACCCAAAAGAAACCCAATTTCTCGGTGCTCGAGCACACCTTCAGTGATCGACCGAGGCGGCGTTCGAAACGAATAGGGGGTGACGAAGGGGGGATTGGCGCGCAACACGTACGACAGGGGGGCGAGTCCTAGGAGGTTCTCAGACTTGGCTGAAGATACGAGGCACGCGGGCACCTGGTTATGTGATAAATGAAGTGCAAGTGGTACTGAGTTACTTCGAAGGGGCAACAAGGATCGAAGACTGATCGAATCTTGACGGGTGAGGCAATGAGGACGAGTGTGGCTGGTGAGGAATCGCGTCGAAGGCTACGCAAGATACTGGGGCAAAGGTCGAGACAAGGCAAGCACAGACTGAGACGAGACAACGCTGGGGACCTTGGCAAGACTCGGAGACGGCCCAAGTTTGAACCGTGAACTCGGAGGGGAGGGAAGAAAGGTCAGGACTTCTCTGTCATTCGTCTAAGACAGGTACATATATATATATAAAACAAAGTATCAAAAAGGGTAATTCGGAACAGTGTCCAGCATCAGCAATATAGTAAAAGTCCACTTGCTACCATTTTCTCGAAGTCCAATCGAAGCACGACGATGGGAATAGGTCCATGACAACAGAAACGAGCATGTGCACCAGGCACAAACCGGGAATACTTCTCCGCCGACATCGCCGATGTTCACAACACCCAACAGGCACTCCACAGATCCTCGGGTACCTCGGTCGAAGCTGCCTGTAACTGGATAGCAACACACAGCCTACGTTGCAATGCCTTTGTGGTTTCTAGGCTTCGTATTCGTGACAGAGTAGGTCCTCGAGCTGGGGATGGTGTGTCAATTCCGCTGGAAGTCGCGCTACGTGCCAGGTTGAATAATATGGCATCAGCTGGTGCGCTGGAACGAGCCTCGAATGCAGCACGCCTTCTCGATTGATGACCGCATATCGTCCGAGGGTTCGTCCGACAATGATTAGTGGTCCACCGGATGCTATCTCCCTTCGGTAGCCCTCCTGCACTGTGACTGTGATGATCCTCCATACGACTTGACCGACGACGAACGTGGCGCTTCCTGCGGAGGCGAGCTCTTCTAATCGAACCGAGCTGTTGATTAGTTCGAGGTGGAACCGACTTCGACTGTATGGATCCCTGGGTGTACGCAAGGCAGATGCCTCGTCCGGGTCATGGAACATCGGCTCTAAGCCTCCTCGAGCACTGATCTGACATGTCAACATGGTTCGTCTCTCCTCCGTCACCGTCCTCGAGTCTCCGAATTGTATTCCTATCGAGTCCGAGATGGATATACTGGCTCGCTCGGATACTGGTAGCCGCAAGAAGGCTGCCCCTGGGTGAACAAAACGAAGTTGTCGTGCGTTGGCGATTCGACTGGGCTGGGAAGTACGTCTATCATGGAAGAGTCCGGATCTATTGTCGGAGGTTCGGCGCGATCGGATATCCTTGACGCAAGCGACAAACGGGCTGGCGCTGCGAGTCGTTCGAGTAGGGTCAATGACTGTATGGTCGAGGGCGTTCCATTTTGCATCGGTCGAGTCATAGGAGCTTCGGCTGGTTGACGTGCACGAGTCTGGGGCTATGGAGGGGGTGGTGATCGTCCTGTCCTTATGTCGGCGAGGCACCAGGCACCCATTTTGCTGAATTTGCAATGTGGTGGGGCCCTGGTGACTGAACTGAGGTCGTTGCAATGTGGCCGGGTAGCGCGGAACGGGGACTGTCTAGGGACTGAGAGATGTTTCGGATATCCGCTAAGACCGAGGAGGCCGGATCGAAGACTTTGTCTGATTTCGAGCTTCGACCTTCGTTCGGCGGGGCACTGCTGGCACTACGGACTTCGATTTGTGAACAGGATGCTTCGACTCGGCTCGAATGGCTTCCTCAGGAGCTGAATAGGGCTAGCGCAGGTACTGACACGTTCCAGGCGTATCACCGGGCAGTTGATGAATTGTTAAAGGATGTGGGAAAAATCCCAAAACGACAATGGGAATCGCAAGTATGCGAAGGAATAGAAAAAGGAGATCCGGACTATACCGTGGATAAGGGAATAGTGCAATGGAAGGGCCGAATATATATACCTGCCAACAACCGACTGCGAGGAGAGTTGATCGGACTGATTCACTCATGGGGACATTCTGGAGTCGTCAAAACATTGGAATTAATAACCCGAGATTATTGGTGGCCAAACATGCGCAAGGATATTGAAAAATATATTCCTGGATGCGAAACTTGTCAGCGTGCTAAACCTGATCGACAGGCTAGAGCCGCCCCGTTACATCCAAACGAGATTCCCTCGGAACCTTGGGAAATTGTATCCGTCGACTTAATCGGACCTTTACCAGAATCCAAGGGCAATGACATGGTTATGGTAGTGGTGGACCGATTCACTAAGAAAGCCTATTTCCTTCCAACCACGTCAACGATTACATCGCAAGGAGTAGCAGTCCTATTCCGTGATAACGTATTCCGAGAGCATGGAATTCCCAGGAAAGTCATCAGCGACTGAGGACCTCAGTTTGTTTCCAAGTTCATGGACGACTTATATGGAATGTTGGGTATCAAGGCGAACCGTTCTACTGCGTATCACCCACAAACAGACGGGCAAACGGAACGGGTGAACCAGGAAGTCAAGGAGTTCCTGACCATGTTTGTAAACCACCGTCAAGACAACTGGAGCGACTGGCTAGCAGTAGCGCAGTTTTGCCACAATGACCGGGTACATGCGTCAACAGGGTATTCGCCGTTTTTCATGAACAACGGCCGCCACCCCAATAAGGGGGTGAATCCATTTCACACGCCAAAGGTAGTCGCAGTTGAGGAACTGGCCAAACAGGTTGAGGAGGTACATTCCAAAGCCATGGAAGCGCTGAACAAGACCGCTGAAACAATGAAAAAGCGGTATGACGAGAATAAGGCACCAGCACGAGAGTACAAACCTGGTGATAAGGTTTATCTTAGTACGGAAAACTTGCCTACTATTCGCGCTACCAAGAAGCTTGATGGCAAATTTGTTGGTCCTCTGGAGATTGTCAAAAAAGTCGGAGCCTCTGCGTATCAGTTGAAAATCCCTGCATCCTGGAAGGTCTATAACGTGTTCAACGAAATTCACCTCAAACCATACAAAGAGCCTGTTTTTCCCACTCAGAAGGACAAGGTAGCTCAACGCAAAGAGCTACAAATGGTGGAGGAATCACGGAATGACGAATATGAGGTTGAAGAAGTTATGGACAGCCGAGTTAGTGGACGCGGTGGAGGGCGTTTGGAGTACCTGGTTAAGTGGAAAAATTATCCTGTAGAGGAATCCACTTGGGAACCCGCTGAAAACCTCAATAACGCTAAGAAAGAGGTTCAGAAGTTTCATAAGGCTAATCCAAGTGCTCCGCGTCGACTTGTCAACATATGCGACATGGAATACCGACAATGGCAAAATCATACTCAGGTGCACGTGCCCAAACGTTTGTTTGGATGGGAAAATGGCAAGTTCGAAAGGGAATACCTCGAACGACTCCAACGGAATTGGCAGCGGTGGAAAGGCGACCGCAAATTAGTCTACGATGAACCGGATAGGGACCAGGCTTTTGCAAGAGACCTTGCAAAAATTCCCAAGGCGATATCCTCGCACTGACTTCCCGGGACGTGAAGTCTTAAGGGGGGGGTCATGTTACGACTCTATCGATTTTCTGACGATTATTCTCTATTTTTATCTATTTTCTCTGAGGCCCTATGGACGCATAGGTATACAAGACTCGTTGGCGCCAACCCCTATGTTCAGGCGCCCATCGGTTAGGTCAGCGGTTAGTCAGCCAGGGGCTGTGCTGATAAGGATACAATAAGAACCGGATGGGGACACGGGGATCGCGGAAGGTGTAGATAGTCGCCATGGTTCCGTTGCTGCGCGCATAGCCCTAGGGGCATGAGGCTGTTGCGCACAGACCATGGTTGGGGTATATAAGGAGGAGCGTCGTAGGTAGGAGTCTCTAAGACTCTAGATAGTTTCCTCTTACCAGGTCACTACTTCTATTGTGTCTATAGTTTCGTCTCTATAACATCTCTTCTCGGAAGCTTGTGATTGTGTGTGGGATTAGTCCTAACAAACGGTGGAAACACGGCATTCCAAATCTCTGCTCGATATACGACAGAGTTCAGCGCCTTCAGCCTTTATAAGTATAAGTAAGAACCCTTCCAATATCCACCGGAATTCTGGGGCTGTCATCTGAACCACAATATCCACAAGCAATCGAGCGAATCCTGTAAACAATCATCAAGTTCTTGAGGCAAATAAACTTGCAAAACTGTATCATCTACCTGCATATTCTGCATTGGTTTGATGACCTAACATGCAGGATTGGCATTAAAGGTACCTCCTCTTCACCTGGGACTTGTCTAAGTACGGTTGGTGCATTGGAACGACCTTTAGGTTATCACCATTCGTTTGCATACGGAATAATGGTACTCCCTGCTGCTGCAGGCGCTGGCCCTGGATGGCATCCCCGATGTTTCCACCAGTCGTTTTCAAGCCCAAGTATAGATTCTCTACCTTGCGCACATCCGATTCTGTTATCATGAAACTCTTGATGAGGCGAAATGCACAATGGGTACTTAATTCGTGCACGATGAAGTATTGTTTAATTCATAGAAAGTCATTGATTAAACCTCGACATTGAACCTTCGAACATGCATGGAAATCAAGCTAGCGAGCTCTTCGGTATAGAGCGTGAGCATTGAATCGTGTCACATCACAATCGAGCATACATAAAATAAACCCTCAAACTGAACCAAGGTGGCTATGCCACTGGCCATCAAAGCAACTAGGTAAATCTCCACGCTGTCCTCTAGCTTTCCTGATGCGCGCAGCCAGATAACAACAACGTTTGATGAAAGGCGAACAAGGACACTGGGGACAGTATGGTATAGTTGCATTTGTGCCGTTGGCTTTGCGCAGGTATATTTCATTTCCTATCACTGTGACTAATGTGTGCTATCCTAAGTGCCGACTCATTGTGTTAAGATGTGTGGGCGAGGCCCCTACAATCCGATGATCCTAGAGTTGTTCGGAGATCACTCAACAGGCGAGGATGCGAACTGATCGTAAGATCGGACAAGGTTCATCATCAAAATAGATGCCTCCCACTCTTCCCCATCGGGCCGCTACCAATGATGTGAATAGGCCAGCTTAGCGTTTTGTGCTCATCCAGAAGAAAGGCGTCCAGTCCAAATGTCATATGTTTCAATGTGCATGGAAGCATTGACCGGTAATATGAATAGAATCATTGCCATGAATATTACAAGTGCTCGAACTGGATTAGGTAACTAGTATGCCCTGCTGGATGCCATATATGATTAGTACGCTTTCATGCACAGGAGCAAATAATGCCCATGTCGATGGAAACGGGTCCAACCCGAAGGGCTCCCAACAGAGTATTACTCCCAGCCCCATTTGTGCCATCAACAAACATGCTCGCACAGCTCTCCGCAGATATATAACATATCCTTCTTACTGCCTTGATCTGAGCCACCTCCATGACGAGCACCGGCGCTGTCCTGCTAGTGTGTAATTCTTCAGTTGTCTCCATCACGAGTTATGTGAGCATTCATCAGGGCTGCAACATAGGCGATTAACTTCTATTATCGGCAGTCTTTAGGCAACATTTTCAGTGCCTACCTATATGGCACCCTCACAGTGCATCTATGTTCGTCATTGTACTCTGATTAATATAAGCCAAGCTCACGGTCATTTGAAGATCACTATTATATCTCATTTCCAAAAGATCCCAAGTCATTCAAGGTTGTGATATATATTGTCTACATAACAGAGACAATTTGCACCGTCCTCCTCATATATCAGTTGATCACCATGATTGCGGGAGCAGATGACTTCCAGCCTGTGGATGGTACAAACAGTGTAATCTGTTTATATGAGTCTTTGGCACCCAAGATCCTTACGGTCTGCGGGGGAATAGGTGTGTCATCAGTTATAGGTCCAGGAAATTACTAAGATTCCTAGAGTGGCATTTCTAACTCAGTCTATGTACGCATACCGCATCCGAATCATAACTAAGCTGAAATACATCCCATGGGTCATTACCCTGGTACGTAAATCCTCCGATGCCAGGAACTAGATTTGAGTCGCGACAATGAAGCTGATGGTGTCACAACTGTTTGTTATTGTAACAATGAGTTTTCTCAAGCCAGGATACTTTGTATTGTTCATAGTTGTGAGTAGCTTGTCATCCCTATTAATTCTGTTGATGGACGACTTGATAGATTTGGGCTTGTGTCTCCCTGGTTGTCGATGTAACAATTACAAGCATCATGGTTTGGTTTGTAAGTATTCGATCAACCACTTTCACTCTGGTTCACGTCTTACTTGGCATGTCAAGCTCAAGAAAGATGAAATATACTCCAAACAACTGAAAAAACATATTGCACGATTAATATACCTCATAATTGGCACAGGCTTTCTCACAGGTGCGTATTTGCCCCTTAACATACTTTTGGAATCTTAATAGAGACATTAGCCGCGACAAATCTTGGTGTGCTTGTCTTGTCATTACAACTCCATTTCTACGCATACACCTTTGGACTATTGATCATCCTGTCCAAGCTTTATGCCAACTCGATGATGGTCCTCGTCAATAGCCGCATTCCTTCTGCTCGTTCCGAAATTAATCATTGTGCGACATTGGATATGATAACTGTATGACTCAGCTCAATTCGTGTGACAACCCAAGCAGCTGCGGATGGGGGGCATGGACAAGGGGAAATATCAGTTGATCCGGAGGTGCTCACCGTCTGATTGTCAGTGGATGAGGCTGAAGACACGCACCACAATCATGGCATTGGCAACTTGACAGTTTGAACCATAGAGCGACGCTTCTTATCGAGGTAATGACGATCATCATGTAGTATCGGGATCCTAGAATTATTGTAACATAGCACAGAGCCAAACAGCAGACTGTATTTGACATCAGTTTTGACAGAATTCGACGCGGTCAACTTTTGAATCTCGGTCGCCCCATATGGCATCCAGCTGGTACAAGAGTAAGTAGTCGTAGGCTCGAGCACAGTTCCATCTCTTCAGCTGTCGGTCAATAGAACACGTAGAAAGAGTGGAAATGCTGAAACCATAACCTCAACACAAATTAGAAGCTTCTCAGAAGATACACACACGGTCAACAGAGTGGGTGAACAAGCGGAGCATCTTACATAAGTCGCTGTGGTCACGGGTTTGTCACAATCACTTCTGACCGTCTCCAACCGCCAAATCTTGTTTTTTTTTCTCGAGAAGGAGCAATGCTGGCTGCAAGTTGCACCTGTAGACCGTCTCTATCTCAGTCACAGCCATGGTTAGCCCCGATAAACCAGGCTCATCCCATCCCTCCACCTGCTCACTTGCTTGATTTGTCGGTGTATGTGAGTGTTGACAGGTCGAGGGGGTGAGGCAACATTGGTCGCAACCTGTGACCAAGTGCATCAGAGAGGGGGGCTAAATGTTTGAGGAGATTTGAGGAGAAGGGAAGATCTCTGCGTTGTTTGTGGTGAGCTCTCTCTCCTTCCTCGTTCAATGTCAGCTGTGCCTCATCTATCTCCGAGCTTGTTGAGAGAAAGTGGGATCCCGCAACTGGTCGGAATGTGTTCCGGCCTGAACCTGTGGCAACTGACAGCCGTAGTGGAACGCATCGCCCCCACAGAAGAACAACCGAAGGCCCAACTGTATATCGTTCTCCCAGAATTGGACTGCACCCTCCACCCTGATACCCCACTGACACGAACCCATCATCGTCTCCAATGCCTTCTCAGGCCTTACCTGTTCTTTGTTCGCCCGGGATTGCTTGACATGGCCACCCACAGACATTCATTGGTGTCCTCCATGCATACTACTGTGCTACTCTCTGACGCTACGACACTCCGGTCGAAAAGGGTCTAGCCGATGGGGATTGAGGATTACACAACCAGATTGAACAAAGGAACTACGTCGGTGTAGCGTTTAAAATGTGTTTCCTCTTCACCCGGGACTTGTTTAAGGTTACTCCATCAATGAAACCGCTGTTCCATTTTTCTGGCCCGAGTATAGATTCTCCACATTGCGCAATTACCCGATACGATTCCGTTATCTCACAATGATGTGACCAGCACTAATTCGTACCTAATGAAGTATTGTTTAATTCATATAAAATCATTGATTGAACCTCGAGATCAAATGTTCTAACCCGCATGAAAATCAAGCTAGCGGCCTCCTCAGCAGTGACTGGTGCCATATGACAATCGAGCATACAAACTGAATTAAGGTGGCTATGCTAGTGGCCATCAAGGAACACGTCCATGCTGTCCTTCAGCCATGTCACCCCTACCTGACACGCACAGCCAGATAACAATAACATCGATAAAAGGGGAACAAGGACACTGATAGAGCCACACTTGCTGTTGGCTTTGCATAGGGATAATCCTAGAGATCAGCCAACATTCCGTGATTGGGGAATTCGTGAATTGAGGGAAAGGCGACTCATCAGCGCAATCACATCGTTATTCAAATACAAACCCTCACTCTAACTGTGCTTTATATGACGAACTACAAGAGACGAGAATGCGAACTGATCATATGATCAGACGAAGAGGCCTTAAGCATGCTTCCCACTTCCCTTATTCATTTTGTGCTCATCCTGAGAAGAGGCATCCGGGGTCCCAAGGAAGCTGAATTGATCAGTATGGAATCATAGCTGTGAAGTTTAGGGGAACTGAATTAGGTACTAATTATATCCTGCTAAATGCCGTGTTTAATCATCGCTCAGTGGCACAGGGCAAATAATGCCGATATCAATGGGATGCGGACCATGAGGACTCTCATCAGAGTCATGGTATCACCCGGTCCTATTTGTGCCATTGACGTATATGCCATAGCTCTCCGCAGATATATAACAAACCCTTCAAATGATGCCACACTCCACAGGCTTCCATGCTCACTAGTGGCCATGAATGTTCTCCCCCAGTCGCCTCCATCCCAAGTTACGTGGGTATTCATCGGGGCTGCAACTTGGGTGATTAATATCTATTATTGTCAGTCTTTAGGCAACGTATTCAGCACCTACCTATATGGCGTCCTCACAGTGCAACTATGTTTGTCATTATACCCAATTTTGAGATAAGCCCTACTCATGGTGTCATTCAAAGATCGATACTATATCTCATTTCCAAAGGATCACAAGCCATTCAAATTTGTGATATATATTGTCTACATAACAGAGACAATTTGCACTGTCTTCCTCATATATGAGTTGAGCACCTTAATCAGTGTAGGAGCAGGTGACTCCTGGCTGCCGTGGTTTATTATCTGCAATTGGGTACCCGTGACAGTTATGGTCATCAGGATTTTGGCTGGTGCCTGGTATAACTAGATAGCTCTGATCAATAATTCCCACCCTGCCTTTACTATATAAGGTTTTATCAGGACTTATCTATCATTTAAAGACTTGCATCAAATGATCATAAAATGATACAACATCTGTCACTCTTGTAGGTTGTGATCAATAAATTCCTGTCTGTAGCTACTAAATATCACATTACCATGACTTACAACTAATATATCTCAATTGTATTGAAAGATCTTGCCTTGATGCACTCCATGACAGGGTTGTGCGAAGTTATCAAGAGTTATAATTCTGTCACTGCTGGATTAGATATTATAATCTCTTTGTCAGAACTTTATTGAAAGGTCAATTGTTAATCAACTAATCTAACTCTGTAGCTGCCATACAAGGCATTGCAATTTATTTATCTGAATGGTATTGGAGGGCAGTCTAGTTACAATTCTGCCACTGTTAGATAAGATATTATAATCTGTTTGTCAGATCTTTATTCAAAGATCAGTTGTTGATCAACTATGAGCTTGATATGCAACTGTTAGGCCACTACATAAGACCTTATCAGGGTTTATAAGCACTTTACACTCCCCTATGTGTCCTTGTGGAGTCCAAAGTAAGAATAAGGTGAAAAAACCTTGCATGAGTCCAGGACCTGGTTGAGGAAAGTTCTCTGATAGTGAGAATGATCATGCAGAGTAATCAAAAGATGAAAAAAATGTAAGGCATTCACATGTCAGAGTCCTTCACATAAGTCTTACTTTATATCTTCAAGTATGCTTCCTCAGTGCACATACAACATCCTATACATGCTTACTAACTTCATTGAGCCTCAGGGACAGTGGTGCTGAAAGATGTTGCAGAGGTTATTTACATCCGGGATCTATCTCATATCATTCTCAACATAACTGTGCTTGCAAAGGTGAACATTTCCTTTTCTGCATTCAACCCACACTCACACTGGGCATCTGTATTTTGGCATGGAAAGGTCAAGGCTTATAAGAACATAATTAAAATATTACTTAATAATATCTGTAACTCTTGCCAACCAAGCACAACATACATGTTGTATAGACTAATGGATCCAGTTTCAGGTCATGCTATATCTGCAATAGTGTACTTTATTGTTTGTCCTTGGGCTTGATAATCAGTGAATGCATATGCAGGTGTTTAGTACTATTGGCACATGACTGTCCTCATTTTCTCAAAGCCATCTACTAATCACTACCACTTTGATGTACATCTTTTGAGAAGATGGTACAATAGGAACAACACCATCAACTAGTCCATCTGGATCTGTGTTCTTGTTTGATTAAGAGCTACCAGAATATAGACTGGAAGGTGATAAAGAACTCTAACAGATGATTCAGAGTCACTGTGTTTTTCATCAGGATGCAAAATGAAGTTAGTAATGATCCATCTGGGAACAGAAAACCTATTGACAAATCAGGATCCAAGGTACAATCATGGCAGATTTGGCCCCACCATTTCTCCAGCAACACTGTGACTAATCTCCAAAGCTTCTGCTTGATTATGTTGTGCAAAACTGGACAAAAGTCACAGTTTTGCCATGATCATGCATGGCCCATATTTTGGGATCATTCATGAACCATGGCATAGCATTAGATGCATGATCACGGATTTTGAGAAATTTTGACAACTCAAAGTAGATATTTAAACTATTAAATATACAGTTATATAGAGATTGTGCCATATATACTGCAATACAGGGTGTTTGTGATCATGCATGATCACAGCTCTTTGTCCAATTTTGCACATTAAAGCATGCATGAATGAAGAGGGATGTAAAATGGCAAGATGGTAATGGAATCAGGCTCCTGAAAAAATGGTTGGATATTTAAGATATGTATAGGCAAAGTACTAGTAGTATGAACATTGCAACAGTAATGCAACAACATGCAGATCACATCACGAGGGATGAGCTCTTCAAATTTTGCAAGATCAACATGGCAGAGACGTCTGGATAGATACAGTCCCGAGGTTGTCATCAAATTCCACTTCTATAATATATCATGGCATGGCCAAATTATCAGAGATTTGGGTAGGGGATGGCCATTATGCTGCAATCCCAAAAAGGAAACACTCGCAGAGTGTTCATTTCCTTTTATGGAGCACAACAGCTACACCCGTTCACTCACTCCAAGGGCTGACCAGCCATAATTGTAACCAGCGGCCTGCAAAACTCCGTTCACCCACAGCCCCTATGCACCCATTCTTAGGTCTGCCATCTGTGTGTCGCTGTCATCCTCTTAGTTGCAGTATCCCAGAGTCATCCTGGTTAGCCCATGAGTCAGCTGCTTCAAGTTGAGAGGATTGAGTGAAAAGGAATTTGATATTGATATTGAACAATGAGATTAACAAGTGAGAGGTTGGTCATATGTGTCATGAACATATTACCAAGGCCCAAGATAATGATGTACTCTGTTTGGCATTATGTCGCAGGTGCAAGAAATCAAGCTGCAAGTTGGGTAAAAAAAAACCTTGTCAAGAAAAGTAATCATATGTCTGCAGTATTGTTTACAGAAAAGGAAGAAAAAAGAGCCCCCAAACTATCCGATTTTGAATTTAATCTGAAGCAATGATGAGAGCAGAAAGCAAAATGATGGTAGAAACTCATATCGGGAGCACACAGGTGGCACACTATTAGATGAAATGGCACTGGGTGCCACACTTCAGGGAAGGGATACCACAGGGTTGATGTCTCCAGCCCTCCCCCCCCGAGTGGATAAGATCATAATCTAGCCATCTATCTTCATAATGGTGAGTTCCGGTGCACTTGTGACATTCAAATCCAACACGCTCCAAGCAAGGCAGATTCAAACTGCTTGCGCGCATTTTGCCAAGTCTCATACTCATCTGCTTCGTCATATTCAGGGAACTGAATGCAGACGCAAAGCTCGAATAAAGAATGGAAATGCAAGAAGGCATTGGCATAGTCACACTATATCAGAAACATCATCAATTGCCAACAAACTGAGGGACAAAATGCTTAAGCCGGGTATATCCAAGGGATTGTAAAGACTGAGTCCCTTCAGGCCTCGGAACTGGTGATGTCACAGGCCCCCCATCTGACAACGCTCGCAATCAAAGGCCATTTCCAAGGGAGGGATGGCGCAGAATGTGACCAAGTCCCAGCTAGGCCATGCAGGGTGAAATAGATGCATCAAGGAACTGATGCGGCATGAAGGAGAGAGCAGGCAAGTGGTGAGCGAATGGCAAGAGGTGAAAGACCAGGCAGACAAAGGCGAAAGGTGAGAGGCTGTGCAGGTGGAGGGCAAGAGAGTGGGCACGTAGGTGAGTGAGGTGGCAAGAGAATAGGCAGGTGAGTGGGTAGGCAAAGGGCAAGTGAGCGGGCAAAAGGCGAGTGATATCAGGACTACCCTTGGCGTGACGCCTTAGGGCCCCAACAGAAGACTTAGAGAGGAGAGGAGGTGAGGGTAGGAAGAAACCCGAGAGAACTCGACTGAGGACTCTGGGTACTATCTTGCTCAGTTTATATACTACAAGGGTGGTCTGTGCACCACTTCTAATAATAGTAGCTACGCTGAGTAAGTATGAGTAAAAGATATAACATAATCGGCCCCCGTTGCTGCGCATTGGTAAGCCTGAGTCATAGTCCATGAGTCATCGGTCCGGTAGTCCGTAATCTAATCTAATCGTTATCTAATCTAATCTAATCTTAGCGCTGACTAGATAAGATAGACGCCAACCTGACTAAGATGTTTGGCTACAGCTTTTGTAAAATACAAGAAAAAGAATAAAAATGTCTTAGAGATTTTGACCGTTGAGAACAGGTCATGACAGTACCCCTTTTTAGGCTTCGGCTTCCTAGACGAACTAAAAATCTTCAAAGGATATGTGTCCACCTTTTTTCTCCTTTCTCCATCTCATGCATAATTGCCATGCCCAAAATGCTTTGGGCGGGAAAGTCCAAGGATCTACGCCTTGGTCAGCCTTTTCGATCCAACGGTACACATCACGATCCATTGTGATGCGGGGACGGGGAGTGGGTTTCGGCTTTCTTTGAGGTTCGGGGAAAGGACAACGTGATGATTGTTCACAGCAGTGGCCCACGTTTGAATAGCCACCGATGGTAAGGATTGTTGATTGAGATTTTTTGTTGTGGCGGTTCTTACCCATGATGGTAAGATAGACAATATACAAGTGCGTATATGTGTTTGAATAACCGGGCCCAGAATAAGGCCTTCCTACAACAAAATGAAGCAGTTTAAGGCCCTACTCCAGGGCCAATCCTTTTAATTTTTTAAGCAGCCATTGCAATCGCATGGACCATCGTGATCTGATGGTTCATTTAACTGTTCTAGCAGCTGTTGTCCTTTCCATTTTTGCCAATTTTTCTCCCATGATGCAGTTTCTGCTACTGCATTTATATCAATCCTGGATATGGCCGTTCCTGGACTTTCGGTAAAGTTTTCATATTTTTTGAAGCTTAGTTTATCAAAGACGCTTTTGTCAATGATGCGAATAGCTCCGGGATTTTTATCATAGAAATGTTTAATTTTCTTTTTTGCATTTCCTAAATTTTCTTTTGGCTCCCACGAATTGTGTTCAGCCGTGTATCCTTTCCATTTAACAAGATATTCCATCTTGTTTCTTTTCAACCGTACATCGAGGATTTCTTCTACCTCGTATTCTTTTTCACCATCAATTTCTACTGGTGGTGGCGGCGCAATTCGTTGTCCCTTAAGTGGTTTAACATAGGGACGTATTCTTGAAACATTCACAACAGGGTGAATTTGTTGTGAAAAAGGTAGGTTCAGCTCTACCGCATTTGACGAAATTATTTTTTTAATTGGATAGGGACCTATCCATCTTTCTGCCAACTTCCTAGTTGGTCGTCCAGATAATTGAAGATCTTTGGTCGATAGCCAAACTCGATCTCCTACTTTGTATTCTGGTACCTCAGATCGTCGTCTATCTGCATAGAGTTTCATATCATCCTGCGATTTTTTTAAAGCTGCTTGCGCTTCTTCATGAATTTCCTTCATTTTTTGCGCAAAGTCAGCCGCAGCTGGATGACTTCCCTCCTTTCTGGGTTCAATACCCATTCTTGGATGTTTTCCGTAATTTACGAAAAACGGTGTATGTTTCGTTGATGCTTGAATTTTATTATTGTAACTAAATTCAGCAATTGCAAGCCATCCCGACCAATTTTCTTGTCGGTGATCTACAAATATCCTCAGGAACTGTTCTAAGTCCTGATTCATTCGTTCTGTCTGTCCATCCGTCTGTGGATGGAAAGCTGTAGACAAATCTGTGGAAATGCCTAACATTTGATTCAATTCTTTCATCATTTGAGCGGCGAATTGAGGTCCGCGATCCGAGATTATTGACTCGGGGAGACCATGGAGTTTCCATATATGATCTCTGAACAATGTTGCCAGTCCTTGAGCTGACGTTTCTTCCGATGTTGGAATAAAATGTGCCATTTTGGACATTCTATCGCAGACTACTAGAATTGCATTATGACCATGCGATTCCGGTAACTTTGTAATAAAGTCTGCAGTGATATGGGTCCATGGCTTTGACGGTGCCGAGTTGGGCATTAATTTTCCCGCTGGTGGTTCTGGGAAATTCTTGCTTCTTTGGCACTTGTCACATCCGGCGACGTATTTTTTAACAAATTTGGTGACACCTGGCCACCAATAATTTCTTGTGACAAGTTCAACCATCTTCCATTGTCCTCCATGTCCAGCAATGGGTGTATCGTGATGGAGTCTGACTATCTCCATTCGTAGTTTTTCATCTTTTGGAACGTAAACTTTTCCTTGCCAGAGGATTAATCCTTGTTCCATCTGCCATTCTCCTGCATTGAGTCTCCTGACTCCTGCCTTTTTCATGGCTTCCACTGCTTTTACAACTTCTTCATCTTTTGCTTCCGATTTTCTGATTTTATTTAAAATTTCTTTTTCCGATGTATTGACTAACACATGCCCTTGTTGAAGTGCTGCAATTCGGAAAAATTCGGGTTTTAACAAGGTAACTTCCTTGTTATCATCTTCTACCCCCTTTTTATGGTCTGGCCTCCTGGACAGAGAATCAGCCTTTCCCATAGTTGAACCAGCTTTATGAATTAATTTAAAATTAAACCTGCTGAGGTATAAAGCCCAGCGTGCTTGTCTTCGGTTTAACTTTTTTGCATTCATAAAGTATTCGAGATTTTTATGGTCCGTCCATATCTCGAATTCTTGCCTTGCTCCTTCTAGATAGTGTCTCCAGGCTTCGAGACATCTAATAATGCCCAACATTTCTTTATCGTGGACATCATAATTCCTCTCGGTTTCGTTGAGGGATTTGGAGAGGTAAGCTACCGGTCTCCATTTGTTATCATCGCATTCCATTGATAACACTCCTCCTGTTGCGTAGTCCGAGGCATCAGACTCTATTCTGAATTTCTTGTCGGAGTCTGGAGCGACAAGAAGGGGTTGTTCCGTAAAAGTTTTTTTTAATGTTTTAAAAGCTTTTTCTTCTCCTTCCTTCCATTCCCATATTTTATCTTTTCTGACCAGATTATGTAATGGTCGTGCTATTTTGGCGAAGTCTTTGACAAATCGTCGGTAATAATTTGCCAATCCTAGAAAGTGTTGCACATCCTTGACACTAGCAGGTGTTGGCCAGTTGAGGATAGCATCAACTTTCTTTGGATCCATTTTAATTCCGTTGGGTCCAATGATGACTCCTAGGAATTCTACCTCTTGCACGTTCCATACGCATTTTTCTGGTTTAACGTATAAATCATTTTCTTCCAAGCGCCGGAGAACTTCGAGCACTATATTGTTGTGCTCTTTTTCGGTTTTTGTATAAATGAGAATGTCATCTATGTAAACAATGACTTTTCCTTCATTTATCATATCCCGAAAGATGTCGTTCATCATGGCCTGGAAGGTTGCCGGGGAATTGGTGAGACCAAAGTACATTACTACTGGTTCAAAAGAACCTTCTGGTGTAGTAAAGGCGGCCTTCCATTCGTCTCCTTCTTTGATTCGTACGTTATTATAACCCCACCTAAGGTCCAACCTGGTGAAGTGCTTTGCTTGTCCTGCTCGATCTACGAGCTCCGATATTAATGGTAATGGATAGTTATTTTTAACTGTCCATTCATTTAAGTAACGGTAATCCTGTACCATTCTCTTTTTCCCATCTTTTTTCTTTACAAAGAACACCGGCGATGTTTGTGGTGATTTCGAAGGTCTGATGTACCCCTTTTTTAATTGATCATCAACAAAGTCTCGGACTTCTCCGAGTTCGTCTGGTGATAAAGGATACACCTTTCCTTTTCTGGGTTGGTAACCTTGTTTGAGATCAATAGCGTGATCCCATGGTTTCCTAACCGGCATTCTTTCTGACGCAGTTTTTTCAAACAAGTGTAAATACTTGTGATACTGCGATGGTACCAACTCCTTTGGTTCCTGTTTTTTCAACTCCCTAATCCATTTTGGGTCGTCTGATTTGATTCCAGACGGGAGAAATTCGTATTTTTCTCCTTCCTTATAGAATTTCGGGTGTTTCCATTGATCCAGGAAATCCAAATTCTGCTCCTCTTTCTCCTTTTGCTCTAGCCAGTAGGCAAAGTCTAATTCCTTCTCTTTTTCCCAGACGTACATATTGGTTTCCCAATGTTCCGCCTGTTTTGTCCGCCTTTGTCTTTCCTTCGTCCACTCCCTTTGTTTATGTCCACATGATCGTGGGCATCTAGTCAACTCTATTTTACCGGTGATCCAGTTGACATCCGGATTGTGTCGTCGTAACCATGTAGATCCAATGATTACATTTGTTTTGCCTAATTCGCATATTTCGAATGTGGCTCGTTCTTGATGTCCCTTGTAGCTCATGAGTAGATCTACTTCATGAGTAATCATACCGCCTTCATTGTTAGATCCATCTACGTTTCTAACTTGAATAGGTCGATCTAAAGGGATTAGTTTATAGCCTTTTTCGTTAGCAAATTTAGCGTTCATAAACAAACCTGTTGCTCCTGAATCGAGCAACGCTGTTTCTGTTGTTTGGTCATGTGTGTCTAGAGTTTCTAGACCTATTTCCATTAGTATCTCGTCCTTTTGACCAATAGAACGAACAAGAAATTCTTTTTGTCCCTTTTTAAGTATCCGTTTACCTGATAAGGAAGAATCAAGCACAGGTTTATCCGCCCTGCCGCGCTCCTGTGCTTTGGCACTAGAGACCGCTTCCTGGGTGGTCTCAGAGACTGTTGCAGTCTCCGAGTCCTCCGTACCTACCAGTCCGTCTTCCTTACCTAATACCGAATACCTATTTAGAGAGTTCAGTATGGGACTTACTGACTCTCTTCCTCTTTTAAAGTTTCGCCTTTTGCGAAATATTCCTTCATTTCTTCGAAGGACATGGTTCGGATGTCCAAACCTGATCGACAATTCCTTGCTATGTGGCCGATCCTTCCACATTTGTAGCAGCGCATTGGTGGGCGTTGAGTTCGATCCACATCCATCGCGTTTGGATCTTGAGGCCGTGTTGCCGTATTATTACTCGAGGGCCCAGCTCCCGATTGGTTCTGGTTCGCTGATCCCGATGCTGTATTGAATCTCCATCGGGGTTTAGGCTGGCCAGTTCCTACCGGCTTCGCCGTATCCGGGCCTTTGGTCCCTTCGCTCCTCTTAGCGGAGTTACTGTTCCTCGAGGAATAATACTGTTCCTCAGCTTTTGCTTGTCTCCATTGTCGGTCGAGACGAACCGATCTTCGGTACCATTCGTCGATGGTCTCCGGTACTTCATCAGCCTCCATTATCCTTTTTCGGAGACCGGCATTCAAACTTCTTTTAAACTCTTCAACTAGGGCCCTTCCTGGTACCCTGTTCCTCGTGCGACTTTTTTAAACTTTTGCACGTGTTCTTCACACGTGTGTGCGCGCCCTGTGACATCGTGCGCAACTCCGATATTTTCGACGACTGTTCGTCGGTGTCGCCAAAATCCCTACGTATTTGTCTGTACAATTGTTCCACTGTGTCCGGAACAATGTCATCTTCATCGGCAATTAACTCCAATAGATTGTCTCGCCAATCTACCGCGAATCCTTCCGACATATATGACAATACCAAGAGGATTTTGTCCTCCTCCTCGGCACTTGCCATCTTCAGCTGTATGTAAAGCCGGCATCCATTAATAAAATTCGTGACCTCCGACATTTTGCCGGAGAACACCGGTGGCTTGGCTACGTCTACTTTTGACGAGCCATTCCCTCCTGCTGGTGTGGGAATATTGAATACCGTCCCTTCCAGTATATTGATAATTGGGGCCGGGGCGGCCGGAGGTAATGCTGCTTGCTGTGCTGCAGCGGCATTGTTATTTTGAAGCACTAAGAGCTGTGCTTGTAGCTGCTGAATGGTGTTGTTTTGATTATTCAGCAGTTGTAATAACTGTGCGGATGTCAGATCTTCTTCTCCTTGATCCGACATGTTTATGTAACGAGGGGGCGGTAAATGGGGATAGGGATCTCGACGGTTGTGATACTGATGGAGATCTGAATGATGGTGGCGGTGGTGAGAACGGTGGTGCTACTTCTCCGATGTATTGAGCGTCGGAGTGGAATAGACTTTGGATATTAAGGGTCGCGGGGTTAGGGACGAGGATCTGAAATGGGGCAGGTTCCCACTGATGTTGTACCTCGGTGATCGAGGGTGTGGAGTCGGATGACTCGGTTGGTGTATGTAATGCGGGAACGGGATCGTTATCGTCAAATGGATCTGGCCCGAAAGGGTCGTAATCAATATCAAAGTCTTCTAGACCGTCCAGTGGTACACCGAATACTTCTATCCAGAAGTTATCGATTTCCCTATCTGTAAGCCCGTGTGATCTAAGAAGATCTCGTACTTCGTAGTTCTCCGTTACGTAAAGTGAGGGAGGTCTTGGCCTGTCACTTATTTGGGAATGCACTCAGGGTCCACAACCCTCCCTGCAGTGCTAGTACGTAAACGGTATAGTACAGTATTTGACTTTTATGAATTTGATTACACTAAACTGGATCCGAACGGTTGTCCAGTTAGCACTATACCCCTAATAGGTACGGCCTTTCTCAGAAGCGCGTGGTCAAGCGACGGCTACTTCCAAGGATTACGAAACGATGTATTTATGTATGTACGAGTATAGCCTTCAGAGGCCTAGACCAGGGCAATTTAACGTGCGTAGGGGCTGGTGAGGCTGGTCCCACGATGCGAGTGACGTAACGTGTCACTACTCCGGCACTGGTATCCTGTGCACAGGTAACCCTATCAACCGGGTTAGGTTCTTCGGTTTGCGTAGACCGGGAACGTAAGATAGAGCTTTTATGGATGCTCTAAAGAACCAGGGGTGACGGTTTTATAGTCCGACAACTAATGACGCTTTATACTCTGCGAAGAGTGTATGAGCCCCGATATCAAAGATTCCCTTTACCCTGGGATCCGGGTTCGAGCGTGATGCTCTAGTTACAAGCGTTGGGGCAGTAAGGAGATGTGCAGTCGAGTTCTACTATCAGGACTACCCTTGGCGTGACGCCTTAGGGCCCCAACAGAAGACTTAGAGAGGAGAGGAGGTGAGGGTAGGAAGAAACCCGAGAGAACTCGACTGAGGACTCTGGGTACTATCTTGCTCAGTTTATATACTACAAGGGTGGTCTGTGCACCACTCTAATAATAGTAGCTACGCTGAGTAAGTATGAGTAAAAGATATAACATAATCGGCCCCCGTTGCTGCGCATTGGTAAGCCTGAGTCATAGTCCATGAGTCATCGGTCCGGTAGTCCGTAATCTAATCTAATCGTTATCTAATCTAATCTAATCTTAGCGCTGACTAGATAAGATAGACGCCAACCTGACTAAGATGTTTGGCTACAGCTTTTGTAAAATACAAGAAAAAGAATAAAAATGTCTTAGAGATTTTGACCGTTGAGAACAGGTCATGACAAGTGAGGGGGCGAGAGAGCAGGCAAGTGAGCAGGCAGGTCAGAGGTGAGAGAGCAGGCATGCAAAGGGCTAGAGAGTTGGCAGGTAGGCAAGTGAGGAGGCAAGAAATTGGGCAAGTGAGCGGGCAGGCAAAGGGTGATAGGCGAGAGTGTGTGCAGGCAAAGGGTGAGAGAGCGGGCAGGCGAAGAGTGAGAGGTGAGAGAGTGGGCTGGCAAAGAGTGAGAGGCAAGAGAGTCGGCAGGCAAAGGGCGAGAGGTGAGAGAGCAGGCAGGCGAAGGGCAAGAGGTGAGAGAGAGTGCACAAGCGAAGGGCGAGAGGCAAGAGTGGGCAGGCGAAGGGCGAGAAAGGCTGGCTGAGCAGGGCAGCAGCAAGAGAGGGCCTCCTTGGAGGCCAGGTGGACAAGCAGAGGGCGGTGGCACAAAGGGCAGCTGAGCCAGGAGAGCACCAGCAAAAGGGAGGGTCTCAGGCAGGCTAGGAGAGGGCGGCTGTAGAGGTAGGTGGTACAAGAGAGGGCCTTGCTGGAGGCCAGCTGAGTGAGGAGAGAGCACTGGGGCATGGGAGGGTCCCATTAGGCCAGGGAGAATGCCGGAGCAAGGGAGGGCCTCGTTGGGGGTCAGCTGAGCGAGGAGAGAGTGCCAGTGTGAAGAGGGGAGTTGAGCAGGGATGGAACGGTAACAAGAGATGGCCATTAGAGTGAGGAGAGGGTGGCAGCGAGAGGGAGGGTCTCGGTCAGTGGTGAGACAAAATGGCCTCATTGGAGGGTGTTTGAGCAAGGTGGCAGCAGTGGGAGCGAGCACTAGACTTGGTGTGGTGTTGCGGTTGTCTGTTCAAGTTGTGGAAGGCGAGATGGATATGGTAGAGAAGGAGATGCGACTGGCCATGGACAAACCCTCTCTGGATTTTACAGCGTGTCTTCAATGTTGAACTTTGGGCGTTGAGCAAGTCGACATTTGACGACACAAGGTGTAATGGGCGGCACAGCACAAACGCTGACCTCTCATCGTTTGAAGCCTCTGCTGCCTGCACCAGATATATGATAATACCACACAACCCATAATTATGGCCCTCGACCAAATGAGATTGTACAAAGGCGAGATGGACATGGTAGGAGGGAGATGCAACTGGCCATGACCAAATATTCTCCAGATTTATGGTGTGTCTTCAATGTTGAACTTTGGGAGGCTGTTTGGGTCCTTATGTGAGTTTTCCTTGTCTTCCTTCCTTAGTTACAATGAACAGATCATGGGTAGGGGTGGCAGATAGACGTTTGGATTCAGTGGTACACTGGACTGTCCTTGGCTTTCAAAACAAACATGCGCACTATATGATCCACGCCCCTGTCAACCTGCAAAGGGAGCGTGTGCCAGGATTTGGAAATGGCAGTGATTGGGAAAATAAATAGTCCCTTGACATTAAAACCTGCTGCATGGACCTGAGAAAAGCCAAGAGATGTGGGAGGGGTAAGAAGGGGACGGGGAACGAAGTGGATGACACAGGTATCACATTACCATCCGTGGTGGACAGTTGAAGTGATTGAGGTGACAAAGACAGGCTTGTGCGACACGGCAAGGAATGTATTTTTCATGCATAAAAAGTTGGAGGATCCATTGGAATGAAGAGAAAAGCAAGAAGCCAATGGTAGAGACTGCATATACAGTGTGGTTCAAGTAGTCCACTATCGTGTGACTAATATTATTAGGAACATTGGGAAATTCTCTGGTGATCTGAGTGCACAAAAGTCCGAATTTTGTCGCATCAAAGGAGCCGTTGTAGGGGGGTCATATGTGCCAAATAAGAGAGAGCATGCTGCCAACGTGCACAACATGAGCAAGAAGGCCAATGACACGGTACAGTATTAGGGTTGGATGTACTGAAGGGAATGCTTCCAAATTCCATTGAGTAACTTTCTACCATGGAGATGCAGAATTAGAGTGACTGGTCAGCTTGCAAGACGCGAATTGAGAGAAATGGAACACTTACAGGCCTGATGACAAAAGGAACGGCAAGGGATGCATGTTCCGTTGATGAGCTTTGGCTCTGTACACCAGTGGACAGGGGCTCTACCTAAATTGGAGTAGCTTAGTCATACTTGGTTTATAGTTACATGTCACATAGTCACGAAAATAAGAATACCCCTCCCTCCTTTGTAAACAGCTTTGTTTTCCCCTCGTTTGGCTTATTCTCCCTCCCCCTCCCTCTCGTTTTGGGGGGGGGGAGGGTTCATTATGTCATCACCGTTGCCACAGCTATCATCGTTACACAGCGCTCTCGTCGAATAGAACAGGAAGTGTTGGGAATCTTCCAGTGGTCTCACAACCCCCCTCATCTACACAGCTGCTTTAGCAGTGTAGTAACCTATCATAATGGCTGCCCCAGTGAGGCCATGTGAAGACAACCGCCAGCACCTCCCTTCGACAAGTTTTCCTTGACGAGCCTCACCCCCGCCTTGTGTTCATCGGTTTACGATGCCCACTGCCCTCTGACAACCGCCACCATTTGTTTATGACCCCCTCGGACCAGTCTAGCTACGAGCACCCATCACATTGCGTGACAAGCCCGCCCTCCATTGTTCACGCCCACCTGCATGCTTGTCGCCCAATGCCCGCCCTCTAGCTGAACCCTACAGCCAGCGACACCCCTCACCACAACCACTCCAACCCATCCCCCAATGAGGACTCATTTTCCCGTGTAACGTGCCCACCTGCTGACGTAATGTGCCCACCAGCCAACATTTGCGCCCACCTCACAACGTCGACGCCCGCACGCCATCCATTTAGCCGTCCACCGCTCTGTCTTACCTTGTAGCCAACCGTTGTCGATGCCTGCCACTCGTCTCCGGACCAGCACCTACCGTTTAGCCCGTGCAATTTTATTTTTGAAGTTATTGTCATCGTTATAGTCGCCATCGTCAGAGACACGATGGGTCTATCTTTTACTGAGTTATTGTTTTGTTTCGTATACGCGCTGCACCAGCTCTCCAGCCCAAGCTATAGAAACTAGGATTAGACGAAGTAGCGTCGTGTTAGTTGACAACCAGGCAGCGGCCCGCGGAGTCTTCAATACAGATGTCCATGATGGGCAACACATTGCGCTTTGCTTCGCCTTGTCCTTATGGGCGTGGCTTGAGGCAGATGCGTCCAACAGCCTCACAGTTTCTTGGTGCCCTGGCCACAAGGGCATCCCTGAAAATGAGGCCATAGATCACCTGGTCGGCACCTTCCAAGGACTGGCCCCTCCCCACTTTCTCTCTCGCGCTTTAGGGTCAACACTGGCCGCCACTGGCGGATGATGTGGATTTCACATAAGTACAGGGGACACAACCTGCTCCGGTTTTGCGCCACCAACCACTCTACTACACCATCAATGGGCAGCGGGAAGAAACGCTTCATTACCGCGTGCGAGGACGACCCCACCCTCTTCTCACACTTTGTGCGCATCTCGTCCGGGCATATGCCCTCAAGCAATTACCGGGCCCACTTTCATCCCACATCACCGCAGGACTGCTCACTGTGCCGCCATCAGCCCCCGATGACTCGTTCCCACATCATGTGTAAGTGCGTGAAGTATAAGAACTTGTTTTCCTCTCTCTTTTCTTTTGGACGTTTACAATATAACTATCACGCACTCATTTCCTTTCTCAAAGACAACCCCACTGCTGGTTCCTTTGGTGACATTGATTCTATTGTGCAAGATGCGTAACGCTTTCAGGTAGCTGGGTCACGTCAGCTCTCCGCCTCTAGGTGCTTTGTCCCCGGATAAACCCTCCTGCCATTCAGCCCTTGTCTCAGGCCTATACATGCAAACCCCACAGGTATCATTGTCTATTACTACATATGTATTACTGCTGTAGTCCACCATGCCTAATATATCCATTCAAAAAAAAAAACAAAAAAAATTAGATGAAGTAGAAATAACATGTTAAATTGTTATCTGATTGGGTACTGCACTGCGAGATTCAAAGTCCATGTCGCCTGTTGAGTCATCATACCCAAACAATTCGTGAAATGGAGGCACAAAAGGATTAATCTACCAGCTGAAAAATGACACATTTTATTTACATGTGTGTTAGATCCGACTATCTTGTCTGACATGCAATAAACCTTACTAATGTACGGGATGACCAGAGAGGGAGCAGCAATGATTAATGAGCAGGCAGTCAAAGCGGTTTGAAGGATCAGATGAGAACTTTTTCAGGCCTCGGAATTTGCTGTGGTTCCGACCTGTGGATATGCAGTGACTTGCCCTCTGACTCAACTTGAAATCTATTATAACTGAGAACCTCCAGTACACCCTGGACTAAATCTCTCTTACTTCAGTAAGCACAAGCATGAATTTCTCTATTCAGGTAACAATAATAAATCCTTGTTACTCCCAGTCAGTCAGCTCAAAATTGTCTACTTTATCTGAGCTACAGTGATGATGGTGGAAGACTAGGTGCGTGGTGATTTGTGCACAAGTGTCACATTTAACAAATAAATTCTGGAATTCCTGTTTGAATAATCCTGGGCTAACCAAGCAGTCAAGCTTTGCAAACTGCTGACAAGCCACCCTTTCAAATTGAAGAGTGCTGGAAGATGGACACATCAGATCTATCCCGGTCCCGCACTTTTGTCAGATACGGTCTGTACTCGCAGAATAATTGCCACCTACCAGCTTGGGCATAGGTCCTCTTCAATGGCCTTCTGACCATGAACCCCGTCTTCCCTTTGGTATGGACATGGCATGGTCGACAGTAATGGCTGGGAAACACCAAGTGCATGGTGATGATCGCACAGGCATTGCACTTGACGAACAAGCCCAGGAACTGCTCTTCAGTTATTCCAGGCCTATCCATACAATCAAGTTTTGTGAATCTGTGCCAGTCAGTTTGGTGACTTAAGTTGGCCCCTCTAAACTCAGGAGTGGGGGAGGGCGGGCACATTAGACTTCCTTACATCATGATGAAATGATTGTTCCATGCTCACAAAAATATCATCACATAGTGTCATGGACGCAGGTTTTCTTCAAGGTTTTTTCGATGATGATCCTCGTCTCTTGTTCACAAAGGACTTGTGGAGGGCAGGGTGTGGCAGGGTGGGTAGGTTTGTAGTACTGAATTTGTCCAAGTTTGAGGACTAACCTCATAGGGGATAGTTCTTCACTGGACCTTCATACTTTGAATATATTCTCTCTAACGGCACTGGTTAAGAGCATGTGAGCAGTCATATTATCCAAAAATGGAAGCCTGGAGGCAGACCTAATTACCCGCACTGATTCTTTGCACATTCAGCGACATACTCACCCTCATAGCACCCAAACGTGCTTAGGTATATTGCCACTTCCATGAACACACTAGTCCACTGACTGAGTGGTTCCAGCAAGGAACACAAGCAACCTGGCCCAACGTATTGGTGAACTTCATGGTACTTGCACAATTCAGCCGGTGGCACGCAGGCACCCTCCCTGACAGGCCTGACGGAAACCATGCATCGACAGTAGGTTCTAGAGCCCTAATTACATACCAGGAATGAACAGTAACTTCCAGCTTAGCTGGGTCAAAGGACAAGACGTGCATTTCTGAGTTATAAATATCATACAGCAACTTTTGGCAGTACATCAGGAACGTTGCAAATGGCAATGGCACGAATGTTCTGGACATATCTGATGCTTTGCTAGTTGGCGCTGACATTTTTCGGAGCCAACGGGCCCGGACCTTTATGTCTGTCGTCCCAGTCATATCAAGTCACGTCCAGGGACCACCTGGTCCCTGACTCTTACTCACTCTGACTCGTATTCAATGGGTGGCAGAAAAACAGGTTGTTTAGTGAACTTGCGGCCCACCCCTCATGGTCAAAGGTGATCAGTCTACCTACACTGAAACTCAAGTCAATGCACTCAAGCTAGGCAACAGAAGGAAAGTGTAAGTTAGCTCTCTTTCTTCTGTGGTTCGAGTTGATCCTGTGATCTAGTCGCACCAGCGATCCATTAGTTCATCACGGACGACACTTCGGCAGAATGGTGCATGCAATGTGCAATGTACAAGCATTGATCATGAACAATCTACTCATTTTGGGTGACGATGGAGAAATTGCAGAAGAAATGCTCACAGTAGAGTCTGTAGCCAACTTTTCCTTCGCATTGGCTATTGACAAACATGCAATACAGGCAAAGAAAAGAACACAGGGTATTTCAACAACTGTTACTGTTGGTCCCCAATTTAAGCGAGCTCTTTGTGGAAGGGACTGAGGAGGAATGCATGATGGTAGCGGAGATGGTATGTCCAAGCCATGCATTTCTGAGCTTTGACCTCTTACTGTGTTGAAGATACAGAAAGGCGTGTCTAGCGCAAGGTCAGATGACACCAAAAGTCTTAAAGGTGTTGTTGTGGATTGGATAACTCCCCATGACAAGCCGCTAAACCCACCACTATCCTGGAACATGAAGACAACGCGCGGCTTTCACCACCCCACTACTGGTGCCCTTCTTTGTCCAGCGGGCCTAGACTGGGATGACCTTGAGTTAATTTCCTGTTTTATGTGGTGTATAATCACTAAGCCCTGATGTAGGATACACGCAAAGCTTTCCAACAATGAAATTACCATACGAGGTGATCAATGGCCACTGTTGGTTTATGCACAGCAACAGTTTGACCCCGAAGAACCCTGGGACGGGCTTTTTAGGAGCAAACTCCTTGTTTGGGTAAGTCAATATCTCAACTTTCTCAATCACTGATTCAATGACTTGGTAGGCATCCAAGCACATCTTCATGTCACCCAGTTTGGTAGAGAAAGAGGCCAAAGCAACGAGATCGGGAAATGCTCGTATCCACGGTATGACTTGTGTAACACCAGCTTCACTAGCCTACGTAGCGATGCAGGTGCGGCAGGTGCCCCTCCAATATGCCCAATACTGAGCATCCTACCAGCTATGCTTTGCACTATCATCAACATCAGTCTTCTGTAGGTCTGACACCTCGACAGACTTGGAACGGTTCTATGAGAGCATATTGGACTTCTTGAATGATCCAGAGGAGAGGGATGAGGTTACTGACCTGCTGAACAGGTGGAACTGGTGAGTTTCCATTTCTTATGCCATGGATGCACCCTTACTGTTGTAATAGCCAGGTGTTTCCTGGCCATGTCAGGCGCGAGGGCAGAATAACGAAGCAGAGTGCACTGGCCAGATTGAAAGAGAAAAGAGCAAGGATGAGACAATTGCAGAATACGTTGTGATTTTATACATTGCCCAAATTGCTACAGTCTGCATGTGGCAGTTCTACTCAATGGGTCACTACTTCGCTAATATTTAACAATATTAATCTACAAGAATAACACACTGCAGTCACGATCTATTGTGCATTTCATAAATATACATTAGGAAAATTTGTACAAAACATTATGAAATGTACTAAATTACAAATGTAGTTGGTAGACTCTAGAACAGGGTCGTGCCAACAGGCCTGTGCCCCTGCCAACCACTGGCCAACTCATACTTTATCCCTGAAGCAATAACAGCTCAACTCACGACTATCTTGTCTTAAAATGTCTGACTCGGCTGACGTAGCATGCTCTCACAGTAGCCTGAGTGCCTTTCAATTTCAATGCTGAAGTGCTCAGTGCTCAAGCTCAAGCTCAGGCCCCAAGCCCAGCATTCAACTGCGCCGCCGTTGTGTTAGAACAACACTACTAAGTTTTGTGCCGCATTCTCTGTTTTTTTATTTAGGCATGCCTACTGGAAGTACTGGGTCAGCAGGGCAACATGCTGTGTTGCCTTCTGGTAAGTCTAGTGTCAACTCAAGTGGTGCCCTACTAATTTAATCAGTTAAGAGGAGCACTACCATCTCCTCTTTGCCTCCTGAATCTGCAGAAAAACTCCTTGATTACAACAAATTTTCTAAGATAATATTCTTGCTATGTCTTGTCACCATATTAGGATCCAAGAAGGGCGATGATGCTTCTCTGCTTAGCTTTGCTGAAGATGCATTTATTAGGCTGGCCAGTGACCAGCCAGACATTGATTTATCACAATTGACACCACTGGATGCCATTAGCGCAATTCTCATGCAGAATCACGATATTATTGCCGCCTGTTATCAGTCAAGAGAACAGACCAATATCACACTTCTCGAGAACAATAAGGATGTACCTAAGAAGCAAGTTGTAGATGATGGTGTCCATGTTGATCTCCATGACGAGAATACGCAGCTGCTGCTGGAAGTCACAGCCATGGGTAACCCTGACAACAAGAACAACAGTTCGTCCCGGAACACAATCAATGAGGAACCTCGCCTTCCCCACAACTTATGAGTCATCGAAGGTCAGAGTCATTGGAAGAAACTACGAGACAACCCTTTTATTTTTATGAAGGGGGAAGGAATCTCCCTCGAGGACCACACAGCAACTGTATGTTCATATCTCAGTGAATATGCAACTTCAGATTCGGATCACCGCTCTGGAATCTCCAAGAACTTCTCCTTGTATCTTATTACTATTTGCTGGAAAAAAATGCTTCGGCAGATCCAGTCCTGGCAGGGAGCTGGTTTCATCTATCTCCTGTCTACATGCTGGGCGGAAGAGTGCGTCAGTTCCAGTACTATTGACTGGAAATCTCTGGAATATTCAGAAGCAGCCATGCGCCGTGATAACATGCTAGTCACTTTACTCAAATCACACCCAGCTCTCTTCAAGCTATTAAAGAAAGCCCCCGGGGGGCCAACTTTCACAACTTTCAAAGCCGCAATGGAAAGTGGCGTGAAGATCTACACTAAGGAGACTGCAGAAGATTTTCACCATCTTCTGTTTGTGTGCTTCTTTCTATTTTTCCAGAACCTTGAACAGCTGCCTTTGCATCTCAATGCCAACCCTTCAAAGGGCCCGAAAGCAATCAGGATGTTGAACGCGACTATAGCACTTCTGCAAAGTGTCTTGATGTTGGGATCATTCAAGTTGCACATACAGGCCTGTACACAGGACGGGGCGCATCTTCAATTTCTGGCACCTGTGTTGGATCACAGGGAGATATATGAATCAGCGAGACTTCAAATGCTGAAGAATGTCGTCCGTGGTGCCGACCCTGATGCTAATGAAGATTGTGACAATGTCACCAACATGTTGGAGGTATGTAAAGCCTTTTCTTTATGTGACCATGCTGAACAAGTTTTGCGCAGCTCAGGGAGGGCACTCAACTGAATGATTTCATTGGCTGGATCCGACACTTTATATATCAGTTCATCAGAAAACAAGCATTGGAAAAATTATGTCTTCGGGGCTCTACCGACCCAATCAAGATGACAATTCTTACTGCCAACCATCAAGAGTACTTGGTTCCATCTTGGGAGGAATTTAGGAGTATCATCGAAAAGACAATGAAGCCTGTGATATCACATGAGCAAATCAACAAACTTATCACCAACCTCGAGGGAAGAATCAAATTATTTAGTCACAGTCACTGTGAAATGAGGTGGTTTGTCAATATCTTCAAGTCTCTTTTGAACTCGAAGAGAAGAGTGCATACGACAGGTATGCATGCCGAAGCAATCCTCGCATCACTTGTGGTATACTATGATAAAATTTCGCCCCTGCTTTCGCCAAAACTGCTCCAAACTTGCCAGGTATGTCACCTTGATTTGATTTGGTTGCGCAAGCTGACCTCATCTTTAGACATTGAACAGATCAATGATTTCGGTGTCAAAGCTATGTTGCCCGGTCTGCTGGGAACTTCTGGAAACCTTACTGGGTAGCTTCAAGCCAAAGCAGTGTCGAGCTGATTTCATCAATTGTGGTTGCCATTCTACTATCTACCTGGTTGTGTTGCCAAAATGGCTCCCCTCATCAGTCACTGAGAAAACGGTCACAAGATTTCGGCAAATCCTACATAAGGAGCTTGAGAAGTTCATTCCCAGTGATGGGGCAATAATGCATATCAAGAGAGGTCACAGGAGACATCAAAGTGAAACAAATATCAGTGATATCAGCACAGGGAGTCAACCACCACTGTTACAAGGCCTCAAGGATGACATAGATATGGGTAGGCCATTGTTATGCACCTGGATTCAGAGTAACTCATGTGTTTATCAGACGACTCTGACAATGAGTTTGATCGCAATGAGTAGATATGTTGAGAATGTTGCTTGTCCTGTGTCCATGTGCTTGTCAAGTCTGTAGTGTATACCATGTTTTGCAATGAACATTATTTTATGGATCCAAGCACAGCCTGACCCTACTCTCAGGTATTCCAACATAAGGCCAGTCATGCCATAACTCAGATCCAAGTCACCCCGCGCCTCTCCTTCTCTCTTCCGACACTCTTTGGCTCTCTTTGGCTCTCTTTGGCTCTCTTTGGCTCTCTTTAGTCACATTTGTCTCTCTCTCTCTTAGGTCTCACTCCATAACAAGGCAATATTAGTAAGACCAGTCACGCCATAACTCAGATCCAAGTTGCCTCTCTCTTCCGACACTCTTTGGCTCTCTTTGGCTCTCTTTGGCTCTCTTTTGCTCTCTTTTGCTCTCTTTGGTCACATTTGTCTCTCTCTCTCTCAGGTCTCACTCCATAACGAGGCAATATAGGCATTCTATTTTAAGAATGACTCAAGGTATAGCCCTAATGTGTAATCAGTCATCCAGACTGACAAAATCCTAAGAACAATACCAGATCTCATTTAGTAAACAGTTCAAACATGAGTCAAAACAGACTCTTTGTGAAGTCTTTGTTGGTCTCCATGCTCCCAAGCACAGCATGGGCAAACTTGGTGACATTAGCATTGAAACTTCACACGCCCCGGAAGTTATAGATATCCTAACCATGACCACCAAAATCAATTGGCCAAAAAATTACAAAAAACACCACATATATTACAGGACCAATGATGGCTGGAAACAAGCAGACTCATGTAGGAATGATAAGGGAATACCTTACACTAGGCACCCAGAAATGTGTTTGTTTGTCCTGGAGGTCTTCTCATTCACATGGAGACACGTTAGAAATTACTACGGTAACAGCAACTGTGAAAAGTTTGATCAACTAGATCCAACTCCACAAGATCAGAAGGCGGTTGAGTTATCCATAGGTATGAAGATTGTGAATTTTAGTTGAAAGCATCAAATAACAAACAACTAACACTTAAGAATCCAAAAAATGAGCTCGGACGGAGTCGCTTCATGCTCACAGCAACCACGAAATATTTGATCGACTCGATTCAACTCCACAAAATCGGGATGCGGTTGAACTATCTATTGGTAACAGGAATTGAATTTTTTGTTGAAAACGTCGAATCACTAACACATGAGGAAAGGTGGTGAACAAGAATCAAAAAAGCGAGCTCGAACAAACTCGCCTCTTTATCGTAATACCCACTTCCCTCTACCAAGAAACTCTTCTGAACTTCCCTCAGCCTCTCCATGCCACGAGAAGACATGGATCATGGATGAATATTATCAATGGGAGAGTCCACCTATCAACTTTGGCATGGACCCCACACATAAGGGTGGGTACACAGCACTCCATCAGGAGGGATCTCGAATCCTTCAAAAGTTAGCTGTGTTGTCATCCCCAGTCCCTTCATGGCCTCATGGACCAGAACTAAAACATATCAAAATTATCCATACTCATACCAATCATCTCAAACTCAAACTGAACATGAACCATGTGGTGGAAGACTTAATTCAAGCAGACAAAGACCGTGCCCACATAAGCACCACAAACTTTGCATCGAACAGTTCTGCAAACCATATCTCCATTGCATCAGTTATAAAATCGCTCATCTTGTCCGGAGACCGCTCTGATCCACTTCAAACAGTGAATCCAATCGGTGCTCTCACCATCCCTACATCTGCCTCCGGCTTACAGATGATTGACCTCTTACCAGAACAGATCAAGCAAAGTATGGACATGGTGTATGAGCAGACTCAGCAGAGGCACATCGATAAGAAGAGATTGAAAAAGAAGATTGAACCCAAGCTTGTGCCATTTTGGGCAAGCTCTCTCATCCCGATGGGAGCCATCACAGGTCCCCACACGGATTATTGCGGATGTTCGCAGGTCATCCAACACATCCAAGGATGAAAACTTTGGCTCTGTTGGCCTCCTACCACCTACAATCTCAACCTCTACCTTTGAGAGTATCAATCAGGGCATCTTCCAACAGAGGATGCCATCAACAAATTGCATGACATGGAGCTGTTGCTCTTAGACGGTGATCAAACATGCTTCATGCTACCAGGAGGAACCATACATGCCGTCATAACATTTACACAAAGCAGCCATACCAGGTTAAAAGTTTGGCGCATGGATGATTTCACAGTCGCAAAGACAATGTACAACATTCAATCAAACATCATGGAACAAAGGGAGACATTGGATGATATCACATTCACCTTCTACCAAAAATACTTTGTGGACTTGAAGGGGGAATTTGAAAAATGGGATGAGCTGCTGGAAAAGACGAGCTTCAACAACATCAGGACTGTCAAAGAAGGGATTCAACAATGGGTCTTGGACAGTAAAGAACAGGTTGAACTATATATACAGTAGACCATAGACTAGATGAGCGTGATGTGGCTTGTGCCAACAGCAATCCGCAGACCATTTTTGCATAATGACACAATCACAGTCGTCAGCGCGTCAGCTGTAAGGCAAAAGATTTCAAGCACTACAACATTGTTCCGCATGTGGCCTGTTCTCCCTGGGCAACCACATCATCGCTATCAGGACTACCCTTGGCGTGACGCCTTAGGGCCCCAACAGAAGACTTAGAGAGGAGAGGATGAGAGGTAGGAAAGAAACCCGAGAGAACTCGACTGAGGACTCTGGGTGCTATCTTGCTCAGTTTATATACTACAAGGGTGGTCTGTGCACCACTCTAATAATAGTAGCTACGCTGAGTAAGTATGAGTAAAAGATATAACATAATCGGCCCCCGTTGCTGCGCATTGGTAAGCCTGAGTCATAGTCCATGAGTCATCGGTCCGGTAGTCCGTAATCTAATCTAATCGTTATCTAATCTAATCTAATCTTAGCGCTGACTAGATAAGATAGACGCCAACCTGACTAAGATGTTTGGCTACAGCTTTTGTAAAATACAAGAAAAAGAATAAAAATGTCTTAGAGATTTTGACCGTTGAGAACAGGTCATGACAGTACCCCCTTTTTAGGCTTCGGCTTCCTAGACGAACTAAAAATCTTCAAAGGATATGTGTCCACCTTTTTTCTCCTTTCTCCATCTCATGCATAATTGCCATGCCCAAAATGCTTTGGGCGGGAAAGTCCAAGGATCTACGCCTTGGTCAGCCTTTTCGATCCAACGGTACACATCACGATCCATTGTGATGCGGGGACGGGGAGTGGGTTTCGGCTTTCTTTGAGGTTCGGGAAAGGACAACGTGATGATTGTTCACAGCAGTGGCCCACGTTTGAATAGCCACCGATGGTAAGGATTGTTGATTGAGATTTTTTGTTGTGGCGGTTCTTACCATGATGGTAAGATAGACAATATACAAGTGCGTATATGTGTTTGAATAACCGGGCCCAGAATAAGGCCTTCCTACAACAAAATGAAGCAGTTTAAGGCCCTACTCCAGGGCCAATCCTTTTAATTTTTTAAGCAGCCATTGCAATCGCATGGACCATCGTGATCTGATGGTTCATTTAACTGTTCTAGCAGCTGTTGTCCTTTCCATTTTTGCCAATTTTTCTCCATGATGCAGTTTCTGCTACTGCATTTATATCAATCCTGGATATGGCCGTTCCTGGACTTTCGGTAAAGTTTTCATATTTTTTGAAGCTTAGTTTATCAAAGACGCTTTTGTCAATGATGCGAATAGCTCCGGGATTTTTATCATAGAAATGTTTAATTTTCTTTTTGCATTTCCTAAATTTTCTTTTGGCTCCCACGAATTGTGTTCAGCCGTGTATCCTTTCCATTTAACAAGATATTCCATCTTGTTTCTTTTCAACCGTACATCGAGGATTTCTTCTACCTCGTATTCTTTTTCACCATCAATTTCTACTGGTGGTGGCGGCGCAATTCGTTGTCCCTTAAGTGGTTTAACATAGGGACGTATTCTTGAAACATTCACAACAGGGTGAATTTGTTGTGAAAAAGGTAGGTTCAGCTCTACCGCATTTGACGAAATTATTTTTTTAATTGGATAGGGACCTATCCATCTTTCTGCCAACTTCCTAGTTGGTCGTCCAGATAATTGAAGATCTTTGGTCGATAGCCAAACTCGATCTCCTACTTTGTATTCTGGTACCTCAGATCGTCGTCTATCTGCATAGAGTTTCATATCATCCTGCGATTTTTTTAAAGCTGCTTGCGCTTCTTCATGAATTTCCTTCATTTTTGCGCAAAGTCAGCCGCAGCTGGATGACTTCCCTCCTTTCTGGGTTCAATACCCATTCTTGGATGTTTTCCGTAATTTACGAAAAACGGTGTATGTTTCGTTGATGCTTGAATTTTATTATTGTAACTAAATTCAGCAATTGCAAGCCATCCCGACCAATTTTCTTGTCGGTGATCTACAAATATCCTCAGGAACTGTTCTAAGTCCTGATTCATTCGTTCTGTCTGTCCATCCGTCTGTGGATGGAAAGCTGTAGACAAATCTGTGGAAATGCCTAACATTTGATTCAATTCTTTCATCATTTGAGCGGCGAATTGAGGTCCCGATCCGAGATTATTGACTCGGGGAGACCATGGGTTTCCATATATGATCTCTGAACAATGTTGCCAGTCCTTGAGCTGACGTTTCTTCCGATGTTGGAATAAAATGTGCCATTTTGGACATTCTATCGCAGACTACTAGAATTGCATTATGACCATGCGATTCCGGTAACTTGTAATAAAGTCTGCAGTGATATGGGTCCATGGCTTTGACGGTGCCGAGTTGGGCATTAATTTTCCCGCTGGTGGTTCTGGGAAATTCTTGCTTCTTTGGCACTTGTCACATCCGGCGACGTATTTTTTAACAAATTTGGTGACACCTGGCCACCAATAATTTCTTGTGACAAGTTCAACCATCTTCCATTGTCCTCCATGTCCAGCAATGGGTGTATCGTGATGGAGTCTGACTATCTCCATTCGTAGTTTTTCATCTTTGGAACGTAAACTTTTCCTTGCCAGAGGATTAATCCTTGTTCCATCTGCCATTCTCCTGCATTGAGTCTCCTGACTCCTGCCTTTTTCATGGCTTCCACTGCTTTTACAACTTCTTCATCTTTTGCTTCCGATTTTCTGATTTTATTTAAAATTTCTTTTTCCGATGTATTGACTACACATGCCCTTGTTGAAGTGCTGCAATTCGGAAAAATTCGGGTTTTAACAAGGTAACTTCCTTGTTATCATCTTCTACCCCTTTTTATGGTCTGGCCCCTGGACAGAGAATCAGCCTTTCCCATAGTTGAACCTTTATGAATTAATTTAAAATTAAACCTGCTGAGGTATAAAGCCCAGCGTGCTTGTCTTCGGTTTAACTTTTTGCATTCATAAAGTATTCGAGATTTTATGGTCCGTCCATATCTCGAATTCTTGCCTTGCTCCTTCTAGATAGTGTCCCAGGCTTGAGACATCTAATAATGCCCAACATTTCTTTATCGTGGACATCATAATTCCTCTCGTTTCGTTGAGGGATTTGGAGAGTAAGCTACCGGTCTCCATTTGTTATCATCGCATTCCATTGATAACACTCCTGTTGCGTAGTCCGAGGCATCAGACTCTATTCTGAATTTCTTGTCGGAGTCTGGAGCGACAAGAAGGGGTTGTTCCGTAAAAGTTTTTTTAATGTTTTAAAAGCTTTTCTTCTCCTTCTTCCATTCCCATATTTTATCTTTTCTGACCAGATTATGTAATGGTCGTGCTATTTTGGCGAAGTCTTTGACAAATCGTCGGTAATAATTTGCCAATCCTAGAAAGTGTTGCAATCCTTGACACTAGCAGGTGTTGGCCAGTTGAGGATAGCATCAACTTTCTTTGATCCATTTTAATTCCGTTGGGTCCAATGATGACTCCTAGGAATTCTACCTCTTGCACGTTCCATACGCATTTTTCTGGTTTAACGTATAACATTTTCTTCCAACGCCGAGAACTTCGAGCACTATATTGTTGTGCTCTTTTTCGGTTTTTGTATAATGAGAATGTCATCTATGTAAACAATGACTTTTCCTTCATTTATCATATCCGAAAGATGTCGTCATCATCAATGGCCTGGAAGGTTGCCGGGGAATTGTGAGACAAAGTAATTACTACTGTTCAAAAACCTCTGGTGTAGTAAAGGCGGCCTTCCATTCGTCTCCTTCTTTGATTCGTACGTTATTAAACCCCACCTAAGGTCCACCTGGTGAAGTGCTTTGCTTGTCCTGCTCGATCTACGAGCTCCGATATTAATGGTAATGATAGTTATTTTAACTGTCCATTCATTTAAGTAACGGTAATCCTGTACCATTCTCTTTTCCCATCTTTTTTCTTTACAAAGAACACCGGCGATGTTTGGGTGATTTCGAAGGTCTGATGTACCCTTTTTTAATTGATCATCAACAAAGTCTCGGACTTCTCCGAGTTCGTCTGGTGATAAAGGATACACCTTTCCTTTTCTGGGTTGGTAACCTTGTTTGAGATCAATAGCGTGATCCCATGGTTTCCTAACCGGCATTCTTTCTGACGCAGTTTTTTTCAAACAAGTGTAAATACTTGTGAACTGCGATGGTACCAACTCCTTTTGGTTCCTGTTTTTTCAACTCCCTAATCCATTTTGGGTCGTCTGATTTGATTCCAGACGGGAGAATATCGTATTTTTCTCCTTCCTTATAGAATTTCGGGTGTTTCCATTGATCCAGGAAATCCAAATTCTGCTCCTCTTTCTCCTTTTGCTCTAGCCAGTAGGCAAAGTCTAATTCCTTCTCTTTTTCCCAGACGTACATATTGGTTTCCCAATGTTCCGCCTGTTTTGTCCGCCTTTGTCTTTCCTTCGTCCACTCCCTTTGTTTATGTCCACATGATCGTGGGCATCTAGTCAACTCTATTTTACCGGTGATCCAGTTGACATCCGGATTGTGTCGTCGTAACCATGTAGATCCAATGATTACATTTGTTTTGCCTAATTCGCATATTTCGAATGTGGCTCGTTCTTGATGTCCCTTGTAGCTCATGAGTAGATCTACTTCATGAGTAATCATACCGCCTTCATTGTTAGATCCATCTACGTTTCTAACTTGAATAGGTCGATCTAAAGGGATTAGTTTATAGCCTTTTTCGTTAGCAAATTTAGCGTTCATAAACAAACCTGTTGCTCCTGAATCGAGCAACGCTGTTTCTGTTGTTTGGTCATGTGTGTCTAGAGTTTCTAGACCTATTTCCATTAGTATCTCGTCCTTTTGACCAATAGAACGAACAAGAAATTCTTTTTGTCCCTTTTTAAGTATCCGTTTACCTGATAAGGAAGAATCAAGCACAGGTTTATCCGCCCTGCCGCGCTCCTGTGCTTTGGCACTAGAGACCGCTTCCTGCGGGGTGGTCTCAGAGACTGTTGCAGTCTCCGAGTCCTCCGTACCTACCAGTCCGTCTTCCTTACCTAATACCGAATACCTATTTAGAGAGTTCAGTATGGGACTTACTGACTCTCTTCCTCTTTTAAAGTTTCGCCTTTTGCGAAATATTCCTTCATTTCTTCGAAGGACATGGTTCGGATGTCCAAACCTGATCGACAATTCCTTGCTATGTGGCCGATCCTTCCACATTTGTAGCAGCGCATTGGTGGGCGTTGAGTTCGATCCACATCCATCGCGTTTGGATCTTGAGGCCGTGTTGCCGTATTATTACTCGAGGAGGGCCCAGCTCCCGATTGGTTCTGGTTCGCTGATCCCGATGCTGTATTGAATCTCCATCGGGGTTTAGGCTGGCCAGTTCCTACCGGCTTCGCCGTATCCGGGCCTTTGGTCCCTTCGCTCCTCTTAGCGGAGTTACTGTTCCTCGAGGAATAATACTGTTCCTCGCTTTTGCTTGTCTCCATTGTCGGTCGAGACGAACCGATCTTCGGTACCATTCGTCGATGGTCTCCGGTACTTCATCAGCCTCCATTATCCTTTTTCGGAGACCGGCATTCAAACTTCTTTTAAACTCTTCAACTAGGGCCCTTCCCTGGTACCCTGTTCCTCGTGCGACTTTTTTAAACTTTTGCACGTGTTCTTCACACGTGTGTGCGCCCTGTGACATCGTGCGCAACTCCGATATTTTCGACGACTGTTCGTCGGTGTCGCCAAAATCCCTACGTATTTGTCTGTACAATTGTTCCACTGTGTCCGGAACAATGTCATCTTCATCGGCAATTAACTCCAATAGATTGTCTCGCCAATCTACCGCGAATCCTTCCGACATATATGACAATACCAAGAGGATTTTGTCCTCCTCCTCGGCACTTGCCATCTTCAGCTGTATGTAAAGCCGGCATCCATTAATAAAATTCGTGACCTCCGACATTTTGCCGGAGAACACCGGTGGCTTGGCTACGTCTACTTTTGACGAGCCATTCCCTCCTGCTGGTGTGGGAATATTGAATACCGTCCCTTCCAGTATATTGATAATTGGGGCCGGGGCGGCCGGAGGTAATGCTGCTTGCTGTGCTGCAGCGGCATTGTTATTTTGAAGCACTAAGAGCTGTGCTTGTAGCTGCTGAATGGTGTTGTTTTGATTATTCAGCAGTTGTAATAACTGTGCGGATGTCAGATCTTCTTCTCCTTGATCCGACATGTTTATGTAACGAGGGGGCGGTGTAAATGGGGATAGGGATCTCGACGGTTGTGATACTGATGGAGATCTGAATGATGGTGGCGGTGGTGAGAACGGTGGTGCTACTTCTCCGATGTATTGAGCGTCGGAGTGGAATAGACTTTGGATATTAAGGGTCGCGGGGTTAGGGACGAGGATCTGAAATGGGGCAGGTTCCCACTGATGTTGTACCTCGGTGATCGAGGGTGTGGAGTCGGATGACTCGGTTGGTGTATGTAATGCGGGAACGGGATCGTTATCGTCAAATGGATCTGGCCCGAAAGGGTCGTAATCAATATCAAAGTCTTCTAGACCGTCCAGTGGTACACCGAATACTTCTATCCAGAAGTTATCGATTTCCCTATCTGTAAGCCCGTGTGATCTAAGAAGATCTCGTACTTCGTAGTTCTCCGTTACGTAAAGTGAGGGAGGTCTTGGCCTGTCACTTATTTGGGAATGCACTCAGGGTCCACAACCCTCCCTGCAGTGCTAGTACGTAAACGGTATAGTACAGTATTTGACTTTTATGAATTTGATTACACTAAACTGGATCCGAACGGTTGTCCAGTTAGCACTATACCCCTAATAGGTACGGCCTTTCTCAGAAGCGCGTGGTCAAGCGACGGCTACTTCCAAGGATTACGAAACGATGTATTTATGTATGTACGAGTATAGCCTTCAGAGGCCTAGACCAGGGCAATTTAACGTGCGTAGGGGCTGGTGAGGCTGGTCCCACGATGCGAGTGACGTAACGTGTCACTACTCCGGCACTGGTATCCTGTGCACAGGTAACCCTATCAACCGGGTTAGGTTCTTCGGTTTGCGTAGACCGGGAACGTAAGATAGAGCTTTTATGGATGCTCTAAAGAACCAGGGGTGACGGTTTTATAGTCCGACAACTAATGACGCTTTATACTCTGCGAAGAGTGTATGAGCCCCCGATATCAAAGATTCCCTTTACCCTGGGATCCGGGTTCGAGCGTGATGCTCTAGTTACAAGCGTTGGGGCAGTAAGGAGATGTGCAGTCGAGTTCTACTATCAGGACTACCCTTGGCGTGACGCCTTAGGGCCCCAACAGAAGACTTAGAGAGGAGAGAGGTGAGGGTAGGAAGAAACCCGAGAGAACTCGACTGAGGACTCTGGGTGCTATCTTGCTCAGTTTATATACTACAAGGGTGGTCTGTGCACCACTCTAATAATAGTAGCTACGCTGAGTAAGTATGAGTAAAAGATATAACATAATCGGCCCCCGTTGCTGCGCATTGGTAAGCCTGAGTCATAGTCCATGAGTCATCGGTCCGGTAGTCCGTAATCTAATCTAATCGTTATCTAATCTAATCTAATCTTAGCGCTGACTAGATAAGATAGACGCCAACCTGACTAAGATGTTTGGCTACAGCTTTTGTAAAATACAAGAAAAAGAATAAAATGTCTTAGAGATTTTGACCGTTGAGAACAGGTCATGACAATCGCATGAGGCGAGAGGTGCAGCTGTGGACCGAAGTGGGTCTCCTTCCTTTCCTGTGTCTGCCGTTCTCACAGCCGGTAAGGAGACGAGAGTGTATAGTGTGAGTTGAGAAAAGCCTTCCCTCTCTCGACCTTAAACCCCTCCGCTGGACCCTCCCTCCGCCACCATCTGCCACGTCGGTGGGTGATGGCTATCACCACGTACTAAATGATCTTGTCGCCCAACTTCCATATGGCTTTGCTTCCACTCCATACCCATCTCTGGTTAGTCACGTCGTCGTCCTTGAAGGGTATAGATGTCATTCCTAGCAATGAGAGGACGCCTTTGCTGGGGTCAAATCGTAAGTTCATATGCAGAAGGGCGGGAATCACGGCCTCATGGTGAGTTTTTTGCATCCATTGGAGGATGGTCTACTAACACTACCCAGCTCTACGGACCAAGGCATATGGAATAGTATGGTATCAAAACAGACAATATCCAGTACATATGCCTTCATTTTGTTGTCATGCTTGCATTGTGCACGTTAGCAGCATGCTCTCTCTTATTTGGCGCATACAACCCCTCTACCATTGGCTTCTTGGTTTTTTCTTCATTCCAATGCATCCTCCAACTTTCTATGCACGAAACATACATCCCTTGCCAATCCTTTTGTCATCAGGCCTATAAATGTTCCATTTCTCTCAATTTGTGTCTTGCAAGCTGACCAGTTACTCTAATTCTGCATCTCCATGGTAGAAAGTTACTCAATGGAATTCGGAAGCATTCATTTCAATATGTCCAACCCTAATACCGCGCCATTGGCAGCATGCTCTCTCTTATTTGGCGCATATGACCCCTCCACCATCGGCTTCTCGCTTTCTCTTCATTCCAATGCATTCTCCGACTTTTTATGCACGAAACATACATCCCTTGCCATTCCTTTTGTCATCATGCTCGCGTTGTGCACATTAACAGCATGCTCTCTTATTTGGCACATACAACACCTCTACCATCAGCTTCTTGCTTTTCTCTTCATTCCAATGCATCCTCCAACTTTCTATGCACAAAACATACATCCCTTGCTGATCCTTTTGTCATCAGGCCTATAAGTGTTCCATTTCTCTCAATTTGCATCTTGCAAGCTGACCAGTTACTCTAATTCTGCATCTTCATGGTAGAAAGTTACTCAATGGAATTCGGAAGCATTCCCTTCAATACGTCCAATCCTAATACCGCGTCATTGGCCTTCTTGCTCACATTGTGCATGTTGGCAGCATGCTCTCTCTTATTTGGCGCAAATGACCCCTCTACCATTGGCTTCTTGCTTTTCTCTTCATTCCAATGCATTCTCCGACTTTTTATGCACAAAACATGCATCCCTTGCCAATCCTTTTGTCGTCAGGCCTATAAGTGTTCCATTTCGCATCTTGCAAGCTGACCGGTTACTCTGATTCTGCATCTCCATGGTAGAAAGTTACTCAATAGAATTTGGAAGCATTCCCTTCAATATGTCCAGCACTAATACTGCAAAGAAACTGCTGTGGATTGACTCACTCTAGCAACAACTACTAGGGTTCCACTTCACGTTCTTTGCCTCGCAACCTTCATATTTAAAGAGTACAAGACCTGTATTTGCTATAGGCTATACCAGAGCCCCTCTCATAGCCTTTTCACAGTGCTCACCCTCCGTGATGAATTCCCCGGAATTCGAAGCTTGGTTTTGAACATGCGTTTGTGGACGTGTGTTCTCAACCCTGCAAGCATTTAGTTACCACCAGCGCAGTTGTCAGAAGACGAGGAAGTGGCTATCAGTTGCTCTTGCAAAGGCCGGTGAAGCCTGGCTGGCGAATAAACGTCAAAAGATTGACGGAACTCAAGCAGTGTTAGGATCGCAATCCTAGCCCCTCAATTTCGGTTTACTCTACAGTCACCTGGGATGACTTCTATACATGTTATAACAGGCCTGGGGCCTTACGGGACACTATGGGACACCAATGGTTGAGTCAGCGCATGGGAGCGCTCACCAGAGGGCAAGACGATGGTTGGAGAAACCATCCAATACTATATACGGAAGGACAGCCAGACTAGGAAGGTGGATCGCCACCTTGATGGCATCACACTCGGCATCAGTGCATCAGGAGGATCAGCGCATCAAGCCATCACGCATCAGATGAAGGCGCAAGACAGCGCGCATGTCTATAAAGGATCGCGATGGGAACGCACAATGCCTCAAGGCATTGCTCCTTATGGTCAGGGTCTAGGGCAGTCCAGAAGAAGTCTATGAGTGGAGTCAGAGCGGCCGCGCCCATATGCGCTCATGTGCGCAGCAACTGCGGCAGCGCCCAAGCACATGCTCACCAAGAACAATAGGAGTGAGTCAGGCTGAGGGAGTGCCGGTGGGTCTGGGAGTCGCAAGGGGTCCTCATAGAGTAGTATATAAGTAGGTACAGTGTAGCTGGAGTCTCCCCAGACTTCAGATAGTTTCTCTCTACCCCAATACTATCGCGTTTCGTCTCCTTTCTACTCTCTGGCCAGCGACGAGGCCTGTGGGCCCCCTAGGGGGGATTGTAGGGTTGTGGTTAGGGGCGTGAGCTCATAACATAATCTGAAGTCTCTATTACCACACTCCTCGTCATCGTCATCGACAGTGTCGAGCACGCCTTGCTCATCATCGCCCGCGACGTCGACAAAATTCATCAAAAATATTCGTCTGACCTCATACACACTCTGTTGGTGTGGCTATGAGCAGCCTCGAGGATCGCCTTCGACTCCACCAGCAGATAGACTCGCTTAACCGTTGTTAAGTGACTACTACCATTATGGTTACTGGCAACACAACTGTATTAGACGAGAACTAGGGCGCGCTGTAGTCGACCAGGCAGGGTCTTGCAGGCACTAGTACTAGTACAGCGGAAAAGGCGGTGGAACCGTTGAAGACAACCCTTTGGCATGTCGTGTATCAAGGCATACAGTCTAGAGATACCAATCACGTATCGGATCTGATGATCTGAGCACGAGGACACTCTAGTGAAGCGCCGGGCACCATGTCATTGGGTCACTTGATGGAATTAAATCGAAGATCCAAGTGTGGGTGCGTTATTGACCACATTGGAGTGTGTCCGCATATGGAATTGTGGATACCGATGAAAAGGCGACACCCCTCCTTCCTTAGGGGGGTATGATTGATCTTACAAGGGCCGTGAAGAAGAGGTTAATCGCTGGTGGAGCGCCCAGGATTAATTGAAGAAAGTAATCAATGGCGGATGCCGACCGCCTTACCAAATGGGTAGTTCATATCACCACACTCGTTATGGAATGATGGAGGCCATAAAGAACATCACCACGCGATAGTCGATCGCAGATGCAGAAGCCGACTGCAGTATCAAATCAGGCATACGCCATCAGTCAGGAAGAGATGACCCTGAGACAAGAAGTCATCAACAGGGTTGCGCGATGATCAGGAGCACAACAATCTAAAAATGGAATGGAACGGCAGCGCCAGATAAAGACTCCAACAGGAATGGTCTAGCCGAATAATTATTGGACGGCGGGATGCATTTGGAATGTGGGCGCCCATCTATATAAAAGACCACAAAGGGAAGTGGTCCATGAATCAGGGATCGCATGAGTGTCGTTAGGGCGCGACGTTAAATAAGGTCTCTACTAGGCTATGCAAGGGATTTCTAGATGGTTTCCTCGATCAGGGATCAGATCTATTGGATCATGCGAACAGCCACCCAGTAAGGCACTGGGATATCAAAAGCAGGTTATTGGTTATCATTCCATCAACGAAGGACGAACGATGGATTTCTTTTTTCTCTCAATCAACAAGTCTGGCATGCCTTGCTGGATTTTGTTTAGTCTATGAGCCGGACATCTCATTAAAAGGTCTAGCCGGAAATGTAGGAGCCAGAAAGACCTCTAGGGAATAGTGGACGCCATGGGAAAGATCACTAATGCAGGATCGACTGCATTGAAAAGATTAAACGATGCAGGAATATTTGGGGACCAACTAGATCACTTGGCACAAATACAGAGATAGACGGCTGATTGTGAAATCGGCAAAATATTTGGAAACTAAGGATGGGAGCAGGACAATGCTCTCTTTGCACGACGTTATACCGGATAATTTAATCAGAAGGATTACAAGTAACAAGGGATGATATTCAATGTATCCAGTTAAAATCCAAAGGAGTACGGAAGAGTGGAAACCAACCACTGTAAAAGAATGTGTGAAATGCCAGTAAAGCGCTGGATTAACAAAAGCACCGTCAATACCAGAAGTTTGCGGAATCACAAGCAGTGATACTCCCTATGGAGAGGGATGTGAAAATAATCTGGAAGCAGTAGCAGTCTGCTTGAAATAAAATGCTGTTTCAATGGGATCTCAAGTCCACTTAGGTTCGGACTTTTTGGGATGAATACATGGCATTATAGAGACCTATGGAACGAATCACTGGAGCTATACAGGGAATTTAGCCTAGGGGGCAGCCTGAGGAAGGGGTTGTTCTACATGTCAAGTAGTCGGCAGGTCTAGTCGACAATGCAGAAGGATGGCAACCTTACAGAAAAATGCCATATGAAGTCAGAAAAGGGGAAATTTTTTTCCACCACTATGTTATTCGCCCACGCCTGTTTTTGGGAGGTCACTTGGTCGCTTGCCTTGGAATGGCTGCACTCCCAAGCAACCTCGGGATTTCTCGGGACGAGAAATCTTGAGGAAGGGGTAAAGGAGGTGAAAAGGAGATCCAAGGAATGGAGACAACACGAAGGGGTTCCCGCAGTGTGTGAACGAATTGTGAGACACACAAGGGAATCCGGAGTGCTTGTGGAATGACAAAGGATATCCGTCATGCCTCTAGAATAACGGCCTGAAGGACAAATTAAAATTTTTGGGCAAATTCACTTTTCGGACAGAAAGCCCCAGTAAGGCGCTGGGTTATCAAAAGCATGAAAAAGTCTATGACATGGGAGCCTAAAGCATAGGCACTTAGGAAGGATCAAAGGTCAAGATTGTAACCGGCAGGAAGCCAAGGGTTTAAATCATTATTGGGAGGATCAGGAATTTGTCAACGTTATACGACGTCCAGTAGAGGGCTGGAGTATCAAAACTCAAACAAGCGAACTTGGTGGACGACCAGGAATCTTTAATATTCGATATGGGTTCTTCTAGAAAATCAAGAACAGCAAACCGCAGTGGTGGGACTTAGCCACGCATTGGTTTCTCGGGACGAGAAACCTTAAAGGGAGGGTAATGTTAGGATCGCAATCCTAGCCCCTCAATTTCGGTTTACTCTACAGTCACCTGGGATGACTTCTATACATGTTATAACAGGCCTGGGGCCTTACGGGACACTATGGGACACCAATGGTTGAGTCAGCGCATGGGAGCGCTCACCAGAGGGCAAGACGATGGTTGGAGAAACCATCCAATACTATATACGGAAGGACAGCCAGACTAGGAAGGTGGATCGCCACCTTGATGGCATCACACTCGGCATCAGTGCATCAGGAGGATCAGCGCATCAAGCCATCACGCATCAGATGAAGGCGCAAGACAGCGCGCATGTCTATAAAGGATCGCGATGGGAACGCACAATGCCTCAAGGCATTGCTCCTTATGGTCAGGGTCTAGGGCAGTCCAGAAGAAGTCTATGAGTGGAGTCAGAGCGGCCGCGCCCATATGCGCTCATGTGCGCAGCAACTGCGGCAGCGCCCAAGCACATGCTCACCAAGAACAATAGGAGTGAGTCAGGCTGAGGGAGTGCCGGTGGGTCTGGGAGTCGCAAGGGGTCCTCATAGAGTAGTATATAAGTAGGTACATTGTAGCTGGAGTCTCCCCAGACTTCAGATAGTTTTCTCTACCCCAATCTATCCCAGTATCGTCTCCTTTCTATCCTCTGGCCAGCGACGAGGCCTGTGGGCCCCTAGGGGGATTGTAAGGTTGTGGTTAGGGGCGTGAGCTCATAAAACACATTTGCTTTTTTGTTCCAAGCTAGAGAAGCTTTTTTCAATCCATATAAGGCCTTTTTGAGCTTATAGACTTTGTGCTCTTGTCCTTTGATGATAAATCCTTCTGGCTGTTCCATATATATGTTTTCTTCTAAGTCTCCATATAGGAACGCTGTCTTTACATCTAGCGCTTCAATTTCCCAATTTTCTAGTGCTGCTGTAGCCATGAGGAGTCTCACAGTTTCAAATCGTGCAACTGGTGAGAATGTATCATCATAATCAACTCCAGGTATTTGTGAAAATCCTTTAGCAACTAGTCAAGCACGTTTTTGACCATCACTTTTAACAGCATAAACCCATCTACATTTCACAGGTTTTCTGTTTTTAGGACATGGTACTAATTCCCATACGTCACGGTCTTGAAGGGCTTTAATTTCTTCTGTCATTGCATTATGCCATTCATCCATTCTTTGGGATTAGATGCTTTTAATTTATATGCATCTCTATATGTCCATTGATCCACATTTTTGGAATAATTTGGACTTATGGCTTTGATAGAAGGTAGTTAAAATTTATTTCCTCCTTCTTTATGCAATTTATGTATAAAGTTGACGAGATTGTCACTAGGTGATTTAGATCTGAGATATTTATCTCATCTTCACTTGAATCACCAAATGGATCTTCATCATCAGACTTTGGTTGGTTCAAATCTGGAATAGATTCACCACCTGAAATTGGTCTGATTTCTTTTTCTGATTCTTCTTTGTCAGATCCAGAATTAGACGGAGTTTCATAATTGTCTGTTTCTGATCCTGAACTAGAAGGTTCATCCATTTGTAAATCCATTTCTATTTGTTTTAATGGATTTTCTAGTGCTTTTCGTGAAGTTGAAGGACTAAGGATAGGTCTAAGCCTTCCTTTGCCTTTCCCAAAAACTCTTTTCTCCCATTCTGACTTAGATTCTTTTTCTGTCTGAATGGGATTTTCTCGTCCGTAAAAATTGTCAGACAAGAATTTTGGTTTTTTTAATTCGGGAAGTCCTTCTGAGAGTTTCATCAAATCTCTCATCTCGTCTAGATTTTCCTTTCTCTGAACGTTTATCTCCATGTCGATCTTTGGGGATATTTGTTGTTCGTTCAGGAGGTGTAATTGTCCGATTCAGATTTGGTTCTATATTATCCTGATTTTCCTTATCAGGAGTCATATCTGAATCTGGTAGCCCTTTTCATTATCATTATCACGAGATGGACTGCTGTTTCCATCAAATGTAGTATCATGATTTTTATGATAATAATTGTTTCTTTTATCCTTGGGAGTATCATCATCACTGTCACTATCATATGAGTGACGACCATGGTGTATGTGGGAATTGGAATCAGATTCTTGTCCTTCTTCATTATCCCAAGTTTCAATACCTGGTGGACGTTTAAATAGTCTCTCATTTTGGCCTTCTATTTTGCTCTAGGAAATATATGTTCATCAAATAATGATTGAACACCAACAAATATGGAGTTATTGTTTTGCATGAATTTATAAGCTTTTGAGCCATTTTCATATCCAATGAATGTCATGGCTTCAGCTCTTGGCATAAGCTTATTTGGTCTAATTTCTTTTGGTAAGAAAACCCATGCTAAACATCCAAATGTTTTAAAGTAATGAACTTCTGGCTTTTTGTTATAAAATTTTCATATGGAGTCATCCATTTTGTTCTTTTTAATGGTGTGCGATTATATGTATGGATAGCAGTTTCCATTGCAAACTCCCACCACAATTTTGGACATTGTGCATGGAGTCTCATACTTTCTGCTTTTTCCAATATGGTATTATTTAATCTTTCTGCACGACCATTTTGTTGGTGGATGTATGGTGCACTTTGTTCACGTAATATGCCTTTTTGCTTTAAGAATAGATCAAATTCATTTGATTTAAACTCTCCCCCTCGATCCGATCTGAAACGTCTGACTTTTCTTCCTGTTTGATTTTCAAACAGTGTAACAAAGTCTTTAAAGTTTTGAAACGTTTCTGATTTCGATCGTAGGAATGCCAAAAAGGCATATGAAGAATAGTCATCAAGAATCATTAAACACCATTTTTTACGATGGTATGATTTTGTGGAAATTCAAGCAAATCAGCATGTAACAACTCTAAGGGTTGTTTTGAACGTGTTTGTGAAGTTGGATAAGATTTATTATGCATCTTTCCTTGTGCACATCCTGAACAAATAGGGATATCTGAAGGTATTTTGATTTTACTATCAAAACCTTCAGTATTTTGGCTCATATTTTTAATTACATTTTTGTTTGCATGAGCCATACGATTATGCCAGGTAGTAAAATCAGCCAAGTTGACTAATTTGTTCTTCTTTTATCAATAATCACTTATGCCCAATGAATCGGTTCAAACCGATTTTTAGGTCTAGCAATTATTGAATTATTTCCTTTATAAGAAAATACTGTCTGATCACTGTTAGATGATTCGACGTGACCAGCAATTTTTAATTGTCCTGATGAAATAAGTTTATGAGAAGCTTTTGGCATATAACACACTTCCAATTTAGCGGTATGTCTCTGTCCTTTGGGATTTTTAAAGGTGAGGAACATGGTTCCTTGACCTAATATAAGAGCAGCTGATTTAGAATCTGCTGTTTTTATTTCTTCAGGTTCAGAATATGGATTATACTCAACAAAATCATTTTTGTTATTAGTAATGTGCACAGATGCACCAGAGTCTATAATCCAATATTCTTGTTCTAAATTCTCACTTTTATACAGTGCAGATTTCATTACATTAGCAGCTATTAGGCTACTTTTACATCTGCTACCTACAAACTTACCATTACTATGGTGATTTCTATGATGGTTACATTCTTCCATCATCTGCATAGAAGTCATCATCATAGTATTCATTGTAGGTTTCTTCAGGATCATATCTGATTTATAATCAGTACTTGTATCCTGGTTAGTGAGAAGAACATATCGTCCCGATAACCGTTATCTATTTCATTAATAGATTTTTCCTCAACTCCTTTCTCATTATGAGAAATTTCTTCCTCATCTATCCTAGCTATAGGTATAGATGCATCAACAAAGTCTTCTTCTATAAGATCTTTTCCTTTTCCTTTAAGATCTTTGATTCTTTTATTATTTTTAATGTTTCAGGATCGACTTTGTTAATGTTTGGTCCGATTCTATCGGCCAATTTTGAAGAGGAAGGTGTGTGGAGCATCCACTTCCATATCATGGTTATCAAATATAACCATGTTAGCGAATTTTCTAAGATCCGCTTTATCCCTCTTGGATAATTCTCCAGGAGCATTAGCAGCCATAGATAGGAGATTAAGTTTTCTCTTCCTATTATCTCTATGTTGCTTATTAGACTCCCAGTTAGGTCCTCTTTTGTTTCCAGGAGGTACATAAGCAGGTCTATTACTGGGACCTGCTTGCGCATTATTTGGGACATATTTCCCTTTAGGTATATTTACCCTGGGTGTAAATCCAGGTTTCTTATAAGGTTTTTTGCCTTTAGAGAATTTGTTTCCACTCCTTTGAACAAAATTTGCAGATGGATTTCCTGAGTCAGCTTTACGACGCTGCCATTCATTCTCTATCTCAGGAATGAGATCTTTTAACTTAGTCTCTCCTAGTGTCATTTTAAGGAGACATAAGTCTTGAATGAATCCCAGGATGATGGTGATCGATCTAAGACTTCCATATATTGGAAATCATCATCGAATTTCTTTCCATTCTGATCCATTTCAGCCCAGAGTTCCATTAATTCATGGACTGATTCTGCAGGACTTTTCCCTTTCGAGAATTCCCAAGTTTTTGTCTTTTATAAATATTAAATACGGCTACTGCTCCAGGCTTTGCATGTTACGACTCTCACGATTTTCTGGCGATTATTCCATATTTTTATCTATTTTCTCTGGGGCCCTATGGACGCATGGGTATACAGGACTCGTAGGCGCCAACCCCTATGTCAAGGCGCCCATCGGTTAGGTCAGCAGTTAGTCAGCCAGGGGCTGTGCCGATAAGAAGACAATAAGGTCCGGATGGGGACACGGGCATCGTGGGAAGGCGTAGATAGTCGCCATGGTTTCATTGCTGCACGCGCATAGCCCTAGGGCATGAGGCTGCTGCGCACAGACCATGGTAGGGGTATATAAGGTGGTGCGTTGTAGGTAGGAGTCTCTAAGACTCTAGATAGTTTGCTCTCACCCAGCTTACTACTCTACTGTGTCAATAAATCTCTTTTCTATCTCGTCTCAACGAGGCTTTGGGGTTGTGTGTGGGATTAGTCCTAACATAATCTAGAGTCTTTCAACCACACCCTTCGTCGTTTGACACAGCGCCGAGCATGTCTTGCTCGTTGTCGCTCACAGCGTCGAAGCGTTCCACCAAAAATCTTATTCGTCTGACAAGGCGCTCGTTACACCACGAGACCGTCTTCAGCCTCGATATCGACATAGTCAACAACGTAGTCACGACTGACTGCGGGACCACTCTGTCTATAAAAAGTTCTAAACGAGAGTAGTCGCGTGCTGGGTTGTGGACCAGGCAGGGTCGCCCCGGGCAGCTACATTAGGACTTCGGAAAAGCCGTTGGAACCGGCGAAGACAATCCATTGGGGTGCCGTATATCAAGGCATACAGTCTCTAGACACCAATTACGTATCGGATCTTTTGATCTGAGCACGAGGACACTAGAGTGAAATGCCGGGTACCACCTCTTTGGGTCAGTTGACGGAAATAAATCGAAAACTCGAGTGCGGGTGCGTTATTGACCGCATCGAGCAGTGATTGTATTAGGAAGTACAATTACAGAAGAAGAGGCGACATCTCCCTACTTGGGACGTCTACATCGTTTAGGAACAAACTCGGATCTGGGATCCAGAACAATGGAATCGTTGTTCAACTACGTATTGCCAGGGGCAGCTATGTCCCTGATGGAGATCGGGAAAGTCTTCGATCTAGAATGGGCGGCGGGGTGCCCTTTGCCCCAACAACGAACCGAGTTGGCCAAATCGGTCGACTACCGACAACACGATGCGCACGTCCGCGCATGGTACTACTGGCGTAAGGAGCAGCACCGTCAAGAAAAGCTCAGGCTGCGCAGGGCAGCTTATGAAAGACAAGTGCTCGAGGAGGCGGCCTTCCGAGAGCAAGAGGAAGCATGGGAGATCCTCATGCAGGAAAAGTGCGAGGCGCTTAGAAAGGAAAAGAAGTTCCGACAGTTGGAAAAGGAACTCGAAGCAGACAGAAGAGTGCTTGAGCAGGTGCTCGAGCAGCTCGTCGACCAACCGGATGTCAGGGAGGCAGTATTCGACTCGCCTTCCAACGTGCTGTTATTACTCCAAGGGTTTAACGTGTTTACCTTGAAACACGATGGTCTGGTCCTAACGGCTAAAGAACGGAACAAGCTGATGCATGCTTCAAACGGCAACATCAAAGTAAAGCACTCGGGCCGCATGACGCGGTATGCCCCATACATGTACGAATGGAGGAAGGGTCCATCAAGCTCATGTCCGGCTACGGAGCCCAACTCTTTGGAAGGTCACACAGGGCCCGACAACGACGGAGTTATGCTCCCAGAATGGGATGACTTCATGGACCTGCACTTGGCCGATTGGGGAATCCGGACCAAAAAGGAATACACGGAGCACTGGGTGGAAAATCAAGAACAGGTTGTGTTGCCTGGGGTCCCAACAAACGTGGACCGACCTAACTACCATTGGCGAAAACCCGGGTACTGTTACATGTACCTGTTCAAGCCGGAGTATTACGATCTCTACCACTGGCTGGCTTGGCCCACCGTTACCGAGATTGCGTCCTGGAACACTGAACTCCGAAATCCATTCGCTCGGTTTAGTCTCCAAGACAACTGCCAGCGCGATCGGTTTCATGTACTAGAAGAGTTCATGATCCGGATAGAAGATGGTGACAACATCTGGGACTGGGGTAGCATCGACGAGATGATTGCCAGGGGAACATACAATAAGCGAGCCCGATGGGGAGGCAAGGGTTTCTTCTGCCGAAACAAGAAAAAGAAGAAGGCCCATTCTTACACTGGATCGACCCTGTCAATCAAATGTGAAGGAGGGGTTGCGGAACTTTCCAGTGTCCCTGTACGCGTCAGCAAGCCTAATCCGGGCCTTCTACCGATCACTGGACTAACTACGCCGCCCGAACGTCAAAGCAGTCTACACCACCTCCGGTTCCGCCGAAGGTTCCCACATATGCGAGGCTATCAAAGCTAAAAGCGGAGTTCAACGCAATCGTGCGTACCCGCGGCGGCGATTGGAACTGGCATGATGGACCAGTTACAACAGCGGAGGACTGGATGATAGAAGCGGGACCGAGTAATCTAGATCAGGCGCAAAAGCGGCGAGAGATTGATCATTGGCGTCGGACTGTAGCAAACGAAGTAGAACATGCTTATCCATATCCTGTGGCCCGATATAGTAGTGAAATTTTACACCCGGACATTCCGGGATTTTGCTATTTGGTCATGTTCAAAAAACAACACTGGAATAAGTTCGAATGGCCGGCATACCCACAAATCCAGGAAATCTATCAATTCGATCAGCGAATGAGAGATCTGCAGGCAAACGTGAGAGCCCGAAAGACATATGGACGTGAGGGATGCATTCATGTGGAACGTGTATCTCAGGGTCTCAATGCCTGGACACAGATGGAGGACTGGATCCTCAAAGGGTATGGTCGTTACCATATTGGCGCTTTCCAATGGACAGTTCAAATGGCCATGGGACTTAGAGATTTCCTAATCGGATACACGCAAGTAATGCCGCACCCCTTGCCGCCTCAGATTCCTTTGACTGGAACAAACCAGGATACTGTAGCACAAAGGCAACAGGAGATTGACGACATTGAGGAATCAAGAATGGCAACGGTCAATGGTTTCGGCCAGCTCCTCACCAATGTTCTGGAAGAATGGCAACGAACACATCCGCGTCCGTCACCGGCTCCATTAACAAAAGCCGAGATGCCAGATCACTTTGAAGGTGATCCGAGTCAAGTAGACAACTGGCTGCGGACAATGGAGGTATATTTCACGTTGGCATGGGAAACAACAGTCCGGAGACGCATTGTCATATGTTTGTACCACACCAGAAAAGGCAAAGGGAACCGAGCAGGAGAATGGGCTGGAGTCAAACTCCAGGAGATCCAAAAGGCAGATGAGGAGTATGAAGGGAAACATGCGCGCGCTCCGACAAGATATCCATCGGATCTTACATGGGCAGAGGTGAATAACGGACATCGAGCTCCGTTACAGCCGGAGGACCAACCATTGCAGTGGACGCGCCCGCCTAATACGAATAAATATCCATGTGGGTGGCTTTCAAAACGGAAATGCATGAGTTCTTCATGTCCACGGAAACCAAACAGCACGCAACAGATGACTTAATGAAGTTGGAGCAACGGAATACTCCAATCGAAGATTACATCATTAAGTTTAACGCGCTATCGCCATTGGTTGGATGGGGGAAAACGCGCTCAAGGATCACTTCCTGAACAGGATCAATCCTGCCTTGGGGCGGAGTTGATTAGGCATGGTAACTTAGCGGATGACGCATCCCTGAAGACAATCCAGGATCGGGCAGTGCATTAGCACGGATATACCGCAGGGCGAAAGAAGCATACGGTGAAAAGAAAAGCCGTAACGAGTACAAGGAGACACCAGTGGCCAAGGAAAACAAGGCACCGATTCAGCATAGCATGCCCACAATGGCAACGTCAAGCAGGGATCCCAATGCGATGGACGTTGACAAGGCGAAACGATGCACAGGGGCGTGCTATAATTGTGGCAAAGAAGGACACTTTGCCAGGGACTGTCCGGAACCCAAGCGGTTCAATAGGAAGGAAAAGGGAAAAGGCCGTATTCGGGAATTAAAGGTGGAAGAGCTCACTGAGGAGCAATGGAAGGAATACGGAAAAGAGAAGGGTTTTGGCGACAGCCAGTAGGCAAGCGCTCCGCGCTGCTGGCTGATAGAGTTTCGGTCTCGGACAATGATTCTTGTATTAGTATACCTGAATTACTATATGAATGTTCATCATACGTCCATCGGATCCAAAACCTAAGTGTGAGCGCAAAACCTCGAATACAGACTTGGTCACCTGCGTGGGTGTTAAGGCGAATATGGCAACAAGACAAAAGCACAGCTGTGCAATGTCTAAAAGAATGGGTTCATAATAAACGGCTTAATGAGGCTACTGAGAGTTTGGTCAACGAACTAAATCAACAGTCAGAAGCAGAAGCATTATGGAACTTAACACGATTGAGACAGAGTGTCGTCAAAGCTACCGGACGACAAGAAATGAATTTAAAAGGAACCATTACAACTATGGATACCGGATCGCAGATCAACGTTGTTGCGCTGGTAGATTCGGGTTGCACAGGGTCCTGTGTTAGTACGGAGTTTGTGGAACGACACAAACTTAATAAACGAAAGCTTCTTCGACCAATGCCAGTTTACAATGCGGATGGAACACGGAACGCATTAGGGAGCCTGGAATACATGGTCCAGTTCAAATTACGGATAGGCACCCATGAAGAAATTATTGAATGTGGGGTTGCCGGACTAGGGAAAACGGACATCTTTCTGGGACACGATTGGTTACAGCATCACAATCCGGTGATGGACTGGAAAAAACAGGAAGTGCGATTCACTAGGTGTCCGGGCACGTGTTGGGACCGCTCCCAGGTAGAGAACCCAGAAGATGAAGTGGACCCTATGGAACCTTTAGAACAGGGCGAAAAACTATTGGCAGTACATATAGGAGAGCCGGAGTTCAAACTACGGTCGGTAGCAACGGACATCGCGGCAAAAGAAGCCAACACAGCAAAAAAGCGCTCTTTGGAGGAGGTAGTCCCCGAGCATTACCTCGGTCACAGGAAAGTCTTTGAAAAGGAAACCTTTGATGAATTACCGCCAAGGCGTCCTTGGGATCACGCAATCGAATTGATACCCGGATCTAAGGCAGTGGATTGTAAAATTTATCCACTGAATCGGGATGAACAGGCCCAACTGGATGAGTTTCTAAAAGAAAACTTAGATTCAGGACGTATTCAGCCTAGCAAATCGCCCATGGCGTCACCGTTCTTTTTTGTTAAAAAGAAGGATGGAAAACTGAGACCGGTACAGGACTACCAACGACTGAATGAAATGACAATCAAAAATTGATACCCGTTACCATTGATTGGGGAACTGGTGGACAAATTGTCACAGGCAAAGGTGTTCTCCAAGATGGATATCCGTTGGGGATATAACAACATTCGCATTAAAGAAGGGGACGAATGGAAGGCAGCCTTCAGGACAAATAGAGGGCTATTTGAACCGCTGGTCATGTTCTTTGGGTTAACCAATTCGCCGGCAACATTCCAGACAATGATGAACGACATATTCAGGCAGGAAATTGCAGAAGGATGGGTTGTCATCTACATGGATGATATTTTGGTTTTCTCAAAATCCCAAAAAGAACACACAGGACATGTCAACCGTATTTTGGCCAAGCTTGGTGAACATAAGTTATCCCTCAAGCCCGAAAAATGTTGGTTTGACCAGCCGCAAATTGATTTTTTGGGTTTGGTGATCAGTACGGACTCCATCCGAATGGAGAAAGGCAAGGTTGACGCCATTGCGTCCTGGCCAGAACCGACATGCAAAAGGGAATTACAACAGTTTTTGGGATTTATCAACTTCTATCGACGATTTGTACAAGGCTTTGCTCAGATGGCTAAGCCATTAACAAAGTTAACGGGCAAAGTCGACTGGTTGTGGACCGAGATCCAATCTGTGGCCTTTCAGGGACTGAAAGACCTTGTGGCAAGGGAGGTAGTCCTCAAAATTCCTGACGATGAGGGACAATTTCGAGTTGAGGTGGATGCCTCAGATTTTGCGATTGGCGGAATTTTGTCTCAGCAGGGAAAAGATCAGCAATGGAGACCGGTGGCTTTTATTTCAAAGGCTCTCAATGATGCGGAACGAAATTATGAGATCTACGACAAAGAAATGCTCGCAGTAATGCACGCATTTTACGAATGGTCTCATTATCTCAAAGGCACCAAGGAGATTGTGGAAGTCTTGACGGATCATCAGAATTTGACATACTTCCGGAAGGCGCAGAATCTAAACCGAAGACAAGCACGATGGGTCACGGATCTGCAAGAATATAACTTTGTCATTAAGCATCGATCAGGGAAATCAAACTCGAAAGCAGATTTACTGTCTCGACGGGCCGGACATGCACGAGGGCAAAATGACAACGAAGGAGTTATCCTCCTTAAGGAACATCTGTTTGTACGGCTTTTAGATGATGACCGGGCCATTGAAGAACTCCTGAAGGACGTTGCAAAAATGACAAAAAGGCAATGGGAGTCGCAAGTGCGGGAAGGATTAGAAAAGGGAGACCCGGATTACACCATTGAAAAGGGAATAGTGCAATGGAAGGGCCAAATCTATATACCTGCCAACAACCGACTACGAGGGGAGTTAATTGGACTGATCCATTCCTGGGGACATTCGGGAATTGTCAAGACATTGGAATTAATAACGCGAGACTACTGGTGGCCAAATATGCGAAAGGACATTGAAAAATACATTCCTGGATGTGAAACTTGTCAACGCGCTAAACCAGACAGACAGGCCAGAGCAGCTCCGTTACATCCAAATGAGATCCCTTCGGAGCCTTGGGAAATTATTTCTGTAGATTTGATTGGACCGTTACCGGAATCAAAAGGCAATGATATGGTTATGGTGGTAGTAGACCGATTCACCAAAAAGGCTTATTTCCTTCCAACAACATCAACCATCACATCACAAGGCGTGGCAGTCTTGTTCCGAGATAACGTATTCCAAGAGCATGGAATTCCCAGAAAAGTCATCAGTGACCGAGGACCGCAGTTTGTTTCCAAATTCATGGATGACTTGTATGGAATGCTGGGCATAAAAGCGAATAGATCAACAGCCTATCATCCGCAGACGGATGGGCAAACGGAGCGCGTCAACCAAGAAGTTAAGGAGTTCTTGACTATGTTTGTCAATCATCGACAGGACAATTGGAGTGACTGGTTGGCAGTGGCGCAATTTTGCCACAATGATCGGATACATGCGTCGACAGGGTATTCACCATTTTTCATGAACAATGGACGTCATCCCAATAAAGGGGTAAACCCACTTCACACACCTACGGTCGTAGCAGTTGAGGAACTTGCCAAGCAGGTTGAGGACATACATGCCAAGGCTAAAGAAGCACTGAATAAAACCGCTGAAACTATGAAAAGGCGGTACGATGAAAACAGGGCACCAGCACGAGAATATAAACCTGGCGACAGGGTTTATCTCAGCACGGAAAACTTGCCTACTATTCGCGCAACAAAAAAGCTGGATGGCAAGTTTGTCGGTCCCTTGGAAGTCGTGAAAAAGGTTGGCGCATCCGCGTATCAGTTGAAAATCCCGGCTTCATGGAAGGTGTACAACGTGTTCAATGAGATCCACCTCAAACCGTATAAGGAACCTGTCTTCCCCACTCAAAAGGATAAGGTAGCTCAACGAAAAGAGTTACAAATGGTGGAGGAATCTCAGGACGATGAATACGAGGTTGAAGAAGTCATGGACAGCCGAGTCAGTGGACGTGGCGGTGGACGTTTAGAATACCTTGTCAAGTGGAAAAATTATCCTGTAGAAGAATCCACTTGGGAACCTGCTGAGAACCTTGATAACGCTAAGAAAGAGGTTCAGAAGTTTCACAAGGCAAACCCCAGCGCTCCGCGTCGACTTGTTAACGTACGTGACATGGATTACCGGCGGTGGCAGAATCATACACAGGTGAATGTGCCCAAACGACTGTTTGGATGGGAGAATGGCAAATTCGAGCGGGAATACCTTGAAAAGCTAAAACGGAACTGGCAGCGGTGGAAAGGCGACCGCAAGTTGATCTATGATGAACCGGATACAGACAAGGCGTTCGCAAGGGACCTTGCAAGAATTCCTAAAGCGATATCCTCACACTGACTTCCCGGGACGTGAAGTCTTAAGGGAGGGGTCATGTTACGACTCTCACGATTTTCTGGCGATTATTCCATATTTTTATCTATTTTCTCTGGGGCCCTATGGACGCATGGGTATACAGGACTCGTAGGCGCCAACCCCTATGTCAAGGCGCCCATCGGTTAGGTCAGCAGTTAGTCAGCCAGGGGCTGTGCCGATAAGAAGACAATAAGGTCCGGATGGGGACACGGGCATCGCGGGAAGGCGTAGATAGTCGCCATGGTTTCGTTGCTGCGCACAGACCATGGTAGGGGTATATAAGGTGGTGCGTTGTAGGTAGGAGTCTCTAAGACTCTAGATAGTTTGCTCTCACCCAGCTTACTACTCTACTGTGTCAATAAATCTCTTTTCTATCTCGTCTCAACGAGGCTTGTGGGTTGTGTGTGGGATTAGTCCTAACATTGCAAATGCAGCAACAAGTGCATCCCAGGTGGCTTTTGACATCTCTTTTGTATATAACTTAAGAGAACTGGGCAAATGGAGTGATATTAAGCCATTTGCTTTATTGGTGCATCCCAGGTGGCTTTTGACGTCTCTTTTGTATATAACTTAAGAGAACTGGGCAAATGGAGTGATATTAAGCCATTTGCTTTATTGTCATTTTCTAGCCACTCTAAGTGTAACTTCCATTTCTGGCTAAGTGCTTATTGAAACAATAACAGCAGCGCAAGCCACTAGCTAAGTAAGGTTTCAATTACTTACATTCTTTAGCTAAGGTTGCCTTAGTTAATAGGTTGTTAGTTGTAAAACTGAGGGATAGTCGCTCAGAACGCCCTCCTTATATGCATTTCAGAAACCCTAACCTAAGTACAGTGTAATCTACCTATTACATAATATCGGTCCCTAAAATGAGTCATTCTGAGTCTTCATCTATTTATATTCCTTCTATGATGTTCTATATGACATCATTTCCTTCTATATGACGTTGTATGAGTCATATGACTTAGTGTGAGTCATTATGAGTCATAGACATGAGTCATTTATGACTAATCATGAGTCATAATCATAAGTCATTGTGACTCCAAATGAGTCATAAGTATGAGTCATAATTGTGAGTCATAAGTCACATGACTAATATTATGTAAGCTATTTATGATTAAATATGAAACACTTAATTAATAGTTATTCAATCTTATCTAATTAGATAAGATATAGATAAGATATAGATTAGATATAGATTAGATAAGATGTTCATTACATTAATTATTGTAATGAATGTAACTAATCTAATGTAACTATTATAATAACTATCAGAGTTTCGACACTCCCCCTTGTTGAATATTTTATCAATTGTGTATTCCACACAACTCAAGCATTTTATTATGCTTATTCAACATAAGGTTCTTGGTTAAGATATCAGCTGCTTGATCTTCAGTTTTTATATAATAGAGATCAACTAAATCTTCTTTCACGCATTGTCTGATATAATGATATCTTACGTCCATGTGTTTCGTTCTTTGTTCTTGAGCTGGATTAGAAGCCATGTAAATAGCTGCTTGATTATCCATTATTAAAGGAATGGATTGTATATCATATCCAAGTTCATTGAACAAATTCTTTAACCATGATATCTGTCTGCATGCGTCTGATGCAGCCATGTATTCAGCTTCTGTTGAAGATAATGCTATTTTTTTGTTTAGCTGATTTCCAGTATACTGGTGCTCCTGCTAATTTTACAACCATACCAGTTGTTGACTTCCTATCAATTGGATTTGAAGCCCAATCAGCATCAGCATATACAATTAAACCATAAGCATCACGACCATCATATTTTATACAATAATCTAATGTGCTTCCAACATATTTGATTATGTGTAATGCTTTATTAATGTGATCCATTGTAGGATTGCTCACAAATTGTGACATTAATATCGTAGCATAAATGATATCCAATCTAGTACACATTGCTAGAAATAATAATGATCCTATCAGCTGTTGATAGTATGTGATCATTTCAGGTGTAGCTTTGCCTTCTATTTGTTTATTTGGTACATAACCAGCTGGTAAAGGAGTATTAACTGGTTTTGCATTTATTAAACCAAATCTTTCAACAATCTTTTTGGCATATTTGGCTTGATCAATTGTGACAGTACGTTTACTTTTGTCTATCACAATATTCATTCCTAGATATTCACTTAGATCTCCTAAGTCTCTACTTTCCCATTTATTCATAAATTTCTTTTTAAAGTCATCAACAGTCTTTTCATTATTGCCCATGAATATTATGTCATCAACATATAAGATGATAACAACAATGTCTTTGTTGTTTCTGTAGACATATATTCCTGTATCGGCATATAATCTTCTAAACCCTAGTTTAGTTATACTGTTATGTGCTTGTATATTCCAAGCTAAAGATGCTTGTTTCAAACCATATAAAGCTTTTCTTAGCTTATATACTTTATCAGTATCTTTGGTTTTAAAACCTTCCGGTTGTTCCATATATATCTCCTCTTCTAATTGGCCGTATAGAAAAGCAGTTTTAACATCTAGTGCTTTGAGTACCCAACCCTCTAAAGCTGCTAATGCTAGTAAGATTCTGACAGTCTCGAATCTTGAAACCGGGCTAAATGTGGCTCCAAAGTCTATTCCTGGTACTTGTGAAAAGCCTTGAGCAACCAATCGCGCTTTATATCTATTATCCGATTGCTTTATAGTGTAAACCCATCTACATCCAATAGGTTTCCTGTCTTTAGGTCTGTTTACTAATTCCCAAACATTTCTACTTTGTATAGATTTAATTTCTTCTTCCATAGCAGTTACCCATTTTGAATATGATTGAGGATCCTTATCTTTTATCTTGATAAGATCTCTATATACAACAGGTATTCCTTTTCTTCTGTTTTCTTGATCATTGAGTTTCGATGCTGCTTTTGATAAGAGAAATTTATCTCTTTTTGCTTGTACTTTCTTTAGCCAAGCTTCATTATCAAATTCTAAATCATTAGATTCTGAATCTAATTTAGTATCCATAGTAACCGTCTTATCTAGATCAATTTCTGGTATAGGAGGTTTCTTTATTATCTCAGGTAATAAGATTTTCTTTTCAAATCTAAGCATTGGAGTTAAATCTGATTTAACATCTGATTTATTTGTTTTTCAGAAGTTATTTTCTTAGTATTCTTTTTAGGAATAGGTCTAAGATCTTCTACAGTTAGTTCTGCCATATTAGAATCTGACATTCTAATGTTTGGATGTTTTTTCTTTCCATACAAGTCTTCAGTAACTTTCTGAACTTGTTTGTCTATTTTATCATTTAGTTCTTTATCATTCTTAATTCTATTTTGAATGACATCATTCCATTTCTTAAAGTTAAATTCAGCTTCAATTTTAGCTGGATGTTTATCTCCATAAACATTATCTTTAATAACTTTAACTTTTGGAATCCTAGATGATTTTCGTGTTCCAAACTTTTGTTGTATGACAGCTCTTTCCTGTTCTCTAAATCCAAATGGATTTCGAGCTTGTTCATCTGGATTAATAGACTGTTCTAGTATTGTAGATCTAGAAACTGGTTTGTCATTACCAAGTCTATTTCTTTTAACTTCTCGAAGATCTAACTTCTTTCCAACACGTTTAACTCCTTTAAATAAATCTATATTCTTTCTATAGTTTATGTCAAGATTTGACTTAGGAAGTTGAAAAGGTGTTTCAATTAATGATTTACTTTTATTAAAAGTATTTTTGGATTTATTCAGATTTTCAATCTGTTTTTCAAATTCTCTTATCTTAGCTAATCTTTCATCATCTCTTTGTGATTTCTTATTTGTAGATGATTTCTTTAATGAAGGAGTATTAATAGCTTTTTGTTTTCTTTATCAGTAAAATATTTAAAAGAATCATTAATTTCTTTCATTTTTTCGAAGTTATCGTCAATTCTTTTTGATACTTGACTACTTTCTAAAACCTTTTGTTTCAGGATCTTTTATTTTTCATCAAGATCACTTTTACTTTTATACATATCAGATATATTCAAATCTGATTCTGAATGTGAGTCCTTCTTTGATCTATATGAATTACTTTTAGATATATTTGAATCATAATCACTTTCATCTGCTGAATATGATTTTGTGCTATGATATGAAGAATTACTGTCATGTAGATGATTGTCTAATTCCTTATTAGACTTATGATCATCTGATTCCGACGAATCATCATCATCTAAATTATTTGAATCATGAAATGATTTCCTTTTATCATTGATTGTAGTGTCATGATTATAATAATTCTTGTTTGATGGAATTGTTTTAAGATCTAAAGATGTGGGCATATCTTTATGAATAAGTTTATCTTTTGTTAATTTGGGAAATATGTTTTCGTCAAAGATGGCATGTGTAGCAATGACTATAGTATTTTTATCATTCATGAACTTATATGATTTGCTTTCATATCCAATGAATATCATTGGTTCAGCTCTTGGTGATAATTTATTCTTTCTTCTTTCTTTACTATATAGACATATGCTAGACATCCCAATATCCTGAAGTTTGACATGTTAGGTTTTTTGTTCATCATATTTTCATAAGGTGTTTTCCATTTTGTTCTTCTTAATGGTGTACGATTATATATATGGACTGCAGTATCAAATGCAAATGACCACCATGATTTAGGACAACCAGATTCTAATAAAAGTGTATGTGCTTTCTTTAGAATGGTTTCATTTAATCGTTCAGCTCTACCATTTTGTTGATGAACATGTGGAGCACTTAGTTCATGTTTAATACCTTTTTCTTGAAAATAGTTATTTAGCTTTTGATTTACAAACTCTCCCCCTCAATCTGAACGCATACTTTTTACTTTTAAATTGAGTTGATTCTCATAAATATAATATATGCTTTAATGGCAGTAAAAGTATCAGCTTTAGATCGAAGTAATGCTACATAAGCAAAAGAAGAATAATCATCTAAAATTAATAAAGCCCATTTTTGTTTATGGTAAGACTGAATAGGTAATTCTATCAAGTCCATATGTATCAATTCTAGCAAGGTAGTTGCTCTATTAGTTGAAACATGATATGGTTTGTTATCAAGTTTTCCCATGATACATGATTTACATATACTTTTCATATGTGGTTTATTAACTTTAGAACTATTTTCAGTATTTCTGAACATATGACTTAACACGTTATCACTTGTGTGCCATTCTTCGATGCCAAATAAAATAATCAATAGTTTTAGAACTATTATTTAATAACAAATGTTGTAAAGGTCTTTTAATCTCAGTAGATAACCAACTTATAGAGTTAGTTTCTAAAGGATATCCTGTCAACGTTATGTTTCCCTTGTGTATAATAGTTTGTGTTTTTGTGTGATATACTTCATAATTCATACTAGTAAGTTGTGGTACAGAGATAATTCTGTATGGCAACATTGGCATATAACATACGATCCAGTTTAGCATATGTTTCCATGTCGGAAACATACTTGGCCTTGGCCTTCAATGAGTGTTTTTGCATTTTTGTCTGCAGTAGTAACTTTAACTGGTGTGATAAATCTCTTATATGACATAAAGTCATTTATAAATGGTGTACAATGTCTGGTAGCTCCAGAATCAATTACCCACTTATCATTCTTATTTAAGAGCATAATTTGTTCACTAGGAACCCTATATTCATAATTACTATATACACAATTGTATCTACTGTTATTCAAAGCTTGATTCGATGCGTTCAACACATCTACATTGGTAAGATTATCAAGCACTAAAACAGTATTAGATAAGTAATTAGAATGATTTAAATTTGTCACATACCCAAATGGATCATCCTCATCAGATGGTCCTCCAGAGTTACTCTCAGGATTAGTTATATCCATATTTTCGACGTTAGTATTGATGTTTTCATCAATATATTCAATGCCACTGTTGTAACCATCATTTGCATCATTGTAGTGTTCCTCACTACTGTCTGATTGCGATTTAAGGTCCGGAACTGAACTATCATCAGTTTCTGCTATAGGCGAAAATGGAATTTGAGGCGTCAAGAAGATTCTTTTGAACTTCGTTCCTTCAGGAGAAGGTTCATAATCTACTACGTCATCTCGAAGATATTCCGGAGGATAAGCCAACATAGTATCTATGTAATGAAAACCTATTCTATCTAATAAATCATGATTAGATGTATGTTCAGGTATCTCTTCCTCAATATTTCCTATAGTCTGAATCGGTTCATCAATCGTCATATTATTTGTAAAGTGAATAATGTTATGAGAATCTTTCTTATTCTCATGTTATATTTATTCAACTCTGCAATTAAAGCTTTATTTTTCAGCTTCTTGTTATCACGATTCTGTGCATTCCGTTTCTTCTTATCATCTTAGATAAAGAAGATGCATTTGCTTTGTTAGCAAATCTGTTATTGCTTTGACGAGGTGTAAACGATCGTCTATTATTGAATCTACCTCTAAAAGATCCTCCTCTAAACCTGTTGTTTGGAAATTGATTACTAGATTGTTGATCATTCCAAGATGGTTTAGTGTTTGGATATTTGTTGATATTAGATCCAATGTTAGCAATTTGAACGGTTTGTCTGCCACTCCTTGCTTTTGATTGCATGAGATTCCATTCATTCTGAATCTTAGGAACTATCTTTGCTGACGTGAATTCGTCAATATTGCTATTAACAATATTAGTAACCAAAGTACTATATTGTTGATTCAAAGCATGTAAAATGAAGAATGTCAATACAAAGTCTGGAAGTTTGTATTTATCTTCAGTTCCTAGATCAGAAACAGCTTTCATTAATTTAGAGATAGCTTATAATGGGATCTTGTCCTGGTTTCATAGTACCAACTGAATATGTTTTTGTATAAAATGAAAATATTTGGCTATTCCAGTCGTTCCAAAAACTTTATCCAATTCAGCAATAGTTTGAGCTGGAGTATCTTTAACGTAAGACCATAGATTAGTTGCTAATGCCATTTTAATAATAGCATTTGTCTTTGCAGAATTTTCATCCCAATCAAGTCTTTCATTATAAACAGATTTATACTTTAATTCCCAATGGGTTTTTTCTTCAATGGTAGATTTTTCCGTAGGTGGTGGGGATAACCCTCTTTTTCTCTGGTTACATATTTAGTGTATCCTTTCATGGCTAAGTATGCCATCAAAGTTTCTTTCCACTTTTTATAATCCATTACTCCATTAAAAACAGTAACCATTTTTTCGAGCGATTCTTTATCGTCTTTTCCTCCACATAAATAATTTGCCAATCTATTTTTAGAGGAAACAAAATCATCTAGAGTCCACCAAGCAAGTCTAGACTTAAAATTCTCAGTGAAATGAAGATGATTAATGCCAGTACGTTCATAAGTAAAATGAACGTTTCTTCTCCAATGTTGAGGATACGAGACGATTTCAGATAATTTAGGATACATAGGCCAAACTTGTTCTTATAGTATCTGGGTTGAAATAAAACCATATAACATAATCCATTCTTATTCCAAATAGGATGATTTTTAGTATGTTTATGATATGTGTTTGTTTGTTAACCCTATATTTAACATTTATAAAGAACGGAAATGCAAGTTCTAATTCCTTTGCTTTAACGCTGAAATTAGATTGAATATTCTTATCAGATTTTGATTCAGTACCTGAACCTGATTCAAGAATTTCCTATTTGATGAAGAACTTGGTTCTCTTATAGGTGCAACGTTCTTCTGCCATCTGATTTGTGGAGCTTGAAAATTGTGAACCCTCTTCTTTTGTCGAAGATTCCTTGGTTTGGAAATATTGTTTTTCGGATAAACAATTTCTTCAAATTTTCGTCAATCCAATCGGATGCTTTATGTGGTTCATATCCCAAGGTTTCTCATCATCATCTGATTTGTGTTCATCATTTCAACCGTTATCCTGATTTGAATCATCAGCTTTCTGTTTTTCACAGATCCTTTGTAGACGTTTAATTAAACCAGCAATTATTTCTTTGTATTTAATAATGTTGGTTCAGGGGAATTATTAATACTCCTTGAGACTCTGGGAATTGTTGAACGATGTTTTCATTGTGGATGGTGAACGCGGTTTCTTCTTCTTTCAAAAATGGATTACTCTTAGGATAATACATGTCGATGATATCATCAGGAACATATACAAAATTATCCAAGTTCGACGTATGAGTAAACTCATTTTGATGAAGTTTTTCATCAGATTTAACCGTTGGGAAATTATTCTTAGTCTGATTTTTGTTCTCATCGGACTGTGACAAAAAATTCATAATGGACCATTTGGTCCGCATTTGTACAAGTATATAACTACTAGGTACTATACCTGGTAGTCGACGCTGTCCTCGGAGACGACTGAGTTTGCCGAACTCCCTGAGCTTCTCGATTTCGTCCTCGATCGGGACGACGGGCTTGAATCTTTCCGGAGCATCCGCTCCGGTCTCTCTCCTGCTACCGGGGATAAACTTTTCCCGGGCGAATGTGACTGTACGGGGAGTGGCGTAACTCCCTCTTCTGAATGACTGGGTTCTCACGACCCCTGAATACGTACGCTGTCACAGATATATCAGCTTTTGATTTAATTAGCTGATTTAGATCCGTTACCAAAGACACAAATTTGTCTTTTTCCAAGATCCGATCTAGCTCCCTAAGAGCTTCTTTCTCCTTTTCTGAATTTCCGATGCATGAACGGCTTCATCATAATCTTGTTTGTCATGATAAATAACACTGTTATGAATCCAGATCGGATGTTCTCTGGCTAGTCTCTTTCTAGCCAATTCTTGAGAAAGTTCTTTCGGATCATAAGGGTCATCAACCCTTCGGAGCGTCGTATCGATTTTCTTCTTCAAAGATTCATACTGCGGAGCGGGGCGGCCATCAAATCCCATATAGTGACACATCGGACCGAGATGCTGTGGAAATCCAGGGATGTCAGATAACTTTTCCCGACGTGTGATGATCTCGATCTCTTCGTCTTCTTCCTCAGCCCTGTCAAACTGATCTAACAAGATCAGATCTACTTTCTCGCTGATGGCCATGCCATCTTCTGATCTATATTTGACACCTAGGATATGCGGTTTATCTTCGATGTCCCTGACTTCCTCAGTCAGGAAACAATCGAGAATGAAACCAAATGTGTCAATACGAGGGGCGAAGGAAATTTGATATGCGGGAAGATCATAAGATCGATCGCGGATAAAATTCCTGCTTCAGGGTATCTTTGATATTATTGTATCCGGCACAAGAATGCGCCAGATGGACGAGGCGAGCAAGGCGAACATATGGATCACATGACGCCATATCATCTGCGTCATATTTGTTCATGATATTGATAACGTCCTCCTTGGTAAATTTGGATTCCTGATCAGAACCCGAGCTAAAATGCCCTGATTGATGTAATTTCGTAGCCGATAGCTCCATCAAGATAGACATGATAGTCCATTTGAGTGCAGAGAGGACCGATTTGGTAAACGCGCGACATTTCGATTTGTTTCTAAAAATAAAATATATTAGCCTAATTCTTATTTCCCGAATGATACATGAGAAAAAGAGTGCTTATCAGGCTGTGCTATTTTTGAAACAATACGTCATGGACTTGTCTGGCAACGCAAACGACTCATTGGGGTTATATGGATGTTGTTATGCCAATCTCGTACCAGGGCTCCTTCAAATTCCCTGCGTACAAACTAGTATGTATGTATGTATGTGTGTATGTATCTGTGTAAGTGACATCCTCGGACGTCCTAATCTAGTTGGGGTGCTATTCATCTGCCCAACAATAGTCTGCGTGTACGACGAAAGTTCGCCTCAGCACGACCTTTATACGAATATTAAATAATTAAATAGAGAAAACCGACGAAAACGGTTATTATGATATATGCAGTAATGTAACGGCAATTGGGGGTGCGTGAAGCCTTTACAGGGGATTGGCCCTGTTATCCGCATAAAGCGGCCCAAAATCCGTGTCTTTTTTGGTAGTGGTGTGACAAAACCACAACATGATTAAAGACCTGCCGGTCCTGGGAAAGTTTTGATTTCGTTGTCTTCCAACAACGCACGACTCCGATGCGTGACACCAGATATTTAATCTATCTTCCCAGATAGTCTGTCACAAGTGTGACAGAAATGGTATCCCTGCTACCATTAAGCGACTATTTATCCCATAGTTGGGTTAGCATTCATTCGTAGGCGTGAGAGAAAGTCAAAACACAGATCACACAATATCTTATCAGCTATAGATCCCATCGGTCATGATAGAGGGCCATCAGCCATATCTATGATTCCGATATTTGAGATCCCATCAGCTGATCTGATCACACACTTAAACTATTTATAATACACTTAGACTATACCCTTCTAGCATACAACGCCCAACCCTTTGAGCGTTTGAAGGCAGTCGCCGGGGCCCATAACCTATTGAAACAATAACAGCAGCGCAAGCCACTAGCTAAGTAAGGTTTCAATTACTTACATTCTTAGCTAAGGTTGCCTTAGTTAATAGGTTGTTAGTTGTAAAACTGAGGGGATAGTCGCTCAGAACGCCCTCCTTATATGCATTTCAGAAACCCTAACCTAAGTACAGTGTAATCTACCTATTACATAATATCGGTCCCTAAAATGAGTCATTCTGAGTCTTCATCTATTTATATTCCTTCTATGATGTTCTATATGACATCATTTCCTTCTATATGACGTTGTATGAGTCATATGACTTAGTGTGAGTCATTATGAGTCATAAGCATGAGTCATTTATGACTAATCATGAGTCATAATCATAAGTCATTGTGACTCCAAAAAAAAAAAAAAATATGAGTCATAATGTGAGTCATAATTGTGAGTCATAATCACATGACTAATATTATGTAAGCTATTTATGATTAAATATGAAACACTTAATTAATAGTATTCAATCTTATTAATTATGTAGATTAGATAAGATATAGATTAGATATAGATTAGATAAGATGTTCATTCATTAGTTATTGTAATGAATGTAACTAATCTAATGTAACTATTATAATAACTGTTAGAGTTTTGACAGCAACATGATCTTCCAGAGATGATCCGCCCCTGGCCACCGGTCACTAGTTAAGATCTGTGACGACCGTAAGTTAATGAACTCACATGGCTAGACGGCAAAAAGGGTCGATTTTGACAGCATCCCAATGACCATTTGTTTGGGGGACTACTCTTAGTTTGTGATGCTCCCTGTTCTGCAAGCCCTGGCTCGAGCTTTTGTTGGATGAGGAAGTAATGGAGTCAGGGTTAGCTAAAACGGTAAAAACAAGCTGCTTTTGAGATGGTGATCCATTTTCAATAGAGCATTCATCAACTTCATCCACATTATCACCCAGCAATGGATATATGACGGCACTTGGTGCGCTGTAGGATGCCATTACAGTGAGGTCAATGCTGGCCTTGGGGCCCGCCCAATAACAGGCAGCAACAATTTCGTGATTCTGCACAAGAACTGCCGTGATGGCATCCAGTGGCATAAAATCTGCTTCATATCCTGTGGTGTCTTCATAGTATAGCCTGACACAAGCATTCTCTGAAAATTGGTCCAAAGTTCCTTCACTAGCATTTGGATTCTTTAACGTAGTGACAAGTCACAGCAAAAGAGTGAGCTGCATGAAGTTGTCAAGTTGAGGTAACTCGGAAGGCATTGCAAGGATGACTCGGATTGAAGCAGAGACTCAGTACTGCCTCCACTGGAAGAAAAAACACGTGGCTATATTATATAATATAAGGTTTCCCGCGACCTCAGATGACCGCCGCGGCCAGTGATGGGTCCCGTCAACTTTCAAGATACTGTCCATGGTTGGGCCCCCTCAACAAATACTTGTGACACGATTTTGCCCCAATCTAAGCACCAAACCAGACCTTAACACCTGCAGGCTGTGAAAGCAATCAAAGGGAAAGCTGGATGCTACTTCACTGATGCAATTGTTTGCATCATTTTGTTCTTGCACTGGTACCACAACAGCGAATGTCGTCCTCAGCAGTCTATGTAGTAATGGCATCCGTTGCAATGTATCAAAGACTGGTATCAGGTCTCTTGCTTTGAAGTGGAGCATCAAGCACTCCAGCTGACTCCGTGGCAGAGAAATGTTCAGTAAGACATCCAAATCCAATGATGTGAAATGGCACCTCTCGCTAAGTGCCACTGATCATAGTCTCATGAAACTGATCAGTGCACTGCTAAAAGTTTTGTTGATATTGGAGGGATTGAACTCAAGTTTGAGTTTCTTGATGCATGACAAAATGGTATCGGGGAAACTTGAAGCAAGAAACAATATCCTGCATGATCCTGGCATTCCTAACAGTGATGAGCGGTGTCCTGCTGTGACCGTGTAGCACCCTTGTCACGTATATGCATCATGCTATGCAAGAGTAGTCCTACCGTCATTGGGATTATACACATGCACTGACCCCAACACTAATTATCTGATACCATGCAGATCTGCAGGCCTCACATATCGAATACTGCACACACACCCGCAGCGTAAGCTGCACGACAGTTGCAGTATAATCCACACCCTTCCGCATTACCAGCAAGCACCGTCACACTTGACAACTACCAGTGCACACTTCCAATTATCCGAAAGCCTGTGCTGACTAACAGACATTCTGCATTGGGAGTTTACTGCTGCACGTGACAATCTGCACTGCCACTTCCATAATAGGCAGGTCCACCTTCCAAGTACCGCAATTGAGAGCCACTAGCCGCATCCATATACAATCAACAGAAAAAGCTATTTAGCCAACGAAATCTTCACAGACTGTTGCATCAATCAACGAGTATAACCAGACAGCTACATCAAGCGTAAAGGGTCACATTCCGGCAACAGGCTCACGGTCACTAGTGAATACCCTAGCGCTTAGCAATTGGACGCTGGAGGTCGATCAATGGCCGTCGCACACCTATTCAAGATGCCCTTAGGGACAGTGCCAATACGGTCAGGGTTCCACTACGGAGTTGCACATTGGAGGAAAATACTATGAAAATGCTCATATACTAAGCTGCATCGGACATACGAGCTATGGGGTTCCATCAAAACATTCCCAGCACCTGCGACCTATGACGCATTCAAGGAATCTATCCAAACGCTGTATAGTGGAGTCATTAACAAGTGACAATACACGCAAGATCACTTGGATCGCCTAATCGAGGAAATGCTCAGACTCGGAGTTAAAACTGCGGAAAGCCTATGTGGATATTACCAAAGGTTCCTAGTCATCACCAAGTACCTTGTAAGCCATGACCGGCTATTGGTGCACCAGCAAAGCGAGTATTTTTTTAAAGGTTTCCAAGTCGACGTCGCCACGGAAATGTATAGGTGGATGTGCAGTCAATATCCGAACGTGCATTGTGGAGATCTGTTTTCATTGGAACAAATGCTGGCAGCGGTGCAGGAAGTAACACAAGGTCAATCCTTTTATGATAAACTAATAAATAAAGCCGCTGTCCCGTTGTACGCAATGAAAGCTGAATCCCCTGTGCCTCCCCCGTTCAGAAGCAAGCCGCCGGCAACCACGCAATACGTAAAGCAAGGAGAAATGGCGGCAATGTTGGAAAAGTTAGGGCAGAGCATGATGCAAACACTAACACAGGCAATGGCAGCGACTCAATACCATGCTCCGCAGTCTGTGCCACAGTTCTGCACATACAGTTCCCCAGCGAGCGGTGCTAACGCTATCCCTATAGGAACATCTCAGCCTGCACAGCCAAGCGGGTTTCGCGCATGTAACTTTTGCGGAGAAATGGCACACTTGATAAGCCACTGTCCAGAGGTAGACAAATATATGGCGAGTGGCAAAATCGCAAAGAACACTGAGGGCCGCATCACATCACCAACGGGAAATTATCTCCCACATTTTAATCAGAGCAACACAATGAAGAGCTCTTTACAGTGCCCCACATAGTCCCACTGGACTCCCGGCTCAGTCCCAGGACTGGCTGGTGGCTGGCAAAACCCATTTTCACTGCCAAAAAACACCGGGACTCGACCAGGACCCTACAGGGAGTCCTGGCCATGCCCCAGGCATTCCCGGGATTCCTGGGAGCCCAAGGTCCCAGGAGTCCTGGGAGTCCCGTCGCTGAACGAGCCCAGCTATATATGCTGGGCTATAGTCACGTGAACGGTCAAACGCGCGCACGATGCGCCGTTGATTCAATGTGACATGTCACATGTGATCTGTCACCTGCCCAACACACCACTGACGCCCGTCGTCTCCACATCTACCAACGCACCTACCACTGCTCCCCGACAACCACGCCCACGATGAACCCCCTCCACTCACCACCCAGTCCCTACCACACCCACCTCTCCCGTTCGCCTTGCCCTCTCGCCTCTTGCTCTCTCCCCCTCTCCCCTCTCGCCTGTTCGCCCACTCCCCCTCTCACTCATTCACCTTGCCCTCTGCCTCTCGCCCGTTCGCCTCTCCCCTCTCGCTCATTTGCCTTGCCCTCTCGCCTCTCGCCCGTTCGCCCGTTCGCCCTTTTGCCGTTCGCCCTCTCCCCCTCTCACCCTCTCGCCCTCTCCTCTCTTGCCCGTTCGCCCTCTGGCCTTGCCCTCTCGCCGTTCGCCTCTCCCCCCTCGCTCGTTTGCCCTCTCGCCTTGCCCTCTCGCCTTGCCCTCTCACCATTCGCCCTCTCCCCCCTCACTTGTTTGCCCTCTCCCCCCTCGCTCGTTCGCCCTCTTGCCTTGCCCTCTCGCCTTGCCCTCTCGCCTCTCGCCCATTCGCCTGTTCGCCCATCCCCTCTCACCTGTCGCCCCTTGCCCTCTTGCCCATTCACCCTCTCGCCTGTCGCCCTCTCGCCTATCGCCTGTTCGCCCTCTCCCCTCTCACCCCTCGCCTGTTTACTACCCTCTCGCCTCTCACCCTCTCGCCTCTCACCCTCTCACTCTGATGTCTCTCACCCTCACCCTCTTGCCCTGTTGCCTGTTGCCCTGTTGCCTGTTGCCTCACCCTGTTGCCCTCACCCTGTTGCCCTGTTGCCCTCTCACCTCTCATCTCTTGCCCTTGTTTCTGCTACCCTACCTCATTGTCCCACAGTGAATAAATGTATCAATAACTGTATAAATACAACTGATTGTACATTATTTAAATAAAATAAAAATAAAATAAAAATCCACTTTACTACCTTGGCTGAGACTGGCTGAAACTAATCACCTGATCAATTAGTCAGCAATGATATTACCTGGCCACTCACAACACACCACACACCTCACACCATCATGCACTTTTCCACCACCAACCTTGCCCCAGGACACCCAATGCCCATCCTACCACCTGCCACATTGCCTATGCTGTCCACTCACCACATCATCACTGCCATTAGACCACCGTGGCTCAGTCATGGTGGTATATTCAGGTCAATATATTTACACTGTCACTTAGTTAACAAAATAGAACACCCCTTTTATTTTTTCTGTGTTGGAAATTGGATGTCAATTGATGAATGAGACAGGAACCCAGAACTCAAACCATGATGATCACCAGATGCTGGTATGGCAGTTGTGAAGACCTTTCATTTTCCTGTGTTGGAAGTTGCATGTCTGTTAATGAAAATGGGTGAGAAGTTGGTTTGGTGTAGGAAGTTAATTTGACTGTGGGAAAATTGAGTCTAGTGTGGGAATTCATACTTGAAGTTGGCCTGTGGGGGGTTAAATTGGCCATGGGAAAGTTTAGTATAGTGTGGGCACTCATACAGAAAGTGGTCATTCTGTGGGAAATGAAGAAGAGTGAGAACATGCACAGGAAGCTATTCTGAACGTGTGTTGAAACTATATGTGGTCCTTGTGGAGTTGTCATTGCATGGAACAAGTTTCCAAAATCTGAGTCCCCCAAAAATATTATGAAATTCTTGGAAAGTGTTTATCCCACATTAGAGTCCAGGCCTGACTATGTTTGCATTGACAAGGCATGCATGGTGCTACATAGTTGCCTAATAAATGGGAGATGGGAGGAACGGAAGGCAACAACAAGGTTTATAGTGGACTCATACCACTATATTAATCACCATGTTGATGACGAATTATGCCAAACTTTGTGCAATCCTGCTGCTTCAAATGGATGTGCACCTAATCTGGTCATTGCAGACAAGGATAGTTGTACTATAAACATGCATTCAATACACAAGCTTGTGAGCAACTTAATGCATGGTTGGGTGGCTTTGAACAAATACTGAGAAGGATGACTGCTGGGAACTTTGACTGGTTCCTGCATTTCATGATCTTTTACCATGCAAAATATGTACTCCAGAGACAGCTATCAAATACAAAAAAGGAACAAGATGATGAGAGGGAAGATCAGGAAACAGACAATGAAGAAAATGATGAAGCAGATATATAGCTTACATTACTGTTATTTGAATAGTGTAGTAAATCTATACTGATGTGTAGGCTAGTTGATTGTTATTTGAATTAGTTGACTGTCAGATGGGCATAAGTAAATTGCCTGATAAATGGGGACCCAGAACTCAAACCATGATCATCAGGTGGCTGGTATGGCAATTGTGAAAACCTTATTTTTTTCTGTGTTGGAAATTGGATGTCAACTGTCAAATGGGCATAAGTAACAATTGACAAATGAGATGGGAACCCAGAACCCAAACCATGATTACCAGATGGCTGGTATGGCAATTGTGAAAACCTTTATTTTTTGTGTGGAAATTCAAATGGACATAAGTAACAATTGATGAATGAGACAGGAACCCAGAACTCAAATCATGATCACCAGATGGCTGGTATGGCAATTGTGAGGACCTTTCATTTTTCCTGTGTTGGAAGTTGCATGTCTGTTATTGAAAATGGGGTGAGAAGTAGGTTTGGTGTAGGAAGTTAATTTGACCGTGGGAAAATTGAGTCCAGTGTGGGAATTCATACAAAAAGTTGGTTTGTGGGTTAAATTGGCCGTGGGAAAGTTTAGTATAGTGTGGGAACTCATAAAGAAAGTGGTCATTCTGTGGGAAATGAAGGAAGAGTGAGAATATGCACAGGAAGCTATTCTGACTGTGGGAAAATGTAGGAGTGGTTAGTTGACTACTATTTGTCTGATGGGACAGTGTAATGTGCTCATATATCGTGTATTTATTGTTATTTGTATGGTAGTATAGTGTAAAGTACTGATATACAGGTTAGTTGACCAGGACTAGGCCAGGACAATGGCAATATTTGCTGTTATTTGCATGGTGGGGCAGTGTAATATGGCTGTTTACTGTTATTTGTATGGTAGGGATGTAAATTATTGAATATCTTCCCTGGTTGACATGACCAGGACTGCACCAGGACTGAGCCAGGAGTCCTGGTAAAGTCCTGGTAAGTCCCAGGAAGTCCCGGGAGTCCCACTGGACTATGTGGGGCAGTGTAAAGTACTGCAGCCATCCTGTCCTTCTAGCCACTCCTTGATGTCTGGATAATTGTTTATGTCACAAACAGCTGGTACCATATAGGTAAACCAAGTTGTCTTGGATGCAAAGAGATGAATGATTGAACCACTTGTTGGTTTCTTTCCTGGCCAAGTCCCAGCTTGAAACTTCTCATTCATATTCTGCTGGGCTTCTAGGCATGCTTTGTACCTCTCATAATGTTGTTTAATCCCAATATTCTTGGAATCTGTCACCAATTTCTCATTGATATTCAGAAGGCAACAAGTGCCTCTTTAGAGAGCTCAGCAATAGCTTGGCCATGTGTAGGCCCAGAAACAGAAGCAGAAGCAGAAGCAGAGGCAGAGGCAGAAACAGAGGCAGATGCAGATGCATGGGCATGGTCACTGTGGCCAGCTCTTGGGATATCCAGGGGGTTATTAGCATTCTGTTGTTCTCTGAGATGGAGTGGTTTTAAAAGGTAATTTTCACTCACAACACAAAGAGTCAAGGATGGCCTTCCATCTTCATGGATCCATTGAACCTCCTCATCATCTTCCAGGGCAATGTCATATTGTCCTTTCATGTTCCATTGCCCATCTTCAAGGACCAGAACATGTTGTCTCTCTCCTGATTTTATCAATAAATGAGACATATAATATAATCAGACTTACTTTCAATGGGAGAATAGTGCCTAGCCAACTTTTTGAGTACAGGGGAAATAGTAGGCACCACCTTTGTTTTGATAATTAATGGCTTGAGGTTGGCATCTGCATCAGCTAAGCTGTTGAACGGCTTAACCACCCCTCCTGCTCCTCACCAACCATAGGCAACTCCTGGGCATCCCATAATTAAAGGTATTTCCAATTGCTTTACCTCTTAGAATACTACCAGATGTGTGAGATGAACCTTCAGGTGGGGGTGGGGAGGCCATTGGAATATCTTTGAGTAGTCAGACAACTGATCAAGTGTTCAGGGAATAAACTTGCCTTCATCAAATACATTTCCTGCACCTGCCTTATCTCCACCAGTGTCCACAACTGCAGAGACTTCCTGCTCCTAATTCTGTCAATGCAAGAAATTGCAGTTCATATTATCACACCCACCTTTGCTTTCCCTTTCTCAACCATAGCCTGCTCCTGGTTTTGTCAGTGGCAGTAGATCATGTTGGCAGTAGACTTACCTTCCACTCTCCTTTCTCTCCACCTACAGAGTCCTCTCCATGTCTACCTGTGTTCCAATCTCCTGTTCCTAATTTATTTGGGTGATCACTAAAGCAGGAGATTGCAAGATAGTGACATACTGCTTGAGCTTCTTCCAAGTCTCTCTCCTCTTCTCTTCTACTTCCTCTATGTCTTCTACTGCCTTGACCCCATTGCCGCCTCCATCAGACTCACTCTCACTACCAGAAATCTCCTCCTCACTCCCTAAGTCAGAATATAAGACAGAATGACAATTCTGCTCTTACAAAAAATAAATTTGACATACCTGACTCTGACTCATATTTTTTGCCCTGTGTTTCCTTGCGAAGACGTGTAGATTGCCGCACTGGGGCTGGTGGAAGCACGGACCCAGTAGCAGATGATCTGGTATGCCGGGGTGGTGCAACAGATACACCACTCTCAATCAGTACTTGTTCAGCTCTATGATGGGAAACAGTCATTGGGATGGGCAGTAGTGAGATCATGAGAAGTCATAACAATGTGGGCAAGTGATGGTATGGGCATCAGAAAGGGGATTAAAGTCGACATGATATTTTATAAATTATTACACAAGTGAGTATGTAGTTAAGACATAAATACATAGTATGTAATAGATATTCATGAGTGGAGGTGGGTAGTGGGTATCACGAGTGGAGGTGGAATGGGCAGGAGGGATGGGTGTTAGTGGTGTGTTCGAGGGATGGGCGTTGGTGATGCATTGATTGGCGAGTTGAGGGGGGTGGTTGATGGGCAGGTGCGGGGTGTTGGCAGTCAAGGTGGTTGATGGGTGGGCATTGGCGGTGCATTGAGGGATGGGCATTGGTGGGTGCAGTGCGTTGGCGGGTGCGGTGCGTTGGCAGTCAGTGGTTGATGGGCAGGCATTGGCGGTGTGTCGAGGGATGGGTGTTGATGGGTGTGGTGCGTTGGCAGGTGCAGTGCATTGGCGGGTGTGGTGCATTGGTGGGTGCGGTGCGTCGGCAGTCGGTGGTTGATGGGCAGGCATTGGCGATGTGTCGAGGGATGGGCATTGGTGGGTGTGGTGCGTTGGCAGGTGCGGTGCATTGGCAGGTGCGGTGCATCGGTGGGTGCGGTGCATCAGCAGTCAGTGGTTGATGGGCAGGCGTTGGTGGTGCATCGAGGGATGGGCGTTGGTGGGTGCAGTGTGTCAGCAGGTGCGGTGCGTTGGCAGTCAGTGGTTGATGGGTGGACGTTGGCAGTGCATCGAGGGATGGGTGTTGGCTATGCATTGAGGGATTGGCATTGGCAAGTCAAGGGGGGTGGTTGATGGGTGGGTGTGGGGCGTTGGTGGTCGAGGTGGTTGATGGGCAGGCGTTGGCGGTGTGTCGAGGGATGTGCGTTGGCGAGTCGAGGTGGGCGTAGAGGCAGTTGGCGTTGGCAACACATGGGCGATGGGGCAGGTGGAGGGGGCACTGGTGAGAAAAACATATATGAAACAAGTTGAGGGACGTACCTTTGGTTGCACAAGGGAGGAGCCAGAGGAGGCACATCATAGTGCGCAGGTGAGTAGGGAAAATGTTAAAAAAAAAGACGCACTGTGTTGGCTTGCTTGATCCATCTGTCGAAACTCTGACAGTTATTATAATAGTTACATTAGATTAGTTACATTCATTACAATAACTAATGTAATGGATATCTTATCTAATCTATATCTAATCTATATCTTATCTATTAGATAAGATTGAATAACTATTAATTAAGTGTTTCATATTTAATCATAAATAACTTACATGATATTAGTCATGTGACTTATGACTCACAATTATGACTCACAGTTATGACTCATGATTAGTCATAATGACTCATACTTATGACTCATTTGGAGTCACAATGACTCATGATTATGACTCATGATTAGTCATAATGACTCATGTTTATGACTCATAATGACTCACACTGAGTCATATGACTCATACAACATCATATAGAAGGAAATGATGTCATATAGAAATCATAGAAGGAATATAAATAGAAGAAGACTCAGAATGACTCGTTTTAAGGGACCGATATTATGTAATAGGTAGATTACACTGTACTTAGGTTAGGGTTTCTGAAATGCATATAAGGAGGGCATTCTGAGCGACTATCCCCTCAGTTTTTTACAACTAACAACCTATTAACTAAGGCAACCTTAGCTAAAGAATGTAAGTAATTGAAACCTTACTTAGCTAGTGGCTTGCGCTGCTGTTCTTGTTTCAATAGGTTATGGGCCCCGGCGACTGCCTTCAAAACGCTCAAAGGGTTGGGTGTTGTATGTCTAGAAGGGTAGTAGTCTACAGTGTATAATAATAGTTTAAGTGTGTGATCAGATCAGCTGATGGGATCTCAAATATCGGAATCATAGATATGGCTGATGGCCCTCTATCATGACCGATGGGATCTATAGCTGATAAGATATTGTGTGATCTGTGTTTTGACTTTCTCTCACGCCTACAAATGATGCTAACCCAATCATGGGAAAAATGATCGCTTAATGGTAGCAGGGATACCATTTCTGTCACACTTGTGACAGACTATCTGGGAAGATAGATTAAATATCTGGTGTCACGCATCGGAGTCGTGCATTGTTGGGAAACAACGAAATCAAAATTCTCCCAGGATTGACGGATCTTAAAACACGTTGTGGTTTTGTCACACCACTACCAATTGCCCGTTACATTAATGCATATATCATAATAACCGTTTTCGTCGGTTTTCTCTATTTTATTATTTAATATTCATATAAAGGTCGTGCTGAGGCGGACTTCCGTCGTACACGCAGACTATTGTTGGGCAGATGAATAGCACCCCAACTAGATTAGGACGTCCGAGGATGTCACTTACACAGATACATACACAGATACATACATACATACTAGTTTGTACGCAGGGAATTTGAAGGAGCCCTGGTACGAGATTGGCATAACAACATCCATATAACCCCAATGAGTCGTTTGCGTTGCCAGACAAGTCCATGACGTATTGTTTCAAAAATAGCACAGCCTGATAAGCACTCTCTTTCTCATGTATCATTCGGGAAATAAGAATTAGGCTAATATATTTTTATTTTTAGAAACAAATCGAAATGTCGCGCGTTTACCAAACTGGTCCTCTTTTCTTCCAGATGCCCTACCATGTTTATCTTGATCAAGCTATTGATAAACATGATTACATCAACAAGGGTGGGTGTTTTGGCTCGGGTCTTGATCAATCACCCGAATCTCTACAAAGAGGATGTTTTAAATATCATGAGAAAATATTCTGAGCCTGACATGGCCGAATCTGCTCCATACAATCGTCTTTCCCATCTTGTCCATCTGGCACATTCTTGCGCCAGATACAACAATATCAAGGACATCCCTGAAGTCAAGGATTCTTATCCGCCGATCAGATCTTATGATCTCCCCATCCATCAGATTTCTTACACCTCTCGTCTTGACACATTTGGCTTTATTTATGACTGTTTTCTGACTGAAGAAGTCAGGAACATAGCAGACAAGCCATATGTTCTTGGCATCAAATATGCATCGGATGATGGGAAGGCGATCTGCGAGATTCAAGATCTCACTTTGCTCGATCAATTTATCAAGTATGATCATGAAGAAGGCGAAGTCGGTTCCACCACACGTCCAAAACATTTTTCGGACATTCCCGGATTTCCGGAATATTGCGGACCTCAGGGTCACTACAATGGTTTCGATGGTCGCCCCGCTCCACAATATGAGTCTTTGAAAAAGACTATTGATCTGACGCCGCGTAGGGTTGATGAACCCTATGATCCTAAGGAACTTTCTGAAGAACTAGCCAGAAAAAGGCTAGAAAGGGAGTATCCGATTTGGGTACATAATGGCTATGTTTATCATAATCAAAAGGATTATGATGCAGCTGTTCATGCATCGCAGATACAGAGGAAGGAAACAGAAGCTCTTGAGGAGCTTAATCGGATCCTTGAAAGGGACGTATATGAGCCCAAGGTAACCAATCTAAATCAGCTATTCAAATCAAAAGCTGATATAATTGTGACAGCGTACATATGCAGGGGTCATGAGGACTCTGACTGTCACAAGAAGCGAACTACGTCATTCCCCTTACAGTCACATGCGGCCCGGCAAGTACATGTACAAATGTGGACCAAAATGGTCCTATTATGAATTTTTTATCACAGTCCAATGAGAACGAAAATCAGACTAAGAATATTTTCCAATGGTTAAATCTGATGAAAACTTCATCAAAATGAATTTACTCACATGTCTAATTTGGATAACTTTGTATATGTTCCTGATGAAATCATCGACATGTATTATCCTAAGAGTAATCCATTTTTGAAAGAAGAAGAAACAGCGTTCACCATCCACAATGAAAATATCGTTTAACAGTTCCAGAGTCTCAAAGACGTGTTAATAATACCCCTGAACCAACATTATTAAATACAAAAGAAATTATTGCTGGTTTAATTAAACGTCTACAAAGGATCTGTGAGAAACAGAAAGCTGATGATACAAATCAGGATAACGGTTGGAATGATGAACACAAATCAGATGATGATGAGAAACCTTGGGAATATGAACCACATAAAGCATCCGATTGGATTGATGAAAATTCAGAAGAAATTGTTTATCCAAAAAACAATATTTCCAAACCAAGGAATCTTTGACAAAAGAAGAGGGTTCACAATTTTCAAGCTCCACAAATCAGATGGCAGAAGAACGTTACACCTATAAGAGAACCAAGTTCTTCATCAAATAGGAAATTCTTGAAATCAGGTTCAGGTACTGAATCAAAATCTGATAAGAATATTCAATCTAATTTCAGCGTAAAAGCAAAGGAATTAGAACTTGCATTTCCATTCTTTATAAATGTTAAATATAGGGTTAACAAACAAACACATATCATAAACATACTAAAAATCATCCTATCTGGAATAAGAATGGATTATGTTATATGGTTTTGTTTCAACCCAGATACTATAAAGAACAAGTTTGGCCTATGTATCCTAAATTATCTGAAATTGTCTCATATCCTCAACATTGGAGAAGAAACGTTCATTTTACTTATGAACGTACTGGCATTAATCATCTTCATTTCACTGAGAATTTTAAGTCTAGACTTGCTTGGTGGACTCTAGATGATTTTGTTTCCTCTAAAAATAGATTGGCAAATTATTTATGTGGAGGAAAAGACGATAAAGAATCGCTCGAAAAAATGGTTACTGTGTTTAATGGAGTAATGGATTATAAAAAGTGGAAAGAAACCTTGATGGCATACTTAGCCATGAAAGGATACACTAAATACATAACTAGAGAAAAAGAAGGTTATCCTTCACCACCTACAGAAAAAGCTAGCATTGAAGAAAGAACCCATTGGGAATTGAAGTATAAATCTGTTTATAATGAAAGACTTGATTGGGATGAAAATTCTGCCAAGACAAATGCTATTTTTAAAATGGCATTAGCACCTAATCTATGGTCTTATGTTAAAGATACTCCAGCTCAAACTATTGCTGAATTGGATAAAGTTTTTGGAACAACTGGGATAGCCAAATACTTTATTTTGTATAAAAACATATTCAGTTGGTCTATGAAACCAGGACAAGATCCCATTATAGCTATCTCTAAATTGATGAAAGCTGTTTCTGATTTAGGAACTGAAGATAAATACAAACTTCCAGATTTTGTATTGACATTCTTCATTTTACATGCTTTGAATCAACAATATAGTACTTTGGTTACTAATATTGTTAATAGCAATATTGACAAATTTACGTCAGCAAAGATAGTTCCTAAGATTCAGAATGAATGGAATCTCATGCAATCAAAAGCAAGGAGTGGCAGACAAACAGTTCAAATTGCTAACATTGGATCTAACATCAACAAGTATCCAAACACTAAACCATCTTGGAATGATCAACAATCTAGTAATCAATTTCCAAACAATAGGTTTAGAGGAGGATCTTTTAGAGGCAAATTCAATAATAGACGATCGTTTCACTCGTCAAAGCAATAACAGATTTGCTAACAAAGCAAATGCATCTTCTTTATCTAAAGATGATAAGAAGAAACAGAATGCACAGAATCGTGACAATAAGAAGCTGAAGAATAAAGCTTTGCTTGCAGAGTTGAATAAGTATAAACATGAGAATAAGAAAGATTCTCATAACATTATTCACTTTACAAATAATATGACGATTGATGAACCGATTCAGACTATAGGAAATATTGAGGAAGAGATACCTGAACACACATCTAATCATGATTTATTAGATAGAATAGGTTTCCATTACATAGATACTATGTTGGCTTATCCTCCAGAATACCTTCAAGATGAGGTAGTAGATTATGAACTTTCTCCTGAAGGAACAGAGTTCAAAAGAATCTTCTTGACGCCTCAAATTCCATTTTCACCTATAACAGAAACTGATGATAGTTCAGTTCCAGACCTTAAATCGCAATCAGACAGTAGTGAGGAACACTACAATGATGCAAATGATGGTTACAACAGTGGCATTGAATATATTGATGAAAACATCAATACTAACATCGAAAATATGGATATAACTAATCCTGAGAGTAACTCTGGAGGACCATCTGATGAGGATGATCCATTTGGGTATGTGACAAATTTAAACCATTCTAATTACTTATCTAATACTGTTTTAGTGCTTGATAATCTTACCAATATAGATGTGTTGAATGCATCAGATCAAGCTTTGAATAACAGTAGATACAATTGTGTATATAGTAATTATGAATATAGGGTTCCTAGTGAACAAATTATGCTCTTAAATAAGAATGATAAGTGGGTAATTGATTCTGGAGCTACCAGACATTGTACACCATTTATAAATGACTTTATGTCATATAAGAAATTTATCACACCAGTTAAAGTTACTACTGCAGACAAAAATGCGAAAACACTCATTGAAGGCCAAGGACAAATATGTTTCCGACATGGAAACATATGCTAAACTGGATTGTATGTTATATGCCAATGTTGCCATACAGAATTATCTCTGTACCACAACTTACTAGTATGAATTATGAAGTATATCACACAAAAACACAAACTATTATACACAAGGGAAACATAACGTTGACAGGATATCCTTTAGAAACTAACTCTATAAGTTGGTTATCTACTGAGATTAAAAGACCTTTACAACATTTGTTATTAGATAATAGTTCTAAAACTATTGATTATTTTATTTGGCATCGAAGAATGGCACATCCAAGTGATAACGTGTTAAGTCATATGTTCAGAAATACTGAAAATAGTTCTAAAGTTAATAAACCACATATGACAAACATATGTAAATCATGTATCATGGGAAAACTTGATAACAAACCATATCATGTTTCAACTAATAGAGCAACCAACTTGCTAGAATTGATACATATGGACTTGATAGAATTACCTATTCAGTCTTACCATAAACAAAAATGGGCTTTATTAATTTTAGATGATTATTCTTCTTTTGCTTATGTAGCATTACTTCGATCTAAAGCTGATACTTTTACTGCTATTAAAGCCTATATTATATATATTGAGAATCAACTCAATTTAAAAGTAAAAAGTATGCGTTCAGATCGAGGGGGAGAGTTTGTAAATCAAAGCTAAATAACTATTTTCAAGAAAAAGGTATTAACATGAACTAAGTGCTCCACATGTTCATCAACAAAATGGTAGAGCTGAACGATTAAATGAAACCATTCTAAAGAAAGCACATACACTTTTATTAGAATCTGGTTGTCCTAAATCATGGTGGTCATTTGCATTTGATACTGCAGTCCACATATATAATCATACACCATTAGAAGAACAAAATGGAAACACCTTATGAAAATATGATGAACAAAAACCTAACATGTCAAACTTCAGGATATTTGGATGTCTAGCATATGTTTATAGTAAAAGAAAGAAGAAAAATAAATTATCACCAAGAGCTGAACCAATGATATTATTGGATATGAAAGCAAATCATATAAGTTCATGAATGATAAAAATACTATAGTCATTGCTACACATGCCATCTTTGACGAAAACATATTTCCCAAATTAACAAAAGATAAACTTATTCATAAAGATATACCCACATCTTTAGATCTTAAAACAATTCCATCAAACAAGAATTATTATAATCATGACACTACAATCAATGATAAAAGGAAATCATTTCATGATTCAAATAATTTAGATGATGATGATTTGTCGGAATCAGATGATCATAAGTCTAATAAGGAATTAGACAATCATCTACATGACAGTAATTCTTCATATCATAGCACAAAATCATATTCAGCAGATGAAAGTGATTATGATTCAAATATATCTAAAAGTAATTCATATAGATCAAAGAAGGATTCACATTCAGAATCAGATTTGAATATATCTGATATGTATAAAAGTAAAAGTGATCTTGATGAAGATATAGAAGATCCTGAAACAAAAGGTTTTAGAAGTAGTCAAGTAAAAAGAATTGACGATAACTTCGAAAAAATGAAAGAAATTAATGATTCTTTTAAATATTTTACTGATAAAGGAAAACAAAAAGCTATTGATACTCCTTCATTAAAGAAATCATCTACAAATAAGAAATCACAAAGAGATGATGAAAGATTAGCTAAGATAAGAGAATTTGAAAAACAGATTGAAAATCTGAATAAATCCAAGAATACTCTTAATAAAAGTAAATCATTAATTGAAACACCTTTCCAACTTCCTAAGTCAAATCTTGACATAAACTATAGAAAGAATATAGATTTATTTAAAGGAGTTAAACGTGTTGGAAAGAAGTTAGATCTTCGAGAAGTTAAAAGAAATAGACTTGGTAATGATAAACCAGTTTCTAGATCTACGATACTAGAACAGTCTATTAATCCAGATGAACAAGCTCGAAATCCATTTGGATTTAGAGAACAGGAAAGAGCTGTCATACAACAAAAGTTTAGAACACAAAAATCATCTAGGATTCCAAAAGTTAAAATTATAAAAGATAATGTTTATGGAGATAAACATCCAGCTTAAATTGAAGCTGAATTTAACTTTAAGAAATGGAATGATGTCATTCAAAACAGAATTAAGAATGATAAAGAACTAAATGATAAAATAGATAAACAAGTTCAAAAAGTTACTGAAGACTTGTATGGAAAGAAAAAACATCCAAACATTAGAACGTCAGATTCTAATATGACAGAACTAACTGTAGAAGATCTTAGACCTATTCCTAAAAAGAATACTAAGAAAATAACTTCTGTAGAAACAAATAAATCAGATGTTAAATCAGATTTAAATCCAATGCCTAGATTTGAAAAGAAAATCTTATTACCTGAGATAATAAAGAAACCTTCTATACCAAATAATGATCTAGATAAAACGGTTACTATGGATACAAAATTAGATTCAGAATCTAATGATTTAGAATTTGATAATGAAGCTTGGCTAAAGAAAGTACAAGCAAAAAGAGATAAATTTCTCTTATCAAAAGCAGCATCAAAACTCAATGATCAAGAAAACAGAAGAAAAGGAATACCTGTTGTATATAGAGATCTTATCAAGATAAAAGATAAGGATCCTCAATCATATTCAAAATGGGTAACTGCTATGGAAGAAGAAATTAAATCTATACAAAGTAGAAATGTTTGGGAATTAGTAAACAGACCTAAAGACAGGAAACCTATTGGATGTAGATGGGTTTACACTATAAAGCAATTGGATAATAGATATAAAGCGCGATTGGTTGCTCAAGGCTTTTCACAAGTACCAGGAATAGACTTTGGAGCCACATTTAGCCCGGTTTCAAGATTTGAGACTGTCAGAATCTTACTAGCATTAGCAGCTTTAGAGGGTTGGGTACTCAAAGCACTAGATGTTAAAACTGCTTTTCTATACGGCCAATTAGAAGAGGAGATATATATGGAACAACTGGAAGGTTTCAAAACCAAAGATACTGATAAAGTATATAAGCTAAGAAAAGCTTTATATGGTTTGAAACAAGCATCTTTAGCTTGGAATATACAAGCACATAACAGTATAACTAAACTAGGGTTTAGAAGATTATATGCCAATACAGGAATATATGTCTACAGAAACAACAAAGACATTGTTGTTATCATCTTATATGTTGATGACATAATATTTATGGGCAATAATGAAAAGACTGTTGATGACTTTAAAAAGAAATTTATGAGTAAATGGGAAAGTAGAGACTTAGGAGATCTAAGTGAATATCTAGGAATGAATATTGTGATAGACAAAAATAAATGTACTGTCACAAAGAAGATTGTTGAAAGATTTGGTTTAATAAACGCAAAACCAGTTAATACTCCTTTACCAGCTGGTTATGTACCAAATAAACAAATAGAAGGCAAAGCTACACCTGAAATGATCACATACTATCAACAGTTGATAGGATCATTATTATTTCTAGCAATGTGTACTAGATTAGATATTGTTTATGCTACGATATTAATGTCACAATTTGTGAGCAATCCTACAATGGATCACATTAATAAAGCATTACACATAATCAAATATGTCGGAAGCACATTAGATTATTGTATAAAATATGATGGTCGTGATGCTTATGGTTTAATAGTATATGCTGATGCTGATTGGGCTTCAAATCCAATTGATAGGAAGTCAACAACTGGTATGGTTGTAAAATTAGCAGGAGCACCAGTATACTGGAAATCAGCTAAACAAAAAACAATAGCATTATCTTCAACAGAAGCTGAATACATGGCTGCATCAGACGCATGCAGACAGATATCATGGTTAAAGAATTTGTTTAATGAACTTGGATATGATATACAATCCATTCCTTTAATAATGGATAATCAAGCAGCTATCTACATGGCTTCTAATACAGCTCAAGAACAAAGAACGAAACACATGGATGTAAGATATCATTATATCAGACAATGCATAAAAGAAGACTTAGTTGATCTCTATTATATAAAAACTGAAGATCAAGCAGCTGATATCTTAACCAAAAACCTTATGTTGAATAAGCATAATAAAATGCTTGAGTTATGTGGTATACATAATTGATAAAATATTCAACAAGGGGGAGTGTCGAAACTCTGACAGTTATTATAATAGTTACATTAGATTAGTTACATTCATTACAATAACTAATGTAATGGATATCTTATCTAATCTATATCTAATCTATATATTATCTATTAGATAAGATTGAATAACTATTAATTAAGTGTACAATTATGACTCACAGTTATGACTCATTTATAGTCATAATGACTCATAATTATGACTCATGATTAGTCATAATGACTCATGTTTATGACTCATAATGACTCACACTGAGTCATATGACTCATACAACATCATATAGAAGGAAATGATGTCATATAGAACATCATAGAAGGAATATAAATAGATGAAGACTCAGAATGACTCATTTTAAGGGACTGATATTATGTAATAGGTAGATTACACTGTACTTAGGTTAGGGTTTCTGAAATGCATATAAGGAGGGTGTTCTGAGTGACTATCCCCTCAGTTTTTTACAACTAACAACCTATTAACTAAGGCAACCTTAGCTAAAGAATGTAAGTAATTGAAACCTTACTTAGCTAGTGGCTTGCGCTGCTGTTCTTGTTTCAATACCATCATCATCGCCCTTAGGTTTCTTGCACGACTCCTCAATGCTCTTGTTTGAGCTCGTTGACTTCGTGCACTTACAACTTGATCAGGTCAATCGCGGAGGTGGGGAGCGGGGCGTAGCGTGGGATGTGGATGAGTGGGAAGGCATGCTGTGCGTGATGCGTGACGTGCCACCTCAGCAATGGGTTTGGGCGCGACAGTGTTGCTTCACGTGACATTCAACAAAGCGCGCCTTGCGCCACGCCGTGACACGTGACTCAATCATATATAAGCAACAATGCCCCAACCACATCCCCCAACCGGGATTCCTCTGGACTCCCGGGACTTCCTGGCAATGGTAGTCCTTGGGAGTCCCAGGGAATCAGCAGGAATGTCCAGGACTGGACCGGGACAGTCCCGGTCCATTTTTGGTCATTCTGCAGTCGAAAAAAAAATTTGGGCCACAGTTTCAGTCCTGGGAATTCCCGGGAATGCCCAGGACTCCACCAGGACTCCACCGGGAATGAGGGGGGGAGTGTAAAATGTTCAGACTTTTATCATGAACCTGAAAATCACCCATTAATCAGCAGGGCAATCTGCTTCCAGACACCCTTAATGACACTCTGTTATCATAAGAAATCAAAAATCAAAAAGTGCCACAAGAAGATCTTGTTCTGGTGGAGATAATAGTGCTCATTGTGGCAGACAGTGAGCATACCAATTTTATTTGTGGCATGATTAGTACATACTATTTGGATTCCAACATTCCAAATACCTTTCTATATGCCTAATAAGGACATACCAAAAAAGCGCCACACAAACAACCAGTATTGATGGAGATATTGTCATTTGTTGCCCCTCACTGTCAACAACAGCAAGCAAGACATGTTGCATTGTGACAGAAACTATTAGCATTTTTACATTCTAACATAGTGGATAAGTGCATATATATATAAGGAATACATTCCAAAAAAAGCGCCACAAACATATTCAGTATCAAGGGAGATATTGCAATTTCTTGCTGCCCATCATCACCAACGGTGAGTAGAATTTCCCAAAATGGCAAGTCCGAAGGGCGCTATTTCCATTTTAGGAAACCCGCCACTGGACAATCCATTATCAATTTCCTTTTTTAGAAATTTGACCCTGAAAATCAATCAGTGAATATCTCAATGATATCAGCACCAAACACTGCCATACAACCACATTTAGAAAGCCACTGGCCAAGGCTACACAATTGGTTGACCCTGAAATTATGTCATTGTTCCTTTATAGGAGATTCAACCCTGAAAATCAATCAGTGGATATCTCAATGACATCAGCACCAAACACTGACATACAACCACAATTAGAAAGCCACTGACCAAGGCTACACAATTGGTTTGACTCTAACATTATGTAATCTCCTTTTCAGGAAATTTGACCCTATAAGCAGTACTGTTGGGAAAGTGGTATATTATAATGTCCTATGGTGGGTGTATTATAATGTTGTGTATTATAATATCACTGGCATGTGCTGATCTGGCAGCAGTATGTACATTATAATGGGAAAAGATTATAATGTTGTGGACAACATTATCATGTGAGATGTAGCAGTTGCTGGCAAACATTATAAAACAGCTACAAGGACTATTGGGGAGTAGCATGCAATTGGGGCACGCTGATGCATGCTGATGCGTATGCCAGCATTGTTCTATGTCGATCAAATAACAACCTTTTTTGCCCCAACTGAAATCCTGTCTAATATTGACCAAAAAGTTCCAAGGTTTTCTGGCAGGATTTGTGGAGGAAAAGGCCATTAATTACCATATAGAAAAACACCAGAAAAAGGGAGAAATTATCAACAATAATTATGCCATTATGTGGCTAATCCATACTGGCTGGAAATCCCAAGGGATGGGCATAAATTCACACTTAATAACCAACATAATTTTGGCTTAAATAGTTTGCGATAGGGGTCTGTAAATACACTCTTTTGAACCTGTTTTCATGGTGTGAAAAACAGCATTCCCACGGGGCTCAGTGCTGGTGCTGGAGTGACGTACTAATACGTAAGTGATCGTGACACGGGTGGCGCGCGCAACTCACCACTCTCTTCATTGCAATAGGAATAACCTTTGATGCTCGACTAAACTGATGCTCGGATTTGATACGGTGCCATGATTCAATTCGCAAACCTCGTGGCCGACAAGTCCAGGACTCCGACAGCGTAGTTGATGCGCGGTCTTAATGATTGCGTACAACCTGGGCGGGCCCCAGAAAGAGATTGATCTAGTAGCGCACCTAGGACCAAAGGCACTATCACATACCCGCATTCAACCCTCGTGCCAATGTCTTTTTTTTAAACGATGGTAGGCAATATATTACCGGTACGCGATGCTTTCTCCCTCAGCAAGGTTGTCGGTTTAGAATTTAGACCTTCAGGTGCAGGTACATAGGTAGCTTATGACTAACATTCAACGTTTTCTCTGCTGTTGGTTTAAGTTTTAGAATTTTGGAAGGCGCATCATGAACGTCCTGCGCATTTCAAGCGCACGACGCGGAAAAATATCAGCACATTTTGGCGGATTGGTTTCATCAGTCTGAAAGGGCTATGCGCACACTTTTCTTGAATAAAGACAGCATAACAGACATTAAGTGGGTGTGCCGCAGTTAGCGCAGCTACTGTTTAGTAACCAAGTCGGACAACCTGAAAGGCACTCGGGAGACACACGCTGTTGGCGCCGAAATTTGAATCCGACTCTGCAACGTGATGTCAAATGATATCGCTGTTGTTATTTCTAATTCTACTATTTTGTATTTATGTAAGCGATACATTTGAAATCAGATAAACAAAAGCGCAAAACAAGTCCGCGAAATGAATCATTAGCGTCCGCTCGTACTTTCTTTCTACATCGAAATGGAAGTCCGAGAGCTGAGTACACCGTGAAACTTGAAAGGATCATGAGCTGCAGATTAATAATACATCTTCAAGTACCATGTTAGACCCATTTTAGTCAAGATGTTAGGATCAGTGACGTACATCGGCGGCTTGATCGCGACGGCTCATAGCTCCCGGGTTTCCAGTACCTCCTGAGTTCCCAGTGCTCCCCTCCAACTTATGGTGGACCTCATACCATAACTTCAACCTGTGATCATCGTACGTTTTGTCCGGCCTAGCGGCCTTCACGCAATTGATGAAGCCCGTTTCATCGGGATGTTGGTGCAAGCAATTCTTCTTAGTGTATTTTTTCGTATTGTCTGTGCCGCTACCTCCGGTTAGGGTGCCGCTACCTCCGGCTAGGGAGCCGCTACCTCCGGCTAGGGAGCCATCGCCGGTTCCGGCAGACTTGTACCACGTAAGAGTCGTTCAGTCAAGATGATAGGATCGGTGACATACATTGAGACCACTAGCTGATGGGTCGGTGCCACCGCGAGCACGAATCGGGCCTCCTTGCACAAGGCTGAGGGCGGTGAGGAGAACGAGGGTGACGCGGGGGAGAGAGACGAGCATTTTGACCTGCAAGAAATATGAATGGTGACCAGCACTGGAGTTACTGTCTGGTGCGCGGTTCTATTTATCTGTTAGCCTGCTTTGTTCCCGGGTATGTCGGTCTAGTAGCCAAGAGAGAGGCAGTGACTCTAACAGCTTCAGCTCCGACGTCGCCAGTGTGACAAACTTATGAAATTGATGCAACGACCTGGGCTGTACAGAATGCCGAGAGATTTCGCCCGATGAACGAGACAATTCCACTGAATATGGATTCTTGACCGGTCGCCATTCCCAACCTTCTAAGCCCAAACAAAACCAAACATCATGCTAAACGTCTCGCCGCCGTTATCTCCGTCCCAGCATGAGCTCCCCACCCGCTGCGCGCCTGCCGTCCCTCAACCAGCTTGCCGCCCGTATCAACCCATCCAACCTCTCCGCCCAATCCCCACCCGCTCCCCGCTCTAGACTCCCCCCAAACATCCTCAGAACTGGCTCAAATGCCTCCTCGTCCACCCTCGATTCCATCGCCATCAATGTTCCCAATACTACCCGCTCTGCAGAACCCTCCACACTCTCCATATCTCCCCCTGACTCCCTCACGCCTTCCAACGGCTCCCCAACAGCCGTCGCAGCCGAGATCGCTTCCGACGGAGTAGCAACCGGCGGAGATCCTCTCACATCCGAGAAGTTGGAGAGCCTCAACCAGGAAACACACTCGCCTGCCCCCGCGCCCAAGAAACAAAAGATGCCGATGGGCTACAAAGGCGTCCCAAGCCTGGACGCCATCACCGCCCGCCTCGCCAAATCACGCTCGCTGAGCATCGACGGATCAGCTAGGCCACCCGAACCCGAGACGGTGGACGACCCAAAGACCCCAGGCGTCAAGATCAAAGCGCCAGAGCATCCTCTACAATTTTCATGGTGCGCGAATACCCGCTACCTGCTTCACTTCTGACACTTTCCCGCAGGACGATATACCATGATACCAAGCCCAACATACCCCACACACCATCTTCCTCTAATCCATCCTTCTCCTCCCCCTCCTCGCATCCGCATCCAACCGAGATGACGGACTACGAAGCGGGGCTGACCGTCATCGGCGAATTCGAGACCGTCGAGTCCTTCTGCCGCTACTTTAACTGGCTCAAGCCGCCCACCAAACTAGACCGCAACTCCAACTACCACCTCTTCAAATCGGGCATAAAACCCATGTGGGAGGACCCCGCCAACGCCCGCGGCGGCAAGTGGGTCCTGACGATGAAGAACAACCCGGCCCTGCTCGACCGCTGCTGGAGCTGGCTCGCGATGGCCCTCGTCGGCGAGGAGCTCGAGGACGGCGACGATATATGCGGCGCCGTCGTCAGTCTGAGGGCCAAGGTCGACAGGATCCAGGTCTGGACGAGGAGCAAGGACGAGGTCGAGAAGCTCAACGGGATCGGCAAGAAGCTCGTCAAGCTGTTGGACATCTCCGAGGCGGATGGCATCGGCCTCGAGTTTCAGGTCAGTGTCCTCAAGCGCCAGCCCTTCAACTGACTTGACGAGGAATAGTACAATACTGAAGACAGGCCTTTGCCGAACAAGTTTCTGGCCATCCATGGGATGCCGACGTCCTCCTACCGGGCAACGTTTCAGCCTTCTCAGCCCCGTCCCAGACGAGCGGGAGCGCCAACGCGAGCAATAACAGTAACAACAACAACTTTGTGGGTGGAGCTTGCGTTTGGGAGCTTTGCATGGGATAGGCAGTGCTGGAAACTGGAAGTCGAGTATCAGAGACCGATTTGAGCGAGCGGGCCGAGCGATATCTGTGTTTTGTGTTTTTTTTTTTTGTTTAAAGTATTTGTCCGTTTGTACTAGTAGTGCTGACTACACATTGCAGGCATCCGAAACTGAGATATGACGTGTGCTGGTTTGATCGCAGTTTAGTCACTATGCGACGTATATCGATCACTAGTTCAAACGTTCACATCGGCTTGTTAGTCCCTCGCATAGTCACTAGCGCCAAGCCAAGGGGATGAGGACGAGACAGCCACAGTGGTAACTTTCTTTTGCACCTTGAAGTCGAGTAGTGCCAAGCGATCTTTTCTCGCTTGAAGTTACTGATTCGTAGTATGCAGGCAGGTGCTGGTTCGACGCGGTTTCATGGCAGTCACTACGCGACGTTCATCAATCACCGGTTCAAACGATCAGTCCAAGACCCTCCCCTCCGTGGCACCCGAACTCGCCTGAGTCTCATTAACGCCAGAACAACGTATATCAATCAGTGCATGTGTTGCGGCTATGGCTCGCCTACCGCCACGGGCCATAGAATAGATCCATGGAAATACTACAAATGCCACCTCTTGGCACAGCGGTCCTTCAATTCCGTGGGCTGGTCCCAGAACCATGCGTCTCTATTCCATCATCCCCGCTTTCCTTCTCTGCGTCTTCTCCGCTGCGCTCCTGTGCGCGTCACAAGAAATCGCGGACGCCATCGCTTGGCATCGTAATCTCCGCACGCCTCTCAACGAGAGTGACTCGCTCATTCCGGATCTCGGACCACCACATTTGTTTTCGCGAGCCGACAAGGTAAAAAGCCATTGCGAATATTGTCATTATTAATGTTAATGTGCCAATATAATAGGGCAAAGGCAAGTCCACCGTCAAGGGACCTGTACAGACCGCCTGGGAACAGGCCAAGGTACGCATCGCGAAAGGCGGATTTGGCACTGTGTTTGAGGTCGAGGGCGGCTTCCCCATCGACGACGGCCACAAACGAGTCCCGGCCGTGATCAAACGGGTGAGAGTGCGGACAAAGTTTGACCGAATGTGGAACCGGCTCGAGCTTGTGTACCTCAAGAGCGTCAACCAGTTGCTGGCGCACGGGCTGAGTGAATCCTGCTGCTATATTGTGATGCCGAAGATGGGTATGAGGTTGTCCAAGGCAGAAAAAGATGGCTTTCCAGTGATGAAGGAGGAGCAGTTGCAATACCTGTCAGACGAGTTGGCCGACTACCACGAGGACAAATACGGAGTTAGGCATTTGTGAGTGTCCCCTTGGTACGCTGGCGGTTTCGTTCCTGTGTGACTGACCTCTTTGCAAGGGATGTGACTGAGTCTAATACGGTGTATAAGAAGAGGGGAATATCCGATTGGGAGTTTGCGCCATTTCTGTCAGAAAAGACCAGCCTTTGGAACCAGCCCAACCTAAAAAAGTGGGAGGGGTTTCTCATCGATTGGGGCTATGCAAAGTTTAAATCACAGCCCGATAAGCCAAAATTCCAGAGTTTCTCGGAAAAATGTTGAAAGGTGTCAAATGGATGGAGAGGGCACGGGGGTGGCATGTAATTCCGTTTTGATGCAGACACAACACTGTTTTAAGTTAAGAATAACGAGATCGTCCGCAAATGTATAGCCACCAGCCTCTGCGATGAAGGAAAAAATTGCACCACGCCATCAGGTATGTATATGTATATGAGCGCTCAGTCCAATCCTGCCATTGGAATGGCCCGGAAGAGACGACAATCCGCTCGTCGCAGCGACAGTTAACGATTTGGTGAGGGAAAAGGCGAGGTCTCAGACATCGATGTAGCAGAAGTTGCTCGCAGTGGCCGGGTGTTCGTTGGATTGGCCAGAGTTATTGGTACTGTATCATACCAAAGCTTGGCCGACGGTACGAGGAACTAGTAGGCGACTATCACCAAACAGATGCATGGCGCGAGACAGCGAACGGGCGTTTTTTTTTTTTTTTTTTTTTTTTTTTTGAATGGAAATATTTATTGTGTAAGTAGTAAACACGAGACAAAATGCCTACATGGTGAGAAAAACAACGGAGCCATAAGGACCCGCTCGTAGTGGTATCAAAGGTAAGACCTATCTACAGGAGAGATTTACATACGGTGTAAATGGTTCTAGTCGCGGAAAAGCCGGCGGAAGCCAGCTCGAGTCCAAGCGGGTGCATCTGGCGCACCCCGGTCAATGTCTTGGAAGGAAGCCGCGGACGGATTGTCCTTCAGGAAAGTAGCGAGCGCTGTAAAGTTGTTTTTCAAGCGCAGAAAGGAAAACATAGAGGAGAAAAGATTCTTGTACCTGGTGCACTTACACATGATGTGGGAACGCGTCATGGGCGGCTGGTGGCGGCAAGTGGAGCAGTCTCGTGCGGCGTCCGGATGGAAGCGTTGACGGTAACCGGCTGAGGGCATATGGTCGGTCAGTGAGCGGGCGTGCCGCAAAAACTATCAAGGGTTTCGCGCGATGATGTGGTACGCCGTGACGGTGGAGTGAGTGTGGAGATGAGCTTAGAGAGTCACACACGGAGCAAGAGGGGTTAGCCCTCTGAGAATGATATTATGCCCCTCATCCTATGTGGCTTTATGTACTATGTACTGTGTCTCGGATATCACGAGTACTAGGTCCCTATCGACTGGCTAGGTGACTGACGGGTTGCCGGCCCCTTTCGTCAAAGGGCAACACACGATCGCGGCCAGGCTCCAACAAGATCATTGTAGTAGCTAATGTATTTACCAATTCAATACAACCTATCTTACCATCAGTCTGAGCGCAAACCCGTAATCCTCTCTGGCCTAGAAGATCTTTGATCGCTTCTGATTGACATGGTAATGTTCCATCATGATGGTTCTTTGGTCTAAAATGCCAATGTTAGTTGGTTCGCTAGTTTTGATGTTGACCAATCAACGCACCTTCCGTTAACAATCGACGCGCATCTACACATGGCTCCGATGCTACTACATTATGTCCCCATTTTTGCAAGATATCAGGACGACCTTCGACCTCAAAATATGAGCCACGATAGATCCAGTAGCTTCTTAGATCATTTATCTCATGGTTTATCGGAAGGCCTACTACACAAGTGTTAACTAATCTCGCTGTGTGATGGAGGCTCGCTTTACAGTATGTAACGCGCCCACTGACGAAGTTCATGGCACATTGTCCATCACGTTCATACCAATATCTGGACATCACTACTGGCACACCATAGTTGTTCACGGATGCTCGTCTACAAGCGGAAAAGGACGACACATGGGTACTATTGTCCAACTTTGCTCTCGAACATAATCTACCGGAAAGCCTTGTTGAGACACAGTACTTGTCCGAAATGATAACTGGACTTACCACATATTCTGCGCTTATCTAGTAAATGCCGTGGATCACGGGCCCACTTTGGTCCGCACCCCATCCTTCCACTATTCCAGATGCCAGCACCAATCTGGCCCAATGTTGTTCTGGCATTTTTTGCGTGAACGACAAAGTTTCATAATTTTGGGTTTCCCTTCTATGACATGGATTTTGCGTGGAAAAACACTGTAACGGCTTAAAGAAGACCTCTGACTCATGGCCGCTACAAAGGTGTAAGATACTGGTTTCCATCCTTGACCTTCATCAAGACAATGCAGGGGATTCGAAATCTGTTATGTCCAACTACAGGCAGGCCCTTGATTCCGTATAGGAAAGTCTTGTCAAGACGTGCCACTTACATGAATAATCAAGCTTACCACTAAACCTGGTGTTATCCAGTAAATGCCACCGAGCTTGGGCCCGTTTTCGCCTTCCCATCCATCCACCAATGTATATTTAGCAACAGCCATCAGAATGAAGTTTAGGAAGATAGTTGAGTCACTTCTGCCATGCGCTGCGACATTCAGAATTGACATTGATAAGACAGGTCCTGGCAACGGCAGTTGATATTCCCTGAAACGCAAAGGCTGTGGCGCGCACTTTGATTCAATCTGTCCACTGGTGCTATGGTCAGTTGCCGTCCAACTCAGCTGAGTTACTAAGTTCTGGCTCTGAGCTGATTTGTCCGCATGGCCATCGCCGCGCTCACTGGCACAGTTACCATACCATGCTGCTGGAATAATGCGGGAAGAGACGAGACCTAGCGAGATGATGCGATGGTCGACGTGACGACATAATGCTTATGTCCAATCCCATGCATACTCGGGACTCTAGAACGGAACTTGAGAAATAACTGATCTCTGGCGTTCCTGTAACACCATTGACGAAATTATCTGTCGCTCTGCATGGTGCTTGAAGACGTACTATTAACCCGCAGCTTCAGCGCAACGCGAGAAGAGAAAACTATATAGTCAGATGATCAGATCATTTCCTACGTTATTCGTCATGAGGGGGAAAAGATACAAAAGGAGGATTGATGACAACAAAACCCCAGTTTACGTTCCTCTCGTGTTCTCGATAGAAGGCCTAAGCAATTAATCATTGTTATGTCCCTTGAGTAAGATAGCGTCTTACTCTTTTCCGTCCGAGTCTCTCACAGGTCTCGATTGATTGGTCATTCCAGTCACTCTCGGTAAAGACAAGCGGTTTTGTGGTCTCGTGCTGGATGCAAAACGAAGATGCAAGAATAACAATGCGTTTCACGTTTGGCCTGCGCATCAGAAGGTATCAAAATGACCTTGTTATCAAACGCTTGTGACTAAACGGGAAGAGCGCACTTGTGCGTTCACTGCGCTCTTGACTATTCCGACAATCCCGTTCACGGCAGGTTCAATGAACTACCCCAAATGAGGCGTTTGAAAAGCCCCCAGAGCACTCACTTACCCTTCGGATCGTTGACATCATAATGAAAATGGAGAAGCCGTGTGCTCAATTACCTTGCTTGCAAGGTTTATTGCAGACGTGTCTGAAGCCAGATCGATGGCAGATCGTACACAGATGTAAATATTTTGCGTTCAAATAAGTGTCGTTCATTTAATTTCTGGTTCCGACGCCGAAATGTTTCTCAGCATGCCGATCCGTTTACCCGTCGCCAATGTGTGCCGATCCGTTTTGAGAGTCTGGAGAGCCGTTCACAGTTCAAACGTTCACCCTTCAAGCTTCACTCCATTGCTTAGCGCTGCCTTCATGCGTAGGACGGACGCCCTTGAAATCAGTCGAGTATTGCAAACGTGTCTGCCATAGATATCATCTGTCATGTCACCATTGGACAAAGCAGTGCCACGAGTGTGAGAGGACAGGTAACAGGTTGAACGAGATTCGTAACACCAGTCACGTCCTCGACGCATTTTGCTTGGCAGAGACCGCTTCCTGAAACATTTCGTACGTCGTGTTCACTAGGGTCAAGCAAGCAAGGTTGTTGTCGACGCAGACGACATTTCCGAGTGGCATCCGCTCCTTGAGCCGTCAGATATGAAATAAAATAAATAAGCATAAACACGGACAAAAATCTCCTTTTGTAATATGTCGAACTTGCCACCGTAAGACTTGAACATGTCGACTGAAGAAGCTGGCGGATCTTTCTTTGGAGTGGACAGTCCCGCGAACCACATACTAACCCCTGCTCGAGTAGTATGATGATGGAGGAGGCGATGAAGGTTTAAACCGGCGCCGGTAGTCTATATGTCAGTAAATATCATAGTGGTGGAGTGCAAGATTGTGCGAACTCAAGTTGGAGCAGCGCTGATTAAACATCTGGTGCGGCCGCCGCTCAACCCATTCGCCATGGCTATAGAGCTAGGTGCCACACAGACAACTCGCTTCGAAAAAGTAGCCAGGAGATGACAACCGACGTGACAGCGTCACGAAATAGTAACACGTCCTCAATTTCCTTTCCGGGATATGATGTTTCCAACAACAGAATTACTCCGATCCGGAGCATCGCGTCACATTCGACACAAAGCCTTACCGATGCTTTGGAATACTTGCACTGCTTGTATCACCCACCTGTCAGGGGGTAGTCGTAGACGTCGCCAATCTTCTCAATCATCTGCCGATAGAAATTTTGCAGTTCCTTCTGCAACACAATATGGACATTTGGATCCTTTTGAACGGAATTACACCTAAAGTGGCTAACATCTCTTATCTCTCATCTCCAAGACAAAATACTGCATGTAACGCAGAGACTCTCATCCAACGAGCCGCACTCCTACTTGCACTCTGTTCAGGCACTTCTGCAGCAGGAACATTCTATCGCGACTTTGTATTCACGTCTAGCTACGACCCTTCATGTTCAATTACATTGCATATCAAGGACATACCGCTCAATAATCATGACTACGCGAGCGTCGGCGCCCAGACCTGGGGAGGCGCTTGTGTCCTCTCCGAGTCTATTGTCGATGAACCATGGAAATTTGGCCTCTGTAGCGCACCGAAGGCTATGCTCCTCAGCCAGCCCGTCGCGTCGTACTCTTCTATCCAGGACTCGAAAAAGGTATCCCGATGCCACCCCCTTCGCATCCTCGAACTCGGCGCAGGTACTGGCCTTGTTAGCATAACCATCGGAAAGTTCCTCCAGAGTCTTATAACGGCGCGTTGTTCTCCAACCTTAACTGGTTCCAATGTCGCCTCTCCTCGCTCCTCGCCTCCAGCAGCCCATCTCACTCTTAACGCGATGGAGAAGTTGAACCTCGTGTCATCGACAGTTACCCTCATATCCACGGACCACTATCCTCCCGTCCTCAAAAACCTCGAAGACAACATCGAGGCTAACTTTCCTTCGCCTGACCAGCTTGGCTCGGCCTTGATAACGTCCCACTCCCTAGATTGGGCTTCTTTCTCGTCCATGTACACGTCTCACAATTCACCCTTGCCACCAAAGCCATTCAACGAACCGTTCGATCTCATCTTCGGCGCAGATATTGTCTACGAGCTGGAACACGCGTCGTGGATAAAATCGTGCCTTTCGATTCTCCTCCGGAAACCCATCACGGCTGCAGAACCGACCGCCTTGGTGAATGGCGATGCACAAGTAGATCCTGCTTTTCATCTCGTCATCCCACTTCGTCCCACTCATGTCAAAGAATCGCAAACAGTCGAGTTGACGTTCCCATTCTCGAAGAGCTTTGACGAGATTTCTGGATATGATGATCCCGTCGGGGATGTGCACGGTTCCAGGGACTCTGATAACCTACAGCTGTGTATACTGTCGAAGGAGGTCATCGTCTGTGAGACCGAGGACAGGGGAACGATGTTGAACGAAGACGATAGTGTGGTTTACCAATATTATAAGATAGGTTGGAGCATTTCACGCCAAAATCGACAAAACAGTTTTGCAGGTGAACTGTCGAAAATATCTATATATCTATAATATGATAATTACGATTGTTGTTGTAGACTGAGGCCCGGCGTCAAGTCGGGTAATTTCTATAGATATCATGAGAGGCGTGAATCGAAGACAATAACAATACTGTACAGAAGGAGAAAAAAACCACAAGGCGGGCAATCGCGCTGTTTATAACTGATGACACCACCTGACTTCGAGATCACCATTTTCTATACCTGGGAAAGAGTATAAAAAAAACCGCCTGCACATTGAAGGGGCCGATTAATGCTGACCTTCCGCCGTCAAGCCGGCTAGATCATCGACTGCATCTGTCTCTGCACGATCATTGAGCCCACCCTCGGCCGTGACCTGCCCTACGGTGGTTCCTGCTTCGGCATTTGCAGGTACTTCGGCACGCGCTCCCAATCCATTTCCTTCGGCAGAGTCCATGGTAGGCCGCCTTTTGACCGCTTCGACAAGGGCACGGCGGGCGCTGGCACTCTGTCTTATATACATATGGGCAGCTACGCCATAGGACCTTTTGAGGTTCAAGGGCGAGGCCGAGACGAAGCAGAGGATGGAGACGATGACAAACAAGATGGTACTGAACACGCGCATTTTCAAAAGAGCGTGAGGGCGCAAAGGAGTGTGAGGGTTGGTTTAATTTTATACTTGCAGGCTGCTTGAACGAGAGTGGAGAACACGTGATGGCCAGCACACCCGTTTAAATCCGCAATCAATCATAGTCAGGGTCGGTTCGCTAATCGCTTACGATGATGAGCGAGCACATGTACTTAGCACGAGTATTGACCAATGCTATCGCTTATATGCCGATAATACGCATACCTGCAGGGAAATGTTCGCAATACCTCCTTGGCCACAGAACGACGTTCGAGGAAAGTCATTGAGGACAGGTGGCCATGGCGTCATCATTTGCACTGATCTTGGCGAGTACTTTGTGTCTATACATACATTCTTCATAACTTCCCAATCTCACGGGCCCCTTCTTTCGAAATCGGCCAAAGTATCCTTCACTAGGTCTTCTTTCAACCCCAAAATCTTCTTCTCCTTTGAGGCATCGTACTCTATCATATTCCGCGGTCATTATTCGTACCCGGCTTCCCTGCAGGAAGAACATTGGCAGCATCTGGCTCGTGCGACGGGTTAGGAGACGGTGAGAACGAATTCGCCTCATCGAGCCGTTCTTGCCAAGTGAACCCTCCTGCGAATTGAAGTCGGCAAACCTTCTCCAGAGAAGGGAAGGCAAGATGCCGTTACTCTTTCACCGCTCGCTTCCGACACCAAGAGAGCTTCGGTTAATGGGATAGAGACATCTCGCCAAATATCAGGTATTCGGCGTAACGAAGCAGTTTACCACTCTTTTGTCATTGTACCTCCAAGTGCAGAAGGAGAGGTAAGCGGGCTCAGGAACGGTTAATCACCGATCAAAAGCCTCCAGGCGGAAAGAAACTCACATGCGCATGTGTCAATCACCACGATATAGAGTCATAAACATCCAAATGAACACGTTGCCGGCGTCCACCGAACTCATTCAATAACATCATCATTCCAATTGTTCTCCTCGAAAAAAGAGAGGTTTAGAATCGAACTGTAATATAGCGGCCGTGGATTACAGGTCATGCGACGAGGAGATGGACATACATACCCGTTGCGCTCTTGAGCATGCAAACTTTACCACTTACAGGTTCGTGCCAGACAACAGGTCTTTCGAGCAAGGCCCAGGTGTGGGCATGGTAGTCAAGTGGTGAGAATGCTCTTGGTTTCGATGTCCGTCGTTCAATGGGCCATCCCTTCAATGTTGGGGTGTGTTGCGACATTCCTCTTGTTTCGACGTTATTGTCCATGCCGTAATGGCCTGCCACGCGGAGCGGTGGCTCACCTGAGAAAGGGAATAGGCGGGCCGCCAGCAATAGGCCCACGCTCTTGCGTCATCGCCGCCATCCACCACGACCAGAGTATTCCAGATATTATTTCTGCTAGCACTTTCAACCGTCAAGTCCTCTTTTCCGTCATCTAGCCGAATGAGAGAGGTCGTTCTGAGTTCCAACGCTAAACTCACTCAAGCAGAGATGAGCTGCGATATCGGGAATTCAGATGTCGATGGTATGGATGATTTTTCGAGTCCGGCTCATATATGCGCGCGAAATAGATTAACAGGATTGAAATCTGCAGCTGAAACTTCGTCAAATACTACGAACCTTGTTGCAATCAAGATCCACAACACCTTATCGATGACCTGGTCCACGTCCAGGTGGCGGTGTACACGTAGATTGACTCGATGGCATTAAACGATAGTCTGGATCAGAAGCTTTTGCGTTTCCAAGTCTCCTCGTGGTGGTTTCACACAGCCGCGAAATAGTTGGTCTTTACTTTATTGCAAAAGGAGATAGTGTCGCGCAAAAGTCATGATAGACACTCGGCTTTTCGACTAATTTCTTCTTCTGCGAGGCGCATGAGGTATCCGGGATCATATCAACCACATTTCGACAGGATATCCGGGACGAAAGATTAGTCTGTATGATGTAAAATGAAGTAGTTAATAGACCAGTACAATGTGGCCACTTTACTTGGCTGAAAGGTGTTTCATCCCATGATTGAATATTGATCTGTCGATCCATACGATTTTTTGAACGTCGTCGGTGAGACCAACCTAACTTGAATAGATGTCGTTCAAAATCCTTTGAGTTAGCGTGCACGCCTGGGTGGTGGATGCAGGGTCAGATGATTCTTCCCAGGCGTCGCTGCGCGTACAGTTTGTGACACGTCAATTGGGTCTCGAGACCCGTTCATCCAGGCCATGCGCACGGCCTACCCCCTTCCCTCAGGCCTCTCACCTGAGACGGTCTCAAACACCGCATCGCTCCTACGAATCGTAGCGCTCGCCTTCATCTCTGGAGCCGCCATTGCCTCTCGCTTATTCGCCGTCATCAACTTTGAGAGCGTCATTCACGAATTGTGGGCATTTTCGACCTTGAGTTTTTCGTTGACTGACTTTTTTTCTCCCAAAAGTGACCCGTGGTTTAACTTGTGAGTTGTACATGCGCATATACCTGATGTTGTTGAGCTGGTTCAAATAGCCGCGCAACCAAGGTCCTTGCGAGCGATGGCTTCTATGTGCGTCACATCACATCCAAGTGCTTCATTTATTGAAAATCTAACAAGGAATTCTGGAACTGGTTTGATCCCACTGCATGGTACCCCCTCGGCCGTGTTGTTGGTGGAACCGTGTATCCTGGTTTAATGGCCACGAGTGGTGTCATCTACAACGTGCTCCATGCTTTGAACCTTCCGGTAGACATCCGGAATATTTGTGTTCTTCTCGCTCCTGGATTTAGCGCATTGACTGCTTGGGCAACATACATGTGAGCGCATATATACAAGCGTTTGATGTTGCACCCTCTAAGACGTTGACAGGTTCACCAAAGAAATGAAGGATGAAAGCGCCGGACTTTTAGCGGCCGCTCTGATTGGTATCGTTCCTGGCTACATCTCGCGGTCCGTCGCGGGATCCTACGATAACGAAGCCATAGCCATATTCCTGCTCATGTTCACCTTCTTTTGCTGGATCAAGGCTCTGAAACAAGGGAGTGCATTGTTCGGGACGGTCGCTGCAGTATTCTACTTCTATATGGTAGCTGCTTGGGGTAATTGGAACCCTTGGAAAACCACTCAGTCTTGCTAACCATATTTCCAGGTGGCTACGCATTCATTACGAACATGATTCCGTTGCATGCTCTGGTATTGATGTTGATGGGTCGCTTCTCCAGCCGTTTGTACGTCGCATACTCGTCGTGGTACGCGATTGGGACTCTTGCGAGTATGCAAGTCCCATTCGTCGGATTCCAGCCTGTGAAGACAAGTGAACATATGGCAGCTCTCGGTGCGGTATATCCTTTGCAAACATGGGTATGTACTAACACGCTCATAGGTGTCTTTGGCCTTTTACAAATAGTAGCATTTGCGCAACTCGTACGCTCTCACGTGTCGTCAAAGCAATTCGAGACATTGCTATTCTACTCTGTTATTGCCACTGGAATGCTTGGCGCGCTCGCAATCGTGGTCCTCACCTACAAGGGATGGATCGCACCATGGACAGGTCGCTTTTACTCCCTTTGGGACACTGGATATGCCAAAAAGTATGTTATCCGTCCGTAGGAACCATTGTACTGACGTAGCTGATAGATACATTCCAATCATTGCGTCCGTTTCGGAGCACCAGCCGACCGCCTGGCCATCCTTTTTCATGGATCTTCAGCTCCTCATATTTCTTTTCCCTGCAGGTGTTGCCCTTTGCTTCCGCCAGCTGCATGACGAGCATGTCTTTGTCATCATTTACTCTTTGGTGGCGAGTTACTTTGCGGGGGTTATGGTTCGTCTCATGCTTACGCTCACTCCCGTCGTGTGCATCGCTTCAGCTGTTACCCTCTCCACTCTTCTGGATATCTACATTGACCCTGCTGAACCCGATGCTCCCGAAGAAACTAAGGATTATGGTGGAGGATCTCTATCAAATACAGTAGCACCTGTGGATCCTCCTCCTTCTGCGAAGAAAGCAAAGAAAACAGCACCTGCAGAGCCCTCTACGCCAAAAATCCTTGAACACGTAGCATCAGCCATCAGCCCTGTTCAAGCGTCCAAGAAGTTATCCTCTACAAAATCACGTGGCGTCTTTGGATTCGATTCTCGCCTTGTGATCGTCTTGAACACGATAGGCATGCTTGCCTTTTTCGTCGTCCATTGCACCTGGGTCACGTCAAACGCATATTCTTCGCCTTCGGTCGTTCTAGCTTCGACTAATCCAGATGGTTCACAGCACATCATAGATGACTTCCGGGAAGCATACTACTGGTTGCGTCAGAATACGCCTGAGGATGCGGTTGTGATGAGCTGGTGGGATTATGGTTACCAAATTGCGGGAATGGCTGATCGGACAACCCTGGTTGATAACAATACGTGGAATAACAGTGAGCCTTGGTCAATACCCTCGGGATTTTGAAATACTGAAGGCTCGCAGCTCATATCGCAACTGTGGGCAAGGCTATGTCGAGCGGCGAGGAAGTTGCTTATCCTATCCTGAGAAAACACGATGTCGATTACGTTCTCGTCATCTTTGGTGGCCTTTTGGGATACTCGGGCGACGATATCAACAAGTTCCTGTGGATGGTCCGGATAGCACAGGGTGTCTGGCCCGACGAGATACAGGAAGCCAACTATTTCACTCAGTACGGTGAATATCGGGTCGACGAGCGCGCTTCGACGACGATGAAAAATAGCTTGATGTACAAAATGTCTTTCTACAGGTGCGGCTTATCCTATCCAGACATTTGTTCGCGTTTGATGAGGGCGTCTTAGATTCGCCGAACTCTTCGGAGGAGCCCAAGCAGTTGATAGGGTTCGGCAGCAAAATTTGCCCAAGACGGGTCCGACGTTGGATACCCTTGGTTTGTTCCATTGTTTGCCTGTTAGACGTGGATCACGATAGTTTTTATAGATGAGGCATACACCTCTGAGAACTGGATCGTTCGGATCTACCAAGTCAGGAAAGAGGATAACCTCGGACGGGATCATAAAACTGCGAATGCGTTCGCGCAAGGGAAGAAGCGGAAGCGGAGCAGACCGCAGCAGAGGAGGCGAGCATTATTGTAGATGGATAATGAGAGTAGAGTGTGAGGTGAAAAGATTTACATATGTAGGCCCTATAATATATGCTTTCGCGGTGCCGGATTTACAGTTAGGTGACCCTGGACTGTACGACATAGTGGAACAGTTGAGGCGAGCATTGCCATGGGTTCGGTGAGGGTCCATTTAGGACGGAGTGGAATGGTGGTTGCCCTCTCGGGTTTTTTGTCTGTCTGTCCATTTTACATCTTAGCATCCTGCTTGTTGTCGGAACATGGGGGCCGTTCGACTGCTGCGGTATATGAATGGGTGTTTTCTTGTTCTGTTGCCAGCTTAGCACATGATTTTCTGTTTAATATTATTGCCTAAGACGAGAGTAATCTCATCTTGAGCCTCCCACTATTGTTGCAAGGATGTGACAGTCCAGTCATCCAGCAGACGCGTAACATAATCGACCACACAATAAAAACGTGAGCTTTTTTTTTGGAGTACTACTGGTAGCGGACAGGCTGGCTGTTCATACGGTAGCCATGTCCAACGTTATAAAGTTTACATAGGTATAGATACTGCTATGTGAACCTCTCGGGCTCACCCGGGTCAGCATGACCCCTGGGCAATGCGAATGCCCAATCCATACCGTCGATACTCGCCTTGAGCTTGTTGGTTCCCTCTATAGTTTGGTAGAAATAGTCGTCCTCCTCACCGCCCCCGGGCCTGCAAGAGGAAAAAAAAATTACTGGCATCCTCAGGCCACAACTTGTCTAGATCTAGATACGTACGGATAGATGAGCCCAAATGTATCTTTGTATTCGTTTATGGCTGCCTTTATGAGATCCGGCAAAGGTTCCGAGATTTGAGTCTTTAGGGCCTTGGTAGGGACGCCCATCTTCTTTGTGACCACGTAGTAATGCGTGCACGCCTTGGAACTTCTCGATGATAATTCCATCGCTTTCGCCACCTCCGGCGGGCACTGTACGGTTGCAACTTTGATCAGTTGCTTAATAGTTATTAAGTTCCTGAGCATATGATGGATTGTGCGAAAGTGGAGGACGCGGTATGCGGTTAATTTTCTGACGACGGCCGGGAAACCGCCGAAGTCCTTTTTCAAGTAGTGCATCCACTCAACGTTGTTCTCGACTTTCTCGCCCAGGTTATGCTGGACTGCCCAATAAACGCACTGTTCATCCCGCCGCTATGATCAATGCGAGAAGGAGTGCGACGAAAGAGGGGCTGCGTACGGTTTGACTCAGGTCGCGACGTTGCAGAGGCATCAAAGGGTCCTCGGATGATGTCTAGAAACAATTAAGACATAAGAAAGAAATGTTATTATAGTAACCAGACACTGCACCGAAATGCCAAATTCGCCGTCAATGCCGGAGGTCAAGTTCAGCGGTGCGGCGAATATGGTGGTGATGAGGACGAATAAGGTGACAAATGAAGAGGGGTGCATGATGGAGGAGGGCCAGCCTTGGTCAGCCTGCGTGATGGTTGGGCATTTATACGCACTTTTTGTTCGTGATCAACAGGGGTTGCTTGGAGATGACACGAAAAACAGGCCGGAGCCGGAGGCTCTAAAGCGCTCATCGACATCTCTTGGTGCATCCGCCTGCCCGCACATCGTCTACCATTTACATACCATGCGATTATCCCAACAGATGTGAATGGAATATGAAAGCATAACCTCAGGCTTGTTCTTGGACGCTTACTAATTTGTTCATAGCACAGCTTTCCCGGCGACGACGGGGAGTCTCTCTTTATCGTACTTTACAGTTAATGCCACGTCAACTACTTATCTTGAAGTCGCAGAAAGGCTCAACTACGAACGGGTTCATGACGGTAGGCAGCACGGCGATCGTCGAAGGAACGTTTTCCGCCCAGACGATGAGCTCTTTCCTTATTGCCCACGGCTGGATCATACCGATTTCCAACTTCAAGGAATATCTTTGACAACTCTTTCCTTGCCACCGCCGCACGCGACAACAGTCTACTGCACCACCAGAATGCAGCCGCTCCATTAGGCGACAATGTCCTCTTCAATAGCCGGATGTTGAAGACCACCCCAAGTGAGGTGTATCAGTCCTCGTCGCGAAATCATTTGGCCGGAAACTCATTAAGGCCAAGAAGCTTGTCATCGCTATCCCACGAGTACCCAGCACCCCGAGGAGGAATACTCTCCTCAGCAAATTTATGTCCGTGGGCTACTGTACAGGACTCCTCAGTAACTCAGGCATTCCCGCTGGCCTCACCATCGGCAATATGGATACATCTCAACGCGACAGCCTCCTCACCCTATGTTTTTCAGGCCAACCGCAATCCTTGGTCGACGACTTCAAATATGACACCCCTGGCTCGTGTAACGTGTCTGACGCTAATATCAAGAAACCCGTCGTGGCCGATCATCTCCGCCTCCGAAACGCAGGTCTGAAAACCACGGGTTCAGATTTTGTCGCCTTCCAAAGTCATTTGAAGGTCTTGCCGGGTGATATTTGAGACGGCTTCTACGACGGCTTCAATGCAATGCAGGGCGCAGTACCTGGTACAACGGAGCATCACTGGTGACCCAGGACTCGTTGCTCATCTGGAATTTTACAGAGGCACTGCTCCCGCAGATTATGGGGTCCCCGAGCATAAGTAGGCCAACATAATAGGATAAAGTTGTTACTGATCTAACGAATTGCAAGCCTGGTTCAGTCACTATGCGACGTGCATCAATCACCGGTTCAAGCGTTCACCTCTGCGAGATACGGCTTGTTACCATCAGACCAGGACCCCGGTCCGGACTCGCCTGAGTCTCCAAGGGGTAGGTACCCTGACAGTACGCAGGCATCCGAACTGAGGTGGGTGCTGGTTGGACGCAGTTCAGTCATTGTGTGACGTGGACGCGCATCAATCATCGGTTTAATCATCGGTTCAAACATTCACCGCTGCCAGATATGGCATATAATCATCAGTCCAGGACCCCCTCCCGCCCGGACTCGCTTGAATCTCCAAAGGAATACCCTGGGATGAAAACATCAATCTCTGATTAATATGTAACAACTGGGCCACCACCACATCCATACATGGGAATACTACGTTATGTAATCAGTAACCTCGGAAATGATAAAATATCACCTCTCAGATCTCAGCGGTCCAGTTGAACTCATTGGGCCGGTCCCAGAATTATGCGTCTCTATTCCATCACCTCCGCCCTCCTTCTCTGCTTCTCCACCGCCCTCCTATGCGCATCGCAAGAAACCGCGGACGCCATCACTCATCTCCGCAGGCCTCTCAACGAGAGCGACTCACTCATTCCGGATATCGAGCGACGACATTTGTTTTCGCGGGCAGACAAGGTAAAGCACCGCCCCCGATCCACTCGGCCCACCGGCGCGTTCATGGGATTTAAGTTAATGTGATATATAGGGCAAAGGCAAATCCACCAAGAAGGGGCGTGTACAGACCGCCTGGGATGAGCGGGGGGCTAAGATCGGCAGTGGCAAATTTGGCGCTGTGTATATAGTCAAGGGTAAGTTCCCCGTCGACCACGACGGCCACAAACGAGTCAGGGCCGTCATCAAAGAGCTGGAAGTGAAGACAGACTTGAGCATAAAGTGCTACGAGTTCGAGGTGATGTACCTCAAGGGCGTCAATCAGCTGCTGGCGCACGGGCGGCGTGGGCACTTCCGGTATATCGTGATGCCGTACTTGGGTATGTCGTTCCAGATGGCGCTCCTTGATGGCTTTCCAGCGCTTCGCCCCGGTAAAATGCTCGAGCTGGGGCGCGAATTGGCCGACTACTACGAGGAAAGGTACGGAATTAGGCATTTGTGAGTGTTCGCTTGGTACGCTAGCGATTTCGTTCGTGAGTGACTGACCTCTTCCCAAGGGATCCCCATTGGGAGAATATAGTGTATGAGAAGTCCAAGTCCGGAATGTTGCACGGAGTCGTCAGTTGGGTGTTTGCGCCACTTCGGTCAAAACTATGGGAGCAGCACATACTTAGGAACTGGAAGGGGTATCTCGTCGATTGGGGGCTTGCAAAGTTTAAATCACAGCCCGATATTAAGCCATACTTGGAGCCCTTCCCGGTCCACCAAAAGTCACCAGCCTCTGCGCAATGAGAATCCTCTTATTTTTGCTCATATCATGCTAGGCTCATCTTACATTCGTTTTCCCAACACTGGCGAGAACGTTCTTGTCGATTGAAAACAATGACAACAATTGAAAGAATCTGTGATATACGTGGTGACGCGGCGAAATTCTTCGCCTTTGTCTTTCGTTCGAGCGCACGAGAGGAGCGAAGCTCGTCTCGAGGCAAGACCAATCAAACGATTACCTCTCCCGTGGGAGCTACCGATGGTTTAATGCAAGTTGAGTGTTGACCTTGAGAGCAAATTTTGTAAAAGACATTTATGGAAAGGTAATTCAAGTCCGACAGCAGTGGCAGGCGCCCAACACGATTGATCACAGACTTTTGCAGTACTACTGATAGTGGACTGGCTGGCTGTTTCTACGGTAGCAATGTCCAGCGTTCAAACATTGACAAGCGTAGGTATAGATCCTACACAAAAATCTCGGGCTCACCCGGATCAGGATGATGCACGGGCTTTGCGAATGCCCAATTAACACCGACTATCTTCGCCTCGAGCTCTTTATTTACCTGTGTAAATCGGGACCGGTAGACGTAGTCGTCATCATCATCGTCACTCCTACAAGAGGGAGAAAAATTACTGGCATCCTCAAGCCACAACTTGTCTAGATACGCACGGAAAGATGAGCTGGAATTTTTCCTGATATTCGCGTCTAGCCTTTTCTCTGAGATTTGACAGAGGCTCCGAGATTCTATGATTTTTCAGTTCCCTGGCAGGGACGCCCATGAACTTTGTGACCACGTAGTATTCAGTCCACTGGATGTAACCCTCCGACGACTTCGGGGAGTCTACGGATGCAAATTTGATTAATTGACCAATAGTTATTAGGTTGCTCAACATCATCTCGATTGTGTGCTGTTCTAGAGGGGAGCGTGCTGTCATTTTTTTGAGGGTGGCCCAGGAGCCGCGGAATTTCTTTTTCAAGTCGTACGCAATGTTGTCTTGGATAGTTGCATGGTCCGCTTTCAATTCCTGGACTACCGAGTAGACGCTCTCTTCATCCTGCCGCCATGATTAATACAAGAAGAAGTGTGACGAAGAGGGACTGCGTACGGTTTGACTTCCGTCGCGACGCTGCGGAGGCATCGAAGGATCCTGCAATAATATCTGGAAACGATCAAGACATAAGAAAGAAATATTATTTTAGTAACCAGACACTGCACCGAAATGTCCGATTCGCCGTCAATGCCAATGGTCAAGTTGAGCGGTGCGGCGAATATAGTGGTGATGAGGACGAATAAGGTGACAAATGAAGAGGGGCGCATGATGGAGGAGTTGCGAAGGGCCAGCCTTGCTGAGCCTGCGTAATGGTTGGTCATTTATACATACGTGCTCAACAAGGGGTGAAACCTCGATTTTGAATCCGTGATTGATGACGGAGTCCTCACCTCCATGGCACGGCAGGAATGATGTCTCAGCGTGAGTCGACCCACCAGCGTCGCCGGGTTGGTTTTGGCCTTTCCTATCATTTCCCCGTAGAGCACCAGACGCCCTGACAACAGCGACCAACTTGAGAGCTCTCCCGCTTGACTGTCGACATACTGGCCTGAGCAATATTGCATTTACTGACAATGTGGAACGGATGGATGCAATAACGGTCACGGTTCCACCCTTCGTGGCGGACTGTCCGTTGGACGATCGTCACTCCCTCTGTGTAGTGCTGCGGTGATGCTCGGTTTCCAGCCAATTTTACTGCGATGTGTTGCCAGTTTCCTTGGGCTCAGAGTTTTTCTCCTTGGGGAATTAACTTGCTCTACAATCAAATCCTTCAAACCCGAAGTTGCGAGCACACCTGTTGCCTTCACACATCGGCTAGGGTTCTGTGTGTTGGGGATGACGGATCGACGGACGAGAGCGCGTGAGCGCGCGCCGAAGAAGAGACGGGCTACGAGGGATGATGGGACGAGGGAGACAGCACCCGAGTGATGTAGGAGGAAGGGATTGGAAAGATGGATGATGAAGTATATTCAATGCGAGAGCGCCTGACATCAATACGAGGCACCGTCAATTGCACGGCCTCGTCAATTTCATATTTTATTTTGTATTTATACTACCTATGTACTCGGGTTCCTGCAGGCCCTACTGTTCAAATTGGTCATCGTCTACAGTCGACTCTGCAATAACCCATACCTGTAACAACCCACATCGCTTCTTGACCTCTTACCACCACCATCTAACCGTTTTCCCACGGTCTGGTAGTGGTACCTGGGCATCGTTGTCTGCGCTAGACGGCATAGTAGCAAGTCTTTCACGGTTTCTCTTCTGCGCCTTGAGCTTGCTCGGCATCTTCTCCTTCCCCCCTCTCTTGCTTCTAGCGATTTCTCTTTTCCTCCCCCTCTTCCCCTGTGACCTAGCGTGTTTTCCTTGGTCATGGAGCGCCGCTCTCCCCACCCCTCCTCTTCTCCCACCTGCCCTGCTCCCCCTGCTGTTACACTGGGTGCCGACAAAAGCAACACCTCCAACATGCCCACGAAGTATACCCTTTCTGACATGGGCTACTTCTTCAACTCTCTCTTTCTACAAGACGACATCTTACGCGGTCCCATCTCTGACAGGCCTGCACCTGAACTTGCCTCCATAGCTTTGGCACACCTCACTTCTCCATGCGCTATTTGTTTCAAAACTCGCTTCGTTTCCAATTGCTTGCATTTCGGCACATGCCATTGTTGTGGCCAGCACCGCATGTCCTCCGCGTGCTCCCACCCACTTTTTGTCCGCGCCGAGATGCCCCTTACTGTTCTCGAGCCCCTCGAGGACGAAGTGCTTCATTTCAAAGAAATGCACTGTCCGGCGCCGGCAAACCCCCGTACTCCCAGGTTTTCGGGCAACTCTGCACATGGTGTAAACAGCCCCACTCTTTCTGACTTTGGCTCCCTCCCAGCCGCCCCACCAGGTCTTTCCCTTGATACCCAGCCTCCGTCTGGAGACTCACAGGCTGGCCCCCCTGCCCTTGGTGCGGTAGCGCCCCTGGACAGCTCCCAATGTGGGGGCTTGCCAGTGGACCCACCGCCGACATTCCCGATGTTGGATACAGGGAACGACAATGATGATGTCTTCCGATCTGCTCCACCCTCTCGCGCTGTCTCACGCGTGTCCCAGAAGACACATGCACCCTTGCAAACACCTAAACACTCTGGGCGTATTCCCTCTCAGGCTCACAAGCTGGTCCATCATCCGTATGTTCTGGAGGCAGGGCTCCGGCCTTGGAGCCTCCACTGCCGGCTCGACAAGTTGGTTCAAGATGTCTTGGTCCCGGCATCGCAAGAGTTGTTCGACGATCCTGCTGTGTGGTGCCTACTCAAACAGTTTATCGGCCCTGTCACGAGGATGCGCTATGATGATATGAAGGAGGCTTTGCAGGCTGCCCCCCTTGCTCCGTGCTCCTTATGCGGCCATTTCTGTTTTTTGTCGAAGGACTGCACCCACATTGGGCATTGCTCCTTGTGTGGCCACATGCGTGGCCGAGACAGCTGCTCCCACGAGTTCATTGAGGCCATACAAGACCCAGCACACTTTACGTCCCGTGTCGCTGCCCAGATGGTGGTCTGCGCTATTGAACAAGAACTGCTGCACTGCCTTCCCCCGGACGACGACGAGTCTGATGCAGGTGATGCTGACATGCAGCTGGAGGCCGATGAGCATAAACGCCCCCCGCTTGCCCACCCGCGGCCCCATCGCCCGTCTCCGGCCCCTCGCTCCCTGCCCACTGGGAGACTGGCCGTGGAAAAGACACCTCGAGGCCCCACTAGAGCTCCCACGCAGGCGGTCCCATCTTTGGTCTTGCCTACTCCTTATTCAAGCTCCCGCCCTCCTGTGCAGGGAACCCCCCCGCCTCTTCCCACTCCGGACTTCCTGCGGACGCTACTGCACAACCCACCCTCCTGTCGTGCGTGGCTCCAACTGTGGACACCTCTCCCTTTCTTGGCTGTCCCCGAGAAGTTTCACGGGAAACTACAATTTTTCCATGACCAGTGCCTGCGAGTCGTACAAGATCACAATGCCAAAGCTGCCAAAGCGGCCCAACAAACCTCCTCGGCTACGGCACTCTTCAACGCAATCACCAAGGCTCCCCTTAACGCAAACCACAATTGCTACTCTGCGTTGGCAGAACCGGCACCTATACAACCCCAGCGGGCTCTATCCCTGCCCTGTCCGGCCCCCACTGTAGGGCCGGCACTCGACCTACATGCGCCTTCTTTTCTGCGCACAGTCCCTTCAAACTACGACGCTGCTGCCACGTGGCTGTCAGCACATCAGCAACGGTCTTTGGAAGACCTGACGGCCGCACAGCGCACTCGTTTCAACAGCATCATGGCACGCTGCCGAGAGGAGGTAGCCAAACGTCCTGCCCCACCCTGGAAGGGCAAGAACCCCAACGCCACCCCAATCTCTGCGGCCGACAAGTCCTTAGCGGTCATTGCTACCATTACGGCCATGAAGCCAAACACAGCCATGGACACAGGGTCCGACGCTCAGGGCCCAGCCCCACCCGTCACCACACAAGGCCTGGCAGAATCTGTACATGCCCCGCCCCCCCAGCCAACCACACCCACGAGCTCCAACCAACCAACCCCGCCTCCGGCACCACCGTCCCTCAAGGAGATGACCGAGGCCTGGAATGAAGGAGCTCAATGCCTGTCGTCAAAAATTGCTTCTGCCTTTGTCCCCACCGAAGGGGGATGGTTTGTCTCAGACGAGGACAGACGAGAGTTTGACACTGGCTTTTTCGAGCCAGCGGTCATCAACCTCCAGAAGGGTTTCCTCAACCCTCTCCCACTCTCAGTCAGGAAACTGATACCGCTGGAGGACCCCGCTACAGTTCAAACTTTCAGTGCCACCTACCAGAACACCCCGAAATCTGCACACCTCACGGCCGCCCTCATGCTCCTCGCTATGGAAGGCCTGTCTGACGCCGACCGGGCTCACTTCCCGGTCAATCAACTTCGCAACATTGCCGCCCCCTCGCGGCCCTCCAACAATGCTTTTGGCACGGTGCGCCTAGCCCCACCTAAATGCTTGAACCTCCCCACTGGACCCCCTGCAATTGCGGCCCCCCCGGCTCGTACTAAAGCACCGCCAGCCCAGTCGGGAAAAGGCAAGCCTACACCGGGACAGACTCCTCTCACAGCAGACGCTGTATGATGCACCATGGACCTCGCCACGGTCATCTCTTCCAATAGTGGCATCCCCATGTCAGACGCCATCAATGCTGCCTTTCACACGCTCTCGAAGGCTAGAGTCACTGCCTCACCATCCTCCACCTCGACCTCGTCCTCACCACGCTGATCCTTCGCGGCTGCTGCCACCTCCGCCACTTCTGCCCCTAAGCAAGGGCCCACATCCTGCTCCCCATCCATTGCCTCTGGTACTGAGGGTCAGTGGTGCGATGCTAGGAAGGAAAAGTGCACGGCACGAGGCACTCAACCTAACGTCTTCATTTACCACCCGCCAACGTCAGTATCAATTGAGTCACGCCCTCCCCCTTCCGAGATGAGGGATGCCCTGCACGGCTTCCTCCTAGGCCAGCAGGATTATGATGACGCCTTCCATGGCGATTTCCCGAATGAAGTCCTCGGTGTACAATGGGCCCAACGCGACAACATTGTCACGGTGTGCCATGGCGCCATCTCTGAACATCAATGACGAGTACTTCTCTGAGCCCATGCTTCCCTCGTTCGGGCAGATGCCAACATCCAACATGTCATGAATCATCCTACGACCTCCTGCCTTACATTCTGTTCAGTCCCGACCCGTGATCACAACGGTCGTCTTTACACGCCTGAGGACATACTCGTGGACCTACACGCACACTCCGCATGGACCGACATGCAATTCTTTGGGCTCCCACGATGGATCAAGGCCTGCACCTTACTGGAACTGGGTGCCTCGGGCACCATTCTAGTGGAAATACAAGACTTTAAATCCAGCGCAAACGCCGACGTCCTCAAAGGCACTATCGTCACAATCCATGGCCGTCGTGTGAAGTGTATGAAGTGGATGTTCAAGGACGCCCTCCCTCAATGCATGACTTGCAGCCGCTGGGGCCATCCGTCTGTCATCTGCAAAGCCAATTTGGATACTTGCTCTAAGTGCGTGGGCCCCCACCCTTCAGCCCAACACCAGCAATACTGCGGCCCATGCAATGCGGGTGCTGGTGTCTGTCAAATTCATATTTGCGTTAATTGTGTTGGCACTAAAAACCCTTACCACCGCGCTACTGACAAGGGCTGTCCCTTCTTCCTAACTTGCAATAATGGCAACCAGATATGTGCCCTTTACAAGGCCACTGCCCCAAAGAGAAAAAACGGTGGCTCTATACTGAAATCCAGGCCCTACAGAAGAAGCGCAGCAAGGACCCCATGAACCCGGCAGCCCCCACAGGCCCCCGGCGCATCACGCTTATCGTCCCTCCACCACCTCCCCAGGTCAAACCCCCCCCGTGGGTCGCATTGACAAAGTCCTCGATGAGGAGGACCTGGCACATGCCCTTGACTTATACAGAGACGGCGATCCTGCCGATAATGCCTACGCTCTATGATTGGATTCGCCCACTCCCTTTGTTTTCTTTTTGTCAACGTCCAACGTTCTTTCCAGACACCCTCTGCTTTACTCGACAAAATGCAAACTGATATTGATATCGTGTTTGTCCAGGAATCCCCTATCCGCGACCTGCGGAGGACCACATCTAGCACCCGACTGGATGGCAACCTCCTACGTGGTGGTCCTGTGCATCCGGCATGGGTCACCATCAAAGGTTTCCGTGACATACATCCTACCTTGCAGGTTTCAGTCTATTTGCACCGTACTTGCATCAACACGATCTACCACCTATCGGTTAACACGCTTCTCTTTCAAGACCCAAACATCATTTATTTCACCCTTACGAGACCATCAGATGGGTTGATGCACTCTTTTATTAACGTTTACAGAAACCCAGCCTCTTGGCGCATGCTGGACGCTTTACTGACTCATCTTGACAGCATTTTGAACCTTGTGGTCCTTCAAGGTGACTTTAATCTTCATTCATCGGCATGGGACGACTCGGTTACGCGGGACAACCCCCAGGCTGGTGACTTCTTGGCAGCATGCTCCCTAGCAGGATTGCAGTGTGTGAACGACCACGCCGTCCCTTTGTGGTACCGGCGTGGGGCCACACCACAGGTCCTGGATCTGGTGTGGGTCTCTTCAGAGATCTGCGCCGATACCCAATTTTTGGACTTGGCCTTTGCTGGTCCTCTTTCTGATCACTGTCGCCTCATTTTGACCTTTACAGCCAACGATTCGGATCTGGACACCCGGCGACCTCCATATATCCCGGCAGATTCCGAGACAGAGACAGCGTTCATCCTCAAGTGCATGGCCATTGATTTCAACACAGGGACAGCACAACAGAGGTGTGACGCCCTTTACGCAGGGCTGCTACATGCGTGGAACATGTTTGCTCGCTCCCCTAAACCCAACAGCAAGCCGAACAGGTGGTTCTCCCATGAATGCCACCTTGCCCTTGAAGCCATTGACCTCGACCCCACCCCCGGCAATCGCGCCCGTTTCGCTGCCGCCTGTCACAAAGCCAAGCGCAAATTTTTTGATGAAAAAATCGACCAACTCTGTGCCGACAGGGACCCTTGGAGTTGCCTCGCCTGGACAAAGGAGCGCTCACTGCCTCGTTTTCCCCGCGTTGCCATCGACAGTGTCCCTGTCAAGACTTTACCAGATCTTTGGGCCGCTGCCCACGATCAGTTCGTTGGACAACAAGCCCTGTGCCCCCCAAATTGGGACTTCATTCATGCTCTCCTAAATTGGCCAGAATGCTTTTGGCACCCTTTCTCTCTCTACGAGACACGCGAAGCCGCCCAGACATGCAGCAATAGCTCCACTCCCGGCCCAGACCACATCTCCTGGCGCATCGTTAAAGCTTGTCTGCAGGACACCGCCTTTGCACAATCACTCGTCGCACTGTATAATGTCATTTACGACTCGCACCATTGGCCTACACAGTTCAAGGAATCTTCAACGGTTATCATCCTGAAACCTAAATGAGACGACTACACACAGATGAAGAACTACCGCCCCATTGCCCTCCTCAATTGCTTTGGCAAATTGTTGATGAAGATCATCGCTCTACGCATGCAGTTGGATGCCATTAGCCAGGACCTTCTTCACCCGTTACAGTTTGGTGGTCTCAAGCACCGCTCTACTACTGATGCCAGCTTATTTTTAGTCAATTGGATACAGCAAGCTCGTGATGCAGGAAAGTTCACATCCTGTCTAGCTATTGACGCCGCACAATACTTTCCATCCATACAAAAGGAAGTCCTTCTGGTCATGCTACACAAGCAAGGTTTCCTGGAAGCACTGCTGAGTCTCCTTGCTTCATACTACTCTGACTGGCTCACCTCTTTCGTTTGGGGATGTGCCTCCTCCAACCCGATGCCGGCAGGATCAGGGGCTCCCCAGGGCTGCCCGGGCTCCCCAATCATATCCAATTTGTATGTCGCACTGCTCCTTTGGGCTCATTTCCCTTTGTCGACCATGTCACATATGGCGGTCCCTTCATACATCAATGACTACGCTTTTGTGTGGTCAGACACTTCCTTGGACCGGAATCTGCAGGCCCTCGAAAACACATACGAGTTTGCCGCGAAAATCTTCAGCTACATTGGCATTGTTTTTGAACCTTCCAAGATGGAACTTATCACCTTCGCACCCTTCAAAAAGCTGACCGCCACAGCCTCCAACAGGCGGCGCCACCTCAGACACACAATCGTGCGCTCTATTGATCACACTCAAGATGCCTGCATTGCGTCCTCTCCCATTTTGCTCTGCAACCCAGACGGCTCAATCACGGTCATTCAACCCCGAATGATTTGGAGATATTTAGGTTTTTTTTTCGATTCTAAGTTGTCCTTTGATTACCATGTACAGTTTTACACTAACAAGGCTCTGTCTTCTACCAGCGCTTTATGCATGATTGGGAACGCGGTCCGTGGCCTCCCAGTCTCCAGGCAGCTTCAAATTGTCAAGTCTTGCGTTTGGCCCCTGCTTGCATACGGCCTCCCCCTCTGGTATCATATGGGCGGCAAAGGTGTCCAGCATCATCTTCACAAAATGCAGAAGGCTCAACAAGCAGCGGCACTATGGGCCTCTGGGGCTTTTTGCACTACACCATTGGGCTCTCTCGAATTTTTGTTGGGTTTGCCCCCCGTCCACATCACATGCAATCTCTTGCTCCACCGAGCCGCGGTCCGCCTCAGTACGTTAGACACCAAGCACCCGCTCCAAATAGTGGCCCCCTTCGTCACCCTTCCGGTCCATGCTCACTCCCGCGTGCGGAACTCAAGGCTTCCCAGCAACCCGTTCTTGGCTTTTGCCACTCTGGGCCGAACGCTGGATGAACCTTTTGCACCCACGAATCCGGAGAACATCCGAGGACTTCGCCTCAGAGACCTTTACGAGGGCACGCAAATCCACTTCACACATTTTGACCACCCCCCATGGGGGTGAGGAATCACAGTGGCAACTGTGGTTCTCCGATTTGTTAGACACCCTCGCCGGTTGGCACTCCTCCCCGGATTTTTACACTCACAGCCACGGACAGCTCCTATGCTGCCGGCATTGGCGTTGTGGGTTTTGTTACCCCTCATGTTACAGATGCCCGCCGGGTTCCCGCTTCTTCATATGGGACTGAAACTCAAGCACTTGAAATGCTCACAAGACACCTTGTGGCATCTCGCGCAGTCGGACACCATGTGGTCCTAGTCGACAATCAAGCGGCCGCCTTGGGCGTCTTCAACACTGACCTCGTCGATGGACAACACGTCGCCCTCCACTTCTCTGCCTCCATCCGCGCCTGGCTCGACGCTGACCAGTGCAACACTCTCACTATCTCATGGTGTTCAAGTCACCAAGGAATTCCAGAGAATGAGGCAGTAGATCAACTTGTAGGTGCCTACCAGAGTACCGCAGTCCAACCTTTCTTGACCCAGTGCGCTGAACAACAGTGCTTCAAGCGCATGGCGGGCACACATTGGCAACTTATGTGGGCCTCCCAATCATACAGAGGCAACAACCTTCTATGTTTCCACAGCTCTAGACGCACCGCTGTCCCGTCTCTTGGCGCCGCTAGGAAGCGTTTTGTCAAGAAGTGCGAAGATGACCCAGCTCTCTTTTCACGCTTTGTCTGAGTCGCCTCAGGCCATATGCCCTCTGCCGACTATTGACGCTGCCCACGACTGCACAACCTGCCGACACAATCCACCCATGACCCGTTCCCACATCCTGTGTAAGTGCATACGGTATAAGAACCTTTTTCCATCTCTTTTTTCTTTTTTGCGTTTGAAAAACAATTTCATAGCCCTAATTGCTTTTCTGAAAGACAACCCCTCAGCGGGATCTTTCCAAGATATTGACACAGGCGCGCCAGATGCACCTGACTGGACTTGAGTCGGCTTCTGTCGACTTTTCCACAACTAGAATTTCTTTACATCGTACGTAAACTCTCCTGTAGCACGGTCTTCCTTTTGATACCTCTATGAGCGGGCCTCTTTGGCTCCATTGTCCATCCCGTCATGTAGTCTACTTAGCCTCATGTCTTCTTAACCAATACATATCTCCATTCAAAAAAAAAAAAAAAAACCTGTAACAACCCATATTTTGTATTATGTAATAACCCATGAGTTTTGGCATCCACCAATTTGGTTTGCAGGAGAAACCCATAACTCTGCAGTACTCCATAACCCATGGCAAAATCAAGTATCATAACCCATACTTTGACACATCCTATGACAAAAAATTATGTTTTACATAGCTATTAACCTCAAATAGTATAGTCAATGGCTTATTAGCGAGCTCTGGTGTGTACCTAGAGTGACAAAAGCTCCGGGATCCAGGCATAGGTGCTACGTGTAATCATCTATACATGAAAGAAAACCCCATAGACCTGCTTAAAGCAGGTCTTGCAAAGCTCAAAAATGAAGTCAGAATCAAGAAAGACAACATTCTTGCATGCCTCTGTAATCATGAGAAAATTACACCCAAGGAGGAGAATGGTTGGATAATGATGCCAACCTGGTTGATGAGGATACAGTTGTTGACATGATGGAAACAGCTGTTGAAACGGATGTAATCCATTACATACACAATGTGTTCCGCACCATGGGAAACATCTCGGATCTATCTGATCTTATCTAATCTGTCTTATAATCAATGTTTATACATGTGGACATAATTATAGAGTTCACTGCTATTTGATGCTTTCAGGTACTGGTAGGTTCTGTGCCTGGTATGCATTTGTTTGACTGCTGAATGATTCTAGTGCTGTCCTTCCAATGGTACATGTTCACTACCCATTGTAGAGTTTTGCAGCATGGCAATATGTCTATTTGTATCTGCAGATTGACATGTCAGACCCCTCTGAAACAATCTACATGCATGGTGTCAATCCCCAGATGCAAACTATACATGATGTGACGATCCTGGCAGTAGACTTACTTACATTGATTGGGAGCTATTCTACTCTATGATACACAACAACCAAAATATACATGACAGGAACAACAGGGAAGAAAAAGTTCGGCCAGTCAGGAACCTGGTTTATAAAGAAGCAACATAATTGTTAGGCAGCCAAACAAATATCTGAAAAGGGAAAGAAGACTTCCATATGGCAGCGGTGTTGTAAATGAACAGCCAAAATACGTGATCTACTCAAAAAAGGAAAGGAGGAACTCATCCATCAACGGTGATCTTATGTAACTATTTGGTACCCTAACAATAACCCAGGGACAATATAAGCCAGTGCATGGAGGGGGAGCATCTTTCTTTCCCCCCATCATGTTCCCTAGTGTCTGTGTTCCTCCTGCTGTCATGCCACCTGCCCACCTTTATATCTATTTGTATATGTATACTAGACTGTTTTAGCTACACAAAGTTTGGGTGCATGACCTAGCATCCCAATAGGCAAACATCTGGTGCCAACCACATACTTATTCTGGCCATGTCACCTTTTGGGCATGCCATTGGCCAATCAGGACCATGACCTAAATAGGCAAATGTCAGGGTTGGATAGCCACATGGTTAACCATTTATGGGCACACACCATTGGTATGCCCATGTTGTTCTATTTGGTATCTACACTCAGGTCCACCTCACCTTTTGGGGCACACTGCTGGCCAAGTTGGGCATGTGACCTAATAGGCCTAAATATCAAACAGCATTCTATTATATGGCAATTTAGTCACAGAAATATTGTTGCCATGAACATGGTGGATAAATCTGTCCTCTCATGCATTACTTTCTCAAACAGCCCATGACCAACTCATCCTCTGTGATTGGTATGCCCATGTTGTTCTATTTGGTATCTATACTCATGTTCATGTCACCTTTTGGGCATGCCATCAGAAAGTCCAGTGCATGACCTAAAAGGCTATGTGTTCTTCTATTTGTACATGTATACTGTGTTTAGGTAAACAAAGTTGGGTAGCATCCCAATAGGCCCAGGTGGCAACCAAAATAGGCAAGTATCTGGCATACGTGTTGCATCACATTGCAAGTCATGCTAGGGTATCTTTTATGCATGCAAATGTTTTGAACAGTGGTATCTAAATGGCAAGGTATGATCTATCTAGCCAAGCTTTGTTACTTGTTCTAACAGTTGGTTCAAGGAATCAACGTCCAGCCATCTTAGCTCATAGATATTGGAGCTGAATAGATTCTCCAATTTGGCCAAAAGCTCCTTCTCACCTTCAGTCAGCCCTGGGGAGCACTTAATCAGTCACTTGAAACAGTCTTTTACACACCTGTATTGTGTGTGATGGTTCTTGAATGTGGTGAGTTTAATACCTGATCCTTTAGTTGCAAAGAATAACACTATGTCTGCCATAGATATGTTCAGATCATAGGCCATTTTGATTTTATCTGCCATGCCAATACGCCCTTTGAATGGGATCTGTAATTCCTTGCAAACATGGGCAACTAGTTGTGCATGGATGAAGATTGAAGAACCTCTTGAGGGTCCCCACTGGGCATCAACCACATGCTTCTGAAATATAATCATCACCTTATCTTCAATATACTTGCTCAAGAAATTGAAGATTCTATCGCTCAATGAAGGATCACTCGACAAACATACTGTATGTTTGTTGGCAGGTTTTGTCCCATGAACAGACGCCAGTATTGATGGCTGCCCAACATACAGTGAGTCTGCCATTGTACAGGAAGCTAGCAACAAATCTCACCAGACACTCAATGTACAGACAGTATAGAGGTGTTCCTGATGGAACTCATGCCTTGTTCAGGATGTGGATTGTCTCAGGACATTCCACATTGCATTCTTCCAATTTCACCCAACTTACTTGGTCTAGAGTACCTAGAATGTGGTACTCAAAGGCCCAGTCTCCCTGTGCCTGAGCCAAATCTTTGATGGGAACTGGTACTTTCACAGTTCCAACTAGAGCCTCTTCTTGAGGAACCTGTCGTAAATCACACATTAAGGCACTCACGTCGGCAGAGCAGTGTTGAATAACATCAGCAAAAACTGAACTGGTTAATTAGACTAATTTTAAGTTCATTAGCTGGAAAACCTTTAAATTAGAATAGCTGTAGATGACCACACCTCATTAACCATTAACCAGCTTTTAACCCAATTAACTTAATCCTGGCAGGCAGACCACATCCATGCACACTTGAAATAAACCAGATATTAATGAATATATTAAACCAAACTTAAGATTTACGATATAGACTGAGAGGGGGTTCAACACAATAAAGTAGAGTAATTGAAGTCACTAATCAACAAGAAAGTTTCTTGATAATCCAAAAAGGGAGGAAATGGCATTCCATTTTCGAACCCCTGGTCATACAATATTTAGTCACTGAGTACGAGTAGATATTGGTGCATTACATTCTCAAACCATTGACAGTTTATCAATGTCTGTAATGTGTTCTTTATTTATGACATTGTCCATGGACTGGATAGCAGTTTTGTGCCTAAAGGCTTAGATTAGCAAACAGTGAGTGATGCAAAAAATATGATACACGATGCCAATCAGAATAAGCAGTGGAGGAGAGAATGATAAACCTTATCATTTTCACCCATATCTCCTCTAAATGGTCTATGTGATCTCGATATACATCAGCATATACATTTGTTGTAAAATGGGCTGGAACTTGAACACCTGTTTCCCATTCTTTAAGTGATGCAAAAACCTGCCAACAACATTGGAGAGACCAGTAATGAGTAGAGAAGGGAACTTACAGCGTTGCCGCAAGTGCAATCATTGGCGGTGCCAATTCATACTTATCTTCATCACCAAATTTGTATCAGTCGCAAAATGTTTGGACAATGGAGCTGGTTCCTCCAAACAGGTCATCATGCAATGTCCCTATTATTGCTTTGTGCTCATATGGTTTGTCACGTTCATATCCCTGACCCTGTATGCATAGTATGAGAAATATGAAGGTACTTGGTAATGCCACTCACATTCATTGCCACTGGATATATATACTGTTTCCTCCAGAATAATTCCCATACATACTTGTCACATTCCATATGGATATCGTACCACATGTGTGTATTGCGGACAGCTGCCATCTTTGTATTTCCTCGAAGGATACTGATATGAGGGTCAAGCTGATAGTAGGAATCATTAGCCCAACCTAACCAAACATCAAATAAACTTACTAGTGCTGTCGATATGTGCATGACATATTGGTCATCATGGGTGAATCGATCCAAAAATTTTGCATATCTTTCTTTAGCATTGTAACTACATGCGGTCAATTCACAACTTTTTTTGAGAGTGCTTCAATTCCATTTGCAATGCTCAAGCAAGGTTGGGAAGGCATGAGTAAACTGAACCCGTTCTTCAACCATTTTCAAAGCCCTACGAATGATAAGTTTGAGCTCAATATGTTGCGCACTCAATGTAATCTCCTTTGCATTTGGTGCCATCATCACATTTGTATATGTTGGCCATTCCGGCAAAGCCATAACACCCTGGTACGGTCATCACCTTGGGTACAACAGATGAATAATTGTAGCTTACAGTATGCAAATCCATGGCTGATGTGTTATCAAGAACCTCTGTCTTTCATCAGTTATGGATGCATGTTCAGTGCATTTTGCTCACCTTTCTTGACCAGTTTACCACCCACTGTGGGTGATTCCATTTCCTCATTGTCATCATCCATCTCTATTGGTGCCCCATGTATGACAAATCTGGAGGGTTTCACCATGGTTGGATGATCCTCATTGACCCAGGTAGGTCGCTGCATGGACATCACGGCCAAATATTTACAAAAAAAGGAAATATGATGAGCCTCAGCTGCTTGCTGCTTCTCAATGGCCGTAGATGGAATGGCTACTTCATCCTCATCACTGGGTATTCCATTTTCCCCCTTGGAACCTTCATTGCTCCTGAGCAATGAGTTGCTTTCTTCCTCCAGGAATGGATTGCTATCCTTGTCTAGCTGAGGAGTGAATTACATGGTACAAGATCCAGTAGTCAGGCTCACCTTGGTACGTATGACCTGCCTTGTGTTGGACAGAGATGGCAGCATGGATGTGATGCTTTTGCTTCAGTTTCTTGGAGGCACGAGGAACAGGGACAGAGACTGCTTCTCCATCAGCCTCGTCATCAATGGCAGTCTAAGCCCAAGGTGCACAGTGTCAGTTTCTCTGGTGCACAAGGACCAACATCAACTTACCCTCAAGGTTGCAGAGACAGCTGTCCGTGCATGAGACTGCTTTGCCTTCTGAGGCGCCTGAGGAACATGGTTGGACACACCTTCTGCTGTCTAGGCACGAGGCACTTGGGCATCAGCGGCTTGAGCACATGAGGAACATGGATGGCTTACCATCAGATTGGTGGTCTGTGTAAGGACTTACATAAATGCATGGATCTGACGCTAAAGCCTCTGCGCCAAAACGACGCAATGTTCAGTACGACTGAACATCTGGATCCACATATATATAGAGATGTATGCCCAACCCCAGAGCACGTGCGCCTCAACCTCCGGGAGCGCCACTTGCGTGCGCTCAACTGGGGAGTGGTTGCGCCAACTCCTGGTGATTGTAACAGTCTGGCCACAAGGCCACTTTGCCTTCTGGGGTGCATGAGGAATGGGGATGGAGATGGCATCTCCAGGCATCTGGTCATCCAATGGTGTGCTAGGAGTGGGCCAATTTGGCATCTGTGGCACATGAAGGAATGGATTTGCCATGAGGCACTTGGGCATCAGCGGCTTGAGTGCATAGGGAACATGGATAGCTTACTGTCTGATTTACTGTCCGGGCATGAGGCCACTTTACCTTCTGGGGCACATGAGAAACGGGGATGGTGATCTCTTCTTCATCCATCTCATCATCACCTAAGGGAATTGAGACCTCTTCTCCATCTGTCTCATTATCATCTAGTATGTGTGAGCATGGGAAGAAGAGAGAGTGGGAGGACACACCATAAGCATCAACAACACATTGAACTATAAGTGAGCCAAATGTGAGCAAACATAATCAAAGTCCATGCACAGCGTTAAACAATGATGCATGTGCAATTCTGATGCATGCACCCTTCTGTCTCTTACTTCCCACCACCTTAGATGTTGGAGCAGTCATTGTTGCTGCCGCTCTCTTGCGCGACCCTCTGGGTACAAATTGTTTTCATACTATCCAAAGGTAAGCCAAATCATTGGCTTCAAATTAGTGCTTACCAGGATTGTTCAAGGCATCAGCCTTAGCACATCTAGGACCTAGAATACCAACATCGGGTTGAGAGTGAGTGGCCATACTGCCTTTGTCAACAGTGGGGAGCGAACAAGCAGCTGCAATGCCATGGTCAACACTGGGTTGAGAACAAGGAGCTGAATCACGTAAGTTGTCAGTTGTTCTCAAGATTTGTAGGCATGGCACTTACCAATGTCAAGTGCCTTGCCACTGGCTCCCAGCTTGGAGTGAGCAGCTCCATCTTTGTTGACACTGGGGTGAGAACCAGCAGGCATGCCGCATTTATCAAGGCGCGGCTGAGAATCAGTGGGCGCATGGCGTTTGTTGGGGCGAGGCTGAGACGCAGTGGCCTCACTGATGTGATCAACACCAGACTTGCGAGCTGAGTGGTTTGGCATAAGTAGGTAAGGTGAGATGTCTATGAAGGTCAGATGAGGTGCAATTCCTGGTTTTATAGTGGTTTTAGGTCCCACCCCACCACAAATGAGTCAGCACTGACAGACTAATCAAATTGGATTTGAATGGTGATGCTCACCATACGTGTTGCGGCTTACAGGTTGGAAGCATGCCGATGCCCACTGTATGGATTTGAATGGTGATGCTCACCGTACGTGTTGCGGCTTACAGGTTGGAAGCATGCCGATGCCCACTGTACACATCATGGCTCAATGGTTCCAACAGGTTGGAGGGACAGTGAGTATGATAAGCTTGGCATTTACTGGCTTTGGACTAAACCGTTGATGATCCCAGCTGGCATTGACAATGCCAACACTCACCATACATCTCATGGCTCAACAGTTCAACAGGTTGGAAGGACGGTGAGTATGATAAACTCAGTGTTTACTGGCTTTGGACTAACCCACCAGCTGGCATTGACAATGCCGATATCTGCCATACATCTCATGGCTCAACAGTTCAACCAGTTGGAAGGACGGTGAGTACGATAATCTCCGTGTTTACTTCCTTTGGACTAACTCAGCTGATGTTAACGAATTTAAGTAGCCATTGGAACAGGCTGGTTGGATGGTGAGTGCATTGGTATTTGGCATATACGTGCAAGGACTAGTTTATCAACAGTTTAAACTCAATTTTCTTAGGGCCGCTGCTAGTGCATACCTGTATTTGTTGGCACACACCTCTGGAAATCACGTGTATTTTCTTGCTTTATTTGGTCAAAATTTACGGAGACAGGGCACTGCTGTGCAACCCTACAATGGTACTCTGTCCAGGCTGCAATCACGAGTTCAGCACTTCTGGATACACAGCCCATGTCACTCTCACCACCACAACAGCAGTTTTCAGGGAAGCTTTCTACCAACAGCTGGCTGAGGTTGATGGCGACCATCTTATGGAATCAATTGCCAAACCTCAGGAATTCAAAGGAGACTTTTTTGGACAATATAGCGAGAGCGATTGGGAATGGCCCAATGATGATGAAGTAAATGGTGTGTATTGGCGTTACATTCAAATGTAAATAAACCTTTGCTCCTCAGCAGGAAGTGTGCCAGATGATAGCACAGCAGATCTCATTGATGATGGTGATGATGCCAATGATGGCAGTGAAGTGGCTGTGAGCTTGCCCAAGCTATCAGCCGAAATTGATGACATTGAGACTTTCCCGGGGATGGCTGCAGGAGTGCCAATTGAGGCGGTCACCACTTTGCAATCCAACTTTGGTTCATATCAGCAGCAACTTGACAACAATTTGGAGTACGTGCCTTTTGGGTCAAGACTAGAGTGGGAAATAGCCAGATGGGTGAAGATGCATGGACCTTCTTCATCGGCAGTCACCGAGTTACTACAAATTGAGGGAGTAAGTTTTGGCATCGTCATTTATATCCATCCTTGCTAACATATGTATAGTTAGTTGATTCATTGGGTTTATCCTATAAGAATATATGAGAACTGAATGTCTTGATTGATAAACTACCAGAGCGGCCCTGTTTTTTGCCGTCATGACCTCAAGATCAGCAACGAGGTAGTGGCTATGTACTCACGTGATATACTACAATGTATTCGTGCTCTATATAGCAACCCCAATTTTGCAGCACATTTGATTCACAAACCAGAACGCCATTTCAAGCAAATAGGTGACCAACAGGTATGCGTCTATCATGAAATGCATATGGGTACATGGTGGTGGAAAGTCCAGGTTAGCACAGAATAATATGGTTCCTTTGCTAGCTGACTGGTGCATTCAGGCAATTCACAAAGCATGTAAACCTGGAGCCTTGATTGTTCCCCTTATCATAGCATCAGATCGTACCCAAACAACACAGTTCAGTGGAAAGACAGCATATCCAGTATACCTGACAATCGGTAACTTGCCCAAAGACATTAGGCAAAAGCCTTTGCGACAAGGCCAGGTTTTGCTCACATATCTCCCAACCTCAAAACTTAAAATGATCACCAATCAAGCCTCATAACAACACACACTCATGAACATTTTCCATAGGTGTATACAACACCTTCTGGCTCCTATCACTGAAGCTGGAATCCATGGAGTACTGATGAGTGATGGAGTTGGCAATGTTCAGCGTGTCCATCCCATCCTTGCTGTATATGTTGGCAATTATCCCGAGCAGATTTTGGTTACAGGTGTTAAGACCAGGGAATGCCCCAAATGCAATGTTCCACACACACAATTAGGCAACTCCCTGGTACAGTCCAAGGCCCAAGATCTCGCCACCATTTGCACTGCACTATCACAAGTGACTGGCCCCTGGCAAGATTTTCGAATTGCATGTGAACAGGCCCACATCAAACCGATACCCCACCCTTTCTGGGAAACATTACCCTTTGTTGACATTTTCCAATCCATCACACCTGACGTTCTTCACCAGCTACACCAAGGCATTTTCAAACATCTAGTTTCTTGGCTAGTACAAGCATATGGTGCCTCCGAAATTGACATCCGCTGCCAGTGGCTGATACCAAACCATGTTCGTATTTTCACTGGAGGTATTAGCAGCCTATCACATCTTACTGGGAAGGAGCATGGCCAAATTGCTTGCATCATACTCAGAGTTATTGCTGACATGTGGCTACCTGGCGGATTGGATCCAGCACAACTGACGCATGCTGTTCATATGCTGCTTGACTTCATGTACCTTGCTCAGCTTCCAGTAATCACAAATGATCACCTCAGTCTGATGATGAAGGTTTTGGACATATTTCACAGGAACAAAAGCATCTTTGTTGATCTTGAAGTCCATGAAAACTTCAATATACCCAAACTACATTCCTGTACACACTATACCAAATCTATCAGGCTTTTTGGGACTACCGACAACTACAGCACACAAAGCATGGAACAGCTACACATCGATTTTGCTAAGGAAGCATATCAAGCCACAAATACTTGAGATGAATATCCACAAATGACGATGTGGCTCAAGCGGCAGGAAAAGATTATGCACCATGAACGATACATAGAGTGGTGATGCCAAAATCAGCTTTTGCCACCCCCAAATTGGCCACCAAAACCATGCCTGACATCTCATCACTACATCAAGATGAACAAGCCCACTGTCCAATCCGTTGCTGTTGAGGATGTCATATCACGCTATGGTGCCACATTCTTCCGCAGTGCTTTGGCTAGGTTCATAGTCATATGGTGCAATCCACAAATTACGTTCAATTGCCTTGAATAGATGATTCTTGACATCCACTTTCCCTTTATAAATATCTCAGCCTTTCATCGCATTTGTTTCAGAGATAAATATGCTGACAAACCTGTTACCATAGATTCAATACACGTCCAGCCCGAGCGGAAAGACAAGAAGGGTAGGTTATGTCGAAACTCTGATAGTTATTATAATAGTTACATTAGATTAGTTACATTCATTACAATAACTAATGTAATGAATATCTTATCTAATATCTTATATAATAAGAATAACTATTATTAGTGTTTCATATTTAATCATAATAGCTTACATAACATTACCACGTGTTTTGTGACACATGTCACAACATGTCACAGCCATGTGACAGTAGTGTGACAGAAGTCACGCTTATGTGACAAAGTGACGTGACAAAGTGACGTGACAAGTCACAGGAGTGACATGACTCATCCTATGACATCACTGATAGTCATAAATGACTCATATGACTCATATGACTCATAATACGTCATATAGAACATTATGATGTCATATAGAATGTTATGGAATATCTATTAATAAAAATGACTCATATAGAAGGATATGATGTCATAAAGAACATCTTAGAAGGAATATTAATAGATAAAGACTCAGAATGACTCATTAGCGGTACCGGTATTATGTAATAGGTAGATTACACTGTACTTAGGTTAGGGTTTATGAAAGATATATAAGGAGGGCATTCTGAGCAACTATCCCCTCAGTTTTACAACTAACATTAGTACTACTAAGGCAGCACTACAAAAATGTAAGTATAATTGAAACCTTACTTAGTCAGTGCATGCGCTGCTGTTCTTGTTTCAATAGGTTATGGGCCCCGGCAACTGCCTTCAAAAAACACTCTATTGGAAAGGGTGTTATATGTCTAGAAGGGTAGTAGTGTATAAATGTAGTAGATAGTGTTTTTGCGTTTGTGTGTGATCGACTGACATCTAAGATCTCCAAAAATATCCGTTCTAAAGATATGGCTGATGGCCCTCTATCAATAGAACAGATGAGATCTAATAGTCGATTGTGTGATCTGTGTTTGACATTTTCTCTCACGCCTACGAATGATGCTAACCCAATCATGGATAAATGATCGCTTAATGGTAGCAGGGATACCATTTCTGTCACACTTGTGACAGACTATCTGGGAAGATAGATTAAACATCTGGTGTCACACATCGGAGTCGTGCGTTGTTGGAAACAACGAAATCAAAATTCTCCCAGGATCGATGGATCTTAAAACACGTTGTGGTTTTGTCACACCACTACTAAAAAAGACACGGATTTTGGGCGCTTTATGCGGATAACAGGGCCAATCCCCTGTAAAGGCTTCACGCACCCCCAATTGCCCGTTACGTTATTGCATATATCATAATGACCGTTTTTGTCGGTCTTCTTATTTTTTATTATTTAATGTTTGTATAAAGGTCATGCTGAGGCGGACTTCCGCCATACACGCAGACTATTGTTGGGCAGATGACTAGCACCCCAACTAGATTAGGACGTCTGAGGATGTCACTTACACAGATACATACACACATACATACATACATACATACATACATACATACTAGTTTGTACGCAGGGAATTTGAAGGAGCCCTGGTACAAGATTGGCATACAACATCCATACAATGAGTTGTTTGCGTTGCCGAACAAGTCCATGACATATTGTTTCAAAAATAGCACAGCCTGATAAGCACCTTTTTCTCATGTATCATTTGGGAAATAAAGAATTAGGCTAATATTTCTATTTTTAGAAACAAACCAATATGTCTCAAGTTTACCACATCGGTCCCCTTTTCTACCAAATCAACATTATCGAGTATCTCGATAAGGCCATTGGCAAAACCGGATTTATCAACTCTGGCATCATCGCTCGAGTTTTGATCAATAATAGGAAATTGACTAAGCAGGATGTCCTGGACATCATCAGAAAGTTTGAAGAGGATGACATGTTCAGATGCGATCCGTATGGTCGCCTCGCTCGCATCGTCTATATGGCACATGCCTGTGCTAGCTATAATTGTAATAACGGCACCCCTGATGTCAACGATCAATATCCGCCAGTTCGGGCTTTCAATTGCCCAGCATCTCAGATCCATCTTGCGTCGCACCTGCACACATTCAGCTTTATTTATGATTGTTACCTAACTGAGGAAGTTAGGAGCTGAAAGAGTCTGACGAAGTCTCAGATGTGCATGAAGGCAAACGACTATGGTATTCATACCTGATGAAGTCTATGTACGAGTGAGTACAGGATATATAATATAAGTTCATATAACATACCTCAGACGTGCACGAAGGCAAACGACTGAGGTTACGAGGACAGAGTACTGGAATATATATTCTACAGTCCAATATGATGTGGCCGGTGCCTAACTGGCCTGGATATTTGGTAACAGCTCGAGAAAAGAGACCTACAAGGTAAGTAAAGTATCAAACGCATACGGTATATAAACAAAAGACTGATACATATCTTGACAATAAGCTTTAGGCTGTTGATTGCGGGCGGCACGGTATCACGAGGCGGCGGTGACGTTGAACGGCTTGGATCATGCGCGCTTGTAGTTCCAACACTCCCCCTCAAGCTGGGAGGAGTCCGAGACGGGCGGCAAAGTGTTTGACCTTTGCGGAGGGCAATGCTTTGGTCATCGCGTCGGCGATCATCTTGTCAGTAGGGCAGTAGGTGATGTGGAGGGATCCTTGTTCAACGATCCATCGTAGAAAATGAAACCGTATGTTGATGTGTTTCGTGCGTGTGTGGTACTGATGGTCCTTTGTAAGTTCGATTGCGGATTGGTTGTCGCAGAAGAGTACGGTGGGCGCGAGGTTGAGTTTGAAGAGTTGGGAGACGAGGGAGCGCAGCCAGAGTGCTTCCTTTGCTGCGTGAGTCGCGGCCACGTATTCCGACTCAGTTGTTGATAACAAAACAATTTCCTGGCATTTAGCAGACCACGAGACGGCTCCTCCATTGATAAGAGAGGCGTACCCGGAAATTGCTCGCCTGTCCTCTCCAACACTTCCGTCTGCATCCATGTATCCAGTCAGTGGCTGCGTGCCAGCGCCATATGTAAGCCACAAGCCCATTGTACCCTTGAAGTACTGATAAAGCTTCTTCACAGCGCTCCAATGTGCAGGGCCGGGGTTACCAGAGTAGCGGGAAACGGTCTGGACTGTGTAGGCTGTGTCGGGCCGAGTTCCTATCATTGCGTACATGGCTGATCCAACAGCCTCGTGGTAGGGCACGTTGCGCATGGCAGCGTAATCGGCTGGGGTCGACGGTGATTGGGTAGTTGTCAAGCAAGTGTTTACGTCCATGGGAATGGAGACAGGCTTGAGGTCTTCCAAGCCATATCGACGGATAATTGAGTCAATGTATGAATGCTGTGATAGGGAAATGGTACGTCGTGAGCGGTCTCGCCGAATCTCAATACCAAGTAACCAGTGCAACTCGCCCAGATCCGTTATCTCCACATGTTTGGCAACGCCGGCTTTCAGGTTCGACACGAGGCGGATGGTAGTCGCCGCGATGGTGCAATCGTCAATGTGTACGAGCACGATCGTCAAATCGCCATTCTTGTCGTGCTTGTAGAAAACCGCCATGTCAAAATCACAGCGCACAAAACCTAATACGCCCATGATCTCGCACAATCGTTGATACCAGCAATGGCCTGACTGTTTCAAGCCATACAAGGTCTTCTTCAGCATGCACACGAGGGTTGATGGACCGGGGGAATGGTAACCAGGCGGCTGCCGCATATAAATGCGCTTGCGAGAGGTGAGTTCCCCATTCAAATACGCACCCTTTATATTGATTTGATGTAGTTCCATATCCCTTTCAGCGGCTAGAGCAAGAACGGCCCTTATTGATGCAAGACGTGCGACTGGTGCAAAGGTGTCGAAGTAGTCGACGCCTGGTACCTGGGAGAAGCCCTGCACAACCAGACAAGCTTTGTAGCGTACAATATTCCCTGCTGCATCCTTCTTGGCTCGGAAAACCCACTTTGTTCCTGCCTTGTCAAGCATGTCCAGTTCTTCGTTTATTGCAGTTTCCCATAACGGCCAGTCGGTGCGGCACTTGGCGTCAGCAAGGTTTCGAGGCTCAAGTGCCTCGGTGTCACTCATCTCTGCAGATAACGAGTAACCGTCAAAACTTTCAGCGGTCATTGTGAACTCAGCTTGTCCCTCCCCCTCAAGCACGGCATTCTCAATGCGTGGAGGCCCCTCGGCAATCTCTGGCACTGGCAGTGAGAGTTGGACGCCTTGGGGAATCTGGGAAGCGGATGAACGAAGCGAGGTAACAGCTTGCCCCTCAATTATGTCGAGTACGTGCTGACTTGGCTTTCTAATTCGCTTGTTAGGCACTTCTGGCTCGGGAGCAGGATCTGGCAGCACGGGAGGATTGTCTGGAGCAGCTGGAGGTGGAGGTATCTCGGTGTGAGGCTCGGGTAGTGGTTCGACAATTTTTGAAGTGGATGGCGCGTCGACTTGCGGGATGGTGATATCTTCATCCTCCCCCTCATTCCGCACAGTGGACAAAGGTCGGTAATATATGTTCCGCTCAACAGAGACCTTTTGCTTATCCAGCCAATAGATTCGCGCTGATGAGCAGTCACTGGCTGTGACTGTGTAGAAGATCCGCTTCCGATCCGCTTTCCTGCACTTTCCGCTTCCAATCTGCGCTTTCCGCTCTCTTTCCACTCTTTCCCGCGCTTTTCCGCACTTTGCGATCCGCTTCCAATCCGCTCTTTCCCGTGCTTTTCCGCACTCTGCAATCCACTTCCGATCCGCTCTATCCGCTCTTTCCCGCGCTACAGGAATGCAAGTCCGCTCTCTGCACAGCCACTTCCTCAATAGGCAACTCTGCTTTCCGGGGCTCGCAATCGAGATCCAAACCCACGATCAAGGGATAAAGGCAAATCCCCATCCAGAACAAAGGAAGGAAAACTTCACGGAAAATCATCGATCATCAATATCAAGCTTGGATTTGGACAGGAGGAGAAAATATCACAGAGTCCTTCGTACTGATAGAGCCAAAAATGTATATAAAGCCTCGTAGTTATCTTGTCAAAATAATATACCATCCTACCCCAATATCATATATAACATAATCTCGCTCCCATGCAATAAGCTCTTTTCCGTTGCACGCGCACTCTTGCTCTCTTGTCACACTTGTCACGCGCTCTACCCACACACCATCCGCTATTCGACGCAGTCACGTCACACGCCATTGCTGTTACTCCCGTCACATCACAGCCACACTTGCGCTCCGCTCCGCGTGCGTTCTGTCACAAGTCACAGCCACACTTGCGTTCCGCTCCACGCACGTTCTGTCACTAGGTCACACGTCACATCCGCACTTCGCATTTCCGCTCCGCACGCGTTTTTACGCATCCCTGGTTGGCAACGTCGGGACACTTCAACTAGCTCACACAAACCCCCCCTGTCTACACAGCTGCCTAGCAGTGTAGAGTCGTATTATATTGCTGCCCCAGTGAGGCTAATTGAAGCATTTCTCCGTCCAATCCACCAGAGGCACTGCCACACAAACAACAACAAAGTTATGTTCCCCAATTCCGCACCTGTTTTCAGCATGCCTATTAGTGATGAACATTGCGCACCGAAATTCAACCCTTGAGCGGTTCCGGACTATTCCGACAGCTAGAGGACATGATGGAGCGGTCACAATGTCAGTGACGAAATAATGATGAAGATGTACGCAAATCGTTACCTACCACTCGAGGCCCAAAGACTAGTGTACGACATTCCGCAATGGGACGATGATTCCGCTATGCGGATTTCAGACAAGCAATTATACAGGTATACGAGGACGAGCAGTCTGCTCAGACACCGCGAGTTACAGCTTCCACAACCGCAACACCACTTGCAGAACAGGAGATGCCCACCGCGGGAAAAATCTGAAACATCGCCCAATCGCACGACGCACCTCAGCAGCACCTATGAAATTGGTCACGGAGCTTTGGAATGGTCAGCGGAAGAGGATGCAATTGCGAAAGAAGTAGGAAGAATACAGCGGACACTTTTGGCACTGCGGAAACAGCAAGGGCTTGCATGCATCAGGTTTGCAGTTGCACCCACAATTGCAGTCATCTCCGCACTTGGAACATCAGTAGATGGGGTAATAGTGCAACTATCTAGCATCGATCCTGCAGTCGCAAGTTCAATTTTGAGCAAGGAAGCTGCGGAATACATGGCGGAAAACCTTGATGAACTCGTAGTGAACGCTGCACCCGCAACGACCGCAGCCTTTGTATCTGAGGCAGTAACCAACGGATGTACGTCCATTGTGCTCGGTGATTTCATGAGCAGCTTCGTGGTCAACGACCCTCGCAATTCCGCTTCCACTCGCAAAACAGCGTCGCACGCATCCCCCACCGTTCCCATGTCCACAAGTACCTCATCGGATTTGCAACAGCGCACCGCGGATTCTGTTACGCTCAGCGTACCTAGGTGCAACATTGACACTAACGAAAGTTTTTCTGCTCCCGCACTTCACACATGCAACGGAAACCCGCTATCCGCAATGAGCACAGCCACCAACATCAGAACAATCACGCACTGGATTACGTCGAATCCGCAACAGTTCCCGCCCAGTCGTCCCGATCTGCATTCGCCTCCTTCACCCGCGTCGCATCCGCGCTCGTCACGGCTAACAAGCCCTCACCCAACGTCAACGACAGTCCCAGCCTTGCATGTACAACCACCAAATCTCCAAACCGCTCCAATCCCGCGCGATGTTAGATTCAGATCCGAGCTCGCTACTCGCACTTGTGTCAACAACACCACATTCGTCCCGCTTGCGTCATATGCGACAAGCGCAGCCACCGATGGCAAAATGACCGCGCACCGGATCTCGTCAGATCCGCTGACGTTCCCGCATCCGTTCTGTCTTCCACACTCGCACTCGCTTCTTCCACTGCCACCGTCACCTACGCAACTGCCAAGTCATCACCCATCCGCCACAACAGTCACAGCCTTGCCCGTACCGCCGTCAAATTTCCAAAGCGCTCCAGTTTTGCGCAAAGATAAGGTGACATCCGACGATGATAAAGCCGCGCCCACTATCCTTTCTCGCAATAACAACACTGAAACCGCCCAGCGCGAACCATTAGAGACCAACGCAGCAACGGATGTCAAAACGATCACGCACTGGCTTTCATTAGATCCGCAACAGTTTCCGCCCAGTCGTCCCGATCCGCGTTCGCCTCCATCACCCGCGGCGCATCCACTCTCGTCTCGTTTAACAAATCCGCACCCAATGCCAATGACAGTCGCACCCTTGCACGTACCGCTGCCAAGTCTCCACACCACACCATTTCCGTACGACATTGCGATCGGATCCGCGCACACTACTCACTCTCGCGACGATGACACTGAAACAGTCCAGCACGCACCATCAGAGACCAGCGCAGCCCCAGATGTCAAAGTGATCTCGCACCGGCTTTCGTCGGACCCGCTAAATTTCCCACCCGGACTTGTACAGCCGCGTTCGCATTCTTCACACCCATCGCATCCGCTCTCATCCCTTTCACCTTTGTCGTCCGCTAAGCTGCCAACAATCACGCTCGAATTCACTCGAATTCCATCTGATGACATCAAATGCAAGCCTACTACTCGTTCTCGCACCAACGACATCAAAGCCGCGCCCCTCGCTTGCTCTCACGATGACGACACGGAAACCGCCCAGCGCGCACCAGCAGAGACCAGCGTAGCCACGGAGGACAAATCAATTACGCACCGGCTTTCGTCGGATCCGCTAAAGTTCCCGCCCGGACTCAACTTCATACTTTCCCTTATCCGTCACATCCACTCTCGCGTACGTCACCTATGCAAACAAGTCCGCACCACACCGCTCCAGTTCCGCACGACGCGGCGGTAATACGACTCTACACTGCTAAGGCAGCTGTGTAGACAGGGGGGTTTTGTGTGAGCTAGTTGAAGTGTCCCGACGTTGCCAACCAGAGGGATGCGTAAAAACGCGTGCGGAGCGGAAATGCGAAGTGCGGATGTGACGTGTGACCTAGTGACAGAACGCGCGCGGAGCGGAACGCAAGTGTGGCTGTGACTTGTGACCTAGTGACAGAACGCGCGCGGAGCGGAACGCAAGTGTGGCTGTGACGCGACGGAGTAACAGCAATGGCGTGTGACGTGACTGCGTCGAATAGCGGACGGCGCGTGACAAGTGTGACAAAAAGCGACAGAGGGAATAGGCTCGTAACGGGAAAAGAGCTTATCGCATGGGAATGATATTATGTGCGTGATATGATATTGGGAGTAGGATGGTATATTATTTGACAAGATAACTACGAGGCTTTATATACATTTTTGGCTCTATCAGTACGAAGGAACTCTGCGATATTTTCACCTCCTGTCCAAATCCGGCTTTGGTATTGATGATCGATGATTTTCCGTGAAGTTTTCCTCCCTTTGTTCTAGATGGGGATTTGCCTTTATCCCTTGATCGTGCATTTGGATCTCGATTGTGGGCTTCGGAAAGCGGAGTTGCCTATTGAGGAAGTGGCTGTGCAGAGAGCGGACAGGCATTCCTGTAGCGCGGGAAAGAGCGGATCGCAAATGTCGGAAGTGCGGAAAAGCGCGTGAAAGAGCGAAAGAGAGCGGAAGGCGCGGGAAAGAGCGGATCGCAAATGTCGGAAGTGCGGAAAAGCACAGATCGGAAGCGGAAAGCGCGGGAAAGCGGATCGGAAGCAGATCTTCTACACAGTCACAGCCAGTGACTGCTCATCATCTCCCCGGTACTTGAAAAATTGACCGCCCTCGGTCAACTGCTGTTGCTGGGAGTGTTTTGTACCTGTTGAGTAGCTGTTGCGAACGTCGCTAGATCGGATGTTGCCGAGGAGTAGGCAGAACATGTGGTGGGGGTGCTAACGAAGGTGCGGATGGAGGGCGCGTGAACAGATCGTCGAAGGTGGCTGGACTGGGCGCGGCGGCAAACGAGGTGGGCGAGCGAGGTGCGTTGAGCGTACAACGTATGGTGGGTGATCGGTGGCGTCTGGATGCGTGAACGGATCGTCGCCTGCGGCTGAACGGAAGGGAAGGCGTGGGCAGTCGTTCTGAACGGCCGAGGCATTGACTATCGCTGGATGGGCTTTGACGGACGGCGCAGCTGATTGAAGACGTGAACATCGGTGGGCATCGGAATTAGCGTTACAAGACCAGTGGTGCTAAAGGTAAGCGAGGCGGAGATGGCGGAAAACGAAGGCGTGGGCTTGTCAACGAGGTGCGACAACGGAGGCGTGTAAGGCGATACAGCATGGGTGTTGGTAACCGAGACGTAGGCAAAGGTAATGTTGAAGGCTGATACTGGCGGTTGATGGCTAGCGGCGGGAGTCGGGGAACGGGTATAAGCTTGACGGAGCGTGAGGACAACGAGTCGATTTGTTTGACGTTCTCCGTATTTTATTTTTGGCGGCGTAGGGAATGGAACAGTTTTGCGACGAGCGTCGCTGGACTTGTGTGGGCGTCGTCGTCGCGAGGTGGTGGCTCCGGATCCGGTGTGCGTCGGTGCGTGCCGTCTTCATCGTCCTCTATCCCCACTTCCTCCTCTCCGCTAATCTCCTTCTCTTCCTCTCCTCTATACTCCTTTTCGTCGGCCAATACGATTGTCGAGAATGTGGGGCTGCGGGAATCTACTGAGGGCGAGGGCGAACGTACGTTGGAACTTGATCCTTCTTGCTTTATCGATGGGCGCTGCGGTGACGAATACGTTGACGTAATAAAAACTTGCGACGGTGTTCTTGAACTTGCGCGACTTGTTGAACTTGGCGTAGGACTTGCTTGAGACGATGGCTTTGAAAAACTTGGACAACTTGACTTATAACTTAACTTGATGGATGAAAAGGACTGGGATCGAGACTTGACTGACGTAGCGTCAGGGGCTGTAGCTGAGGGTGCGAGTGGGATCGGTTCGGAGTCGTTGACGCGAGAGTGAATCGCGGGCGCGGATTGACCTTCGTCGGATGGAATTGGAGCGGCTTCGGGCGTGATTATTGACTGCTTAGCGGCCGATGAAGGTGGCGGAAGCGTGAACGGATGCGGACCAGGCGAGAACATTGGTGGATTTGACGAAATCCGGTGCGCGATCGTCTTGACATTGGTGGCTGCGCTTGCCGCTGATGATGCGAGTGGGACAGTTTCATCGTCGTCGTCGCAAGAACAAGTAGTGGGCGCAGATTGATCATCGTCGGATGCGACCGTAGCGTCGTGCGGAACTGGAGCGGTGTGGTGCGGACTTGTTCGCATAGGTGACGGACGCGAGAGAGGATGTGGAAGTCCGGTTGAGAAATTTGGCGCGGTAACCGAGATCGGACTTGGTGGAGTATTCGACGTGGTGGACTCTTCTTCTGTATGCTCGATCGTGACATGGGCAGTGCGGATTGATGACGCCATGGCGAACGACGGAGGTGACGGCGAGAGCGGATGCGACGAGTGTGCAGAAGGCGAGCGCGGCTGTACAAGTCCGGGCGGGAACTTTAGCGGATCCGACAAAAGCTGGTGCGTGATTGTTTTGACATCCGTGGCTGCGCTGGTCTCTGATGGTGTATGCTGGGCAGTGTCCATGTCGTTGGTGCGAGAGCGAGCAGCGGGCGCGGATTCGGGCTTGACCGTAGCGTCGTGCGGAACTGGAGCGGTTTCGAGCTTGATTGTTGACTGTTTAACGGACGGTGAAGGTGGCGGCAAGAGCGGGTGCGACGGATGCGAAGGGAGCGAAAGCGGAAGTATGAGTCCGGGCGGGCACTTTAGCGGATCCGACGACAGCCGGTGCGTATTGGTTTGTCCTCCGTGGCTGCACTGTTCTCTGCTGGTGCGCGCTGGGCGGTTTCCATGTCGTTGGTGCGAAAGCGAGCAGCGGGCGCGGATTGATCACCGTCGGATGCAATTGGAGCGGTTAGGAGCGTTGGCGCGAGAGCGTGCAGAGCTGGGACAGTCATGTACGATGGGTGCCGACTTGTTAGTCGTGACGAGAGCGGATGCGCCGCGGGTGAAGTATGCGAACGCGGATGGGGACGACTAAGCGGATCTGACAAAATCCGGTGCGCGGTTATTTTGCCATCGGTAGCTGCGCTGGTCGCATATGACATGCGTAGTATATATTCAACGTCGTTTGCGCGAGAGCGGGTAGCGGGAGCGGTTTGATCATCGTCGGATGTCACCTTATCTTCGCGCGAAACTGGAGCGCTTTGGAAATTTGACGGCGGTACGGGCAAGGCTGTGACTGTCGTGGCGGATGGGTGATGACTTGGCAGTTGCGTAGGTGACGGTGGCGGTGGAAGAAGCGAGTGCGAGTGTGGAAGACAGAACGGATGCGGGAACGTCGGCGGATCTGACGAGATCCGGTGCGCGGTCATTTTGCCATCGGTGGCTGCGCTTGTCGCATATGACGCAAGCGGGACGAATGTGGTGTTGTTGACACAAGTGCGAGTAGCGAGCTCGGATCTGAATCTAACGTCGCGCGGGATTGGAGCGGTTTGGAGATTTGGCGGTTGTACATGCAAGGCTGGGACTGTCGTTGACGTTGGGTGAGGGCTTGTTAGCCGTGACGAGCGCGGATGCGACGCGGGTGAAGGAGGCGAATGCGGATCGGGACGACTGGGCGGGAACTGTTGCGGATTCGACGTAATCCGGTGCGTGATCGTTCTGATGTTGGTGGCTGTGCTCATTGCGGATAGCGGGTTTCCGTCGCATGTGTTCAGTGCGGGAGCGGAAAAACTTTCGTTAGTGTCGATGTTGCACCTAGGTACGCTGAGCGTAACAGAATCCGCGGTGCGCTGTTGCGAATCCGATGAGGTACTTGTGGACATGGGAACGGTGGGGGACACGTGCGACGCTGTTTTGCGAGTGGAAGCGGAATTGCGAGGGTCGTTGACCACGAAGCTGCTCATGAAATCACCGAGCACAATGGATGTACATCCGTTGGTTACTGCCTCAGATACAAAGGTTGCGGCCGTTGCGGGTGCAGCGTTCACTACGAGTTCGTCAAGGTTTTCCGCCATGTATTCCGCAGCTTCCTTGCTCAAAATTGAACTTGCGACTGCAGGATCGATGCTAGATAGTTGCGCTATTACCCCCATTACTGATGTTCCAAGTGCGGAGATGACTGCAATTGTGGGTGCAACTGCAAACCTGATGCGTGCAAGCCCTTGCTGTTTCCGCAGTGCCAAAAGTGTCCGCTGTATTCTTCCTACTTCTTTCGCAATTGCATCCTCTTCCACTGACCATTCCAAAGCTCCGTGACCAATTTCATAGGTGCTGCTGAGGTGCGTCGTGCGATTGGGCGATGTTTCAGATTTTTCCCGCGGTGGCATCTCCTGTTCCGCAAGTGGTGTTGCGGTTGTGGAAGCTGTAACTTGCGGTGTCTGAGCAGACTGCTTGTCCTCGTATACCTGTATAATTGCTTGTCTAAATCCGCATAGCGGAAGTCATCGTCCCATTGCGGAATGTCGTACACTAGTCTTCGGGCCTCGAGTGGTAGGTAACGATTTGCGTACATCTTCATCATTATTTCGTCACTGACATGTGACCGCTCCATCATGTCCTCTAGCTGTCGGAAATAGTCCGGAACCGCTCGAGGGTTGAATTTCGGTGCGCAATGTTCATTACTAATAGGCATGCTGAAAACAGGCGCGGAATTGGGGAACATAGCTTTGTTGTTGTTTGCGTGGCAGTGCCTCTGGTGGATTGGACGGAGAAATGCTTCAATTAGCCTCACTGGGGCAGCCAATATAATACGACTCTACACTGCTAAGGCAGCTGTGTAGACAGGGGGGTTTTGTGTGAGCTAGTTGAAGTGTCCCAACGTTGCCAACCAGAGGGATGCGTAAAAATGCGTGCGGAGTGGAAATGCGAAGTGCGGATGTGACGTGTGACCTAGTGACAGAACGCGCGCGGAGCGGAACGCAAGTGTGGCTGTGACTTGTGACCTAGTGACAGAACGCGCGCGGAGCGGAACGCAAGTGCGGCTGTGACGCGACGGAGTAACAGCAATGGCGTGTGACGTGACTGCGTCGAATAGCGGACGGCGCGTGACAAGTGTGACAAAAAGCGACAGAGGGAATAGGCTCGTAACGGGAAAAGAGCTTATCGCATGGGAATGATATTATGTGCGTGATATGATATTGGGAGTAGGATGGTATATTATTTGACAAGATAACTACGAGGCTTTATATACATTTTTGGCTCTATCAGTACGAAGGAACTCTGCGATATTTTCACCTCCTGTCCAAATCCGGCTTTGGTATTGATGATCGATGATTTTCCGTGAAGTTTTCCTCCCTTTGTTCTAGATGGGGATTTGCCTTTATCCCTTGATCGTGCATTTGGATCTCGATTGTGGGCTTCGGAAAGCGGAGTTGCCTATTGAGGAAGTGGCTGTGCAGAGAGCGGACAGGCATTCCTGTAGCGCGGGAAAGAGCGGATCGCAAATGTCGGAAGTGCGGAAAAGCGCGTGAAAGAGCGGAAAGAGAGCGGAAGGTGTGGGAAAGAGCGGATCGCAAATGTCGGAAGTGCGGAAAAGCACAGATCGGAAGCGGAAAGCGCGGGAAAGCGGATCGGAAGCAGATCTTCTACACAGTCACAGCCAGTGACTGCTCATCATCGGTCCCTAAAAACGAGTCATTCTGAGTCTTCTTCTATTTATATTCCTTCTATGATGTTCTATATGACATCATTTCCTTTTATATGACATTGTATGAGTCATATGACTCAGTGTGAGTCATTATGAGTCATAATCATGAGTCATTGTGACTACAAATGAGTCATAAGTATGAGTCATTATGACTATGAATGAGTCATAACTGTGAGTCATAATTGTGAGTCATAAGTCACATGACTAATATTATGTAAGCTATTTATGATTAAATATGAAACACTTAATTAATAGTTATTCAATCTTATCTAATTAGATAAGATATAGATTAGATATAGATTAGATAAGATGTTCATTACATTAGTTATTGTAATGAATGTAACTAATCTTAATGTAACTATTATAATAACTGTCAGAGTTTCGACAGTCTGTGCACCACTCTAATAATAGTAGCTACGCTGAGTAAGTATGAGTAAAAGAGATAACATAATTGGCCCCCGCTGCTGCGCATTGGTAAGCCTGAGTCATAGTCCATGAGTCATCGGTCCGGTAGTCCGTAATCTAATCTAATCGTTATCTAATCGAATCTAATCTTAGCGCTGACTAGATAAGATAGACGCCAACCTGACTAAGATGTTTGGCTACAGCTATTGTAAAATACAAGAAAAAGAATAAAAATGTCTTAGAGATTTTGACCGTTGAGAACAGGTTATGACATAGCCAAGCTATCAGTTATGTAATCAACTGTTATCGCTGATATCGGTACGTACCTTTGACCACTCTTTCCCCATCAATCCCACATGGTCACACAGCCCAACAATGTAATGACCAATGTTCTTCCCACCATGGTCTCCTGACAGCGCACGCAGGGCAATAACGTGGGATTCTAGTCTCCACTCCTTGCCCTTGTTCACAACCCGGATCCAATGTGCAGTAATCCCAACAAAGGCTACCTTGGAGGAGTCAGCTGTCCAGCAATCAACTGTGATTGACGCTTTTCCAGGGAGATTCTACCAATGTAGGTGAATCAATTGTACAGCTCATTAAATAACAACTGACAGTTATTATCTCTTTCAGCCCCGTCATATATTGGGTGAACTCATTTGAGAGGAAGAGGTGGACATTGTCATTGCTCAGCAATTCTGCCTTGAGGGTTTGCGGCCTCATTGATATCAGGCAGTTGCGGAATGACAGCTTGTTTGGGGTTTCAAATGACTATATGGGAAGATCAAGGTCAGGCCACAAGCTATGAGGACTAAAACTTACTTGGTTGTCACAAACAACAAACTTAGTGATGCAGCGCAGCGTTCCCTCACACAAAAATTGCTTTGGTGGCTGTTCCCCAGTCACAGTGGTAGGCAATTTTGTTTGGGTCAGGACAATTGACTTTGACTGACGTGCACGGAGAGCTGCACGAGGTACACAACGGTCTGATTCCTCAATTCCCTTTTCTTTGCATTGTTTACTATAATATTCATAGTGCTGCCAAATATGGGCATGACAAGTGGTGTTACTTCCTGTCAGAAAAGCTTTCCGAAGAGAATTGGTACGAGCAAGCGCAGGGTTATCTCTAGTAGAAGGTGCTTGGACCAGGTACTTGTATTGATTTGATGGTGGCAGGTGCATGGTGTCCAGGTAGACTTTAGCGAAGATTGGAGCGGGCTCCGCGATGATGGGCAGAATGCGGTATAACTGTAATTGCCGTGCTTGGCATTCACAACAGGACTTGATGTACCACTTAATGTCGTCTTGCATCTGCGGCCACCAAAACCATTGCATGATTATCGAGCGGGTAGCGTAAAATCCGCGGTGTCCTAGTTTGTTGTGGCAACTGACCAAAATGCCTATCCGCTTGTCCGGATCCAGAACAATCTTGTGTGCTCCGCTCCTGTCCTTCAACCACAGTGTATCATCTTTCATAAAGAATTTAGTACAGTACTGCGTAAACCGGATATTTTCTTCAGCCAACATGTTGTTGGGTCGTTCCAGATCCACGAGAAATCACTTTGCCAACTGTAGCTTCTCTTCGTCCTTTGCTGCTGTTTTGCTCCTCCACAGGAATACTCCCTCATATGTGTTGTCCTCTTTTCCTTTGGGCACTTGTGATTGCTTGTTTTCCAATGGCGGCATGTCTGGATCGGTTAAGCAGAAGGTTGTGAAAGGTTTGCTATGTCTATTCGTGATCGTCCCTAGACTCACTCTTGGCTTCTTTGGCCCTTTTGACTTCCGACACTGTTGTGGACTCGACTGCTGCACGAGCGCTCTGGAAGGCGTGTGGTTAATCTGATGCATGAATCCGTATAGGTTGTCAATCCAGTCGTCGAATTCTTCATCTTCTGTCGCGTTGGGTTCCTCATCCAAAGGTTGCCGCAGGCATCTGGATAATCCATTGGGTGCGTGAAGTCGGCCAGGCACATGAACTAGCCTAAAATGGAAGGTAAGGATCACCAAGATCCACCAGTTGATTGATGCCAATGGGGCGATATCTGGGTTCTTGAGCATATCCTTGATATAATGCATGTTGACTTCCACAATCAGATTCTGGACTCCTATGAGGTAGAGCTTCAGCGCCTTCAGCACGCGGTACAGGCCGTAAATTTCCAGCTTCGGCTGTGAAAAGCGCGCTTCTCTCTCATTTAGCATGATCGATCTGAAGCAGTTGTAGTACCGGACTGATGGCTTGTCAGGGTTGCATTGACACAAGAAAAATCCTACTGCAATCCATGACGTGTCCACGGCTAAGATAACTGGTGCGTTGGATTTGTAGTTGATGGGCCGCAGCGCGGGCGAAGTTATGAGTGCTTGCTTCAGAGTTTCCTGCGCGGCTATTTCCTTGGCTCCAAAGGTGAATGGAATGTCCTTCCTAGTCAGCGCTACCAACAGACTTGCTTTGCGGGCGAAGTTTTTGATGAAAATGCGTGCCACCCCTACGGTTCCTAGGAATGCGCAGACTTTGGATAGCGATGTGCATGGGGCCCAATTCTTGATGGTGGCAAGGAGTTCTTTTTCCGGTTTGCGACCTTCGTACATACATAGATGTCCTACAACGGTGATCAAAGGCACGCATAACACTAGCTTTTTTCTGGAGAAAGTAACGCCGGCATACTTCATACGCTGAACGACTTGGTTGAGACCTTGGAAATGCTCCCATACAAAACGTCGGATACCCAGATTGTCCAGTATTGTCTCGTATGTGTCATCATCCCGTTCGTATCATGTAGGTGGGCCTTTGACCGGTACGTTGTCGATGTATGGAATGGTGAGGTCTGGTATTTCCGGTTGCAGGATGCAGGTGACGTCGTCGTGGAAGATCGGGACCGAATTCATCCATCCCATAGGCAATGTAGTTAGGCGCATGGCTCCAAAGGGCATTTGGAAGGTTGTTAAGTCCCGTGAATCCTCGGCTAGTGGTCGCTCATTGTATCTGACAAAAAGATCCAACATTGCGCCACATGCACAGCCTGCGAAATTCTCCGCCAAGTGTTCTGGAATAGGCGTGACTCCCGAGTGTCGGATTGTGACTGCGTTGAGAGGTTCCAGAGAATGCACAAGCCGCAGTTTGCCGGTCTTCTTCAGTACGCAAAACCAACAGGACCGGTACAAGGAATTCGAAGGCTCATAAACTCCGGCGTTGATCTTGGTTCGGATAATGTCACAAATTTGGTTGTATAAGCCCGGCGGGATCGGAATATTACGCTGTACCCAAGGTGTATGCAGAACCATTGGAATATCCACCGGCGGAAAGAACTTCATCTTGAATTTGCCTCACTCGCTGTTGTCCCAAGCAAATGCCTGTTCATGCTTTACCATAAAATTGTGCATTAGTTTCGTTTCTTTGGGCCATAGAAATTCACTTCCGTGTTCTTGCTCCAGTGTTCTCTTTTGTTCTTCTGTATATTGCCCATGCGGCGTAAATTTGGGTGGCGTTGTACTTAACTTTGGTAGATTGGCGAGTGGGTCGCCCTTGATTTTGCGAATGATTCTAAATTCCTTTGGTAATTGACTAATGATGGGTTTTACTTTTTAGCAATGGGCTTGTATTTCTTCTTTTGCGCGGATAGCAGGACAGGTGATACATTGTCGCGACACAGGTTTGTGGTTGTTTTTACGTTGCAAGGGATGGGTGCTGCAGAATTGGCTGAAGTCTGTTTGCGCGTAGCAGGAGTCATAGTATGGCTGTTGCGGAATACGGTAGCGTTTAGGTATGCTTGGGTGAGCGGGTTGCAATTGTCAGTCTTGACTTCTTGTAAACTTAGCGCAGCACCAAGGTAGAGACGAGCAGGGTTGTTATTGGTATCAGGCTCGCTGGTTTTATTTACATGATTGGTGGATGGTAACAATGGAATGGGAGTATATGCTTGAATATCTATCAGTTTTTGGGTATGCGGGTCCATTGTTAGTATACAAGCCACCTCTCCATGAGTGTTCATCAATTCCTCGAGGTCTTCTGAAAATCCGCCTGTTCTTCTTTGCGCATATGATACTTCGGTCAGCTGCGGGGCATAGTCAGAATGGTTACTATAACATCGCTATTCAGATCGTGAATTGTGATTGTTTGATCCTCGTTGCTGTAGTTGTGTACGATCGAGCGGGTTAAGATGTCGAATGGTCGGCCGAGCAAGATGTCATATGCGGGGGAGCGGTGTTACGGACGATGCCCTCGTCGTGGTTCGTTCTAAGCCAACAGTGACAAGCAGAGTCTCGGTCCGCTCCCAGCCACTGGACAAAGGGTCTAGACACTAAGTCAAACGATGACGAAGGTCTTGAGAACGATGAAGAAGAAGAGCGTCGAGTTCAAGCAAGGTTGAGAGCAAAACTCGTCTAAGTTGGAACTGAGGTTACTCTAGGATACATGGGCTTATATACGATTGGAGAACAAAGGAAACCGTAAAAGGAATAAGACTGTAGCTACTCAAGAAAGGAAATGTGAAAGTAGCTACTGTTACGGACGATGCCCTCGTCGTGGTTCGTTCTAAGTCAACAGCGACAAGCAGAGTCTCGGTCACTGGACAAAGAGTCTAGATGCTAAGTCAAACGATGACAAAGGTCTTGAGAACGATGGAGAAGAAGAGCGTCGAGTTCAAGCGAGGTTGAGAGCAATACTCGTCTAAGTTGGAACTGAGGTTACTCTAGGATACATAGGGTTTATATACGTTAATACGACTCTACACTGCTAAGGCAGCTGTGTAGACAGGGGGGGGTTTGTGTGAGCTAGTTGAAGTGTCCCGACGTTGCCAACCAGAGGGATGTGTAAAAACGCGTGTGGAGCGGAAATGCGAAGTGCGGATGTGATGTGTGACCTAGTGACGGGGCGCGCGCGGAGCGGAATGCAAGTGTGGCTGTGACTTGTGACAGAACGCACGCGGAGCGGAACGCAAGTGTGGCTGTGACGCGACGGAGTAACAGCAATGGCGTGTGACGTGACTGCGTCGAATAGCGGACGGCGTGTGGGTATAGCGTGTGACAAGTGTGACAAAAAGCGACAGAGGGAATAGGCTCGTAACGGGAAAAGAGCTTATTGCATGGAATGATATTATGTGCGTGATATGATAATGGGAGTAGGATGGTATATCATTTGACAAGATAACTATGAGGCTTTATATACATTTTTGGCTCTATCAGTACGAAGTGACTCTGCTATATTTTCACCTCCTGTCCAAATCCGGGCTTGGTATTGGTGATTGATGATTTTCGGTGAAGTTTTCAATCCCTTTGTTCTGGAAGGGGGTTTGCCTTTATCCCTTGATCGTGGGTTTAGATCTCGATTGCGGGCTCCGGAAAGCGGAGTTGCCTATTGAGGAAGTGGCTGTGCAGAGAGCGGACAGGCATTCCTGTAGCACTGGAAAGAGCGGAAGGAGCGGATCAAGAGCGGATCAAGAGCGGATCAAGAGCGGATCAAGAGGGATCAAGAGCGGATCGCAAATGTCGGAAGTGCGGAAAAGCGCGGGAAAGAGCGGAAAGAGAGCGGAAAGTGCAGATCGGATGCGGAAAGCGGGAAAGCGGATCGGAAGCAGATCTTCTACACAGTCACAGCCAGTGACTGCTCATCAACGTTTGAAAACAAAGGAATCGTAAAAGGAAATAAAGCTTTAGTTATCTGAGAAAGGAAATATGAAGGTAACTACGAAAAGGAGATGGCGTCCATGCTGTACACTGCGCAGTAATGATGATGATGAAACGGTTTACTGAGACACAGAGATGAAACGAAAAGAGAACTGTAACATTACCCCTTCGTATGCAAGAAGTCGCCGACTTCTACCATGAGTTTGTCCAGCCATGGTCCTGCCGAGATTCCAGCCAACTGATAATGTTGCCGACGTCCTTGTCAGCAGTCTCCACTTGCCATTGTAAACTCTGAATTGCTCGCTGTAACTGTTTTGCTTGAGCGAGCATTGCGTCCCGTTCTTCATAAGTAAGGGTGTGCGGGTTGGTAGTGAGGGTGAGGGCGGTGATAAAATCAAGGGGCTCGGAGAACAAGTTGAAGTACATGATCAAGGTGGCGAGGTTGTCGCTGACGTTGTCGAGCATGGCATTGCGGGGCGAGTAACGACGGTGGAGCGGGGGCGGTAGGAACAGTGATGGTGTCGGTCAATTCTGCTGGGTGTTCATGAAGTTCGGGGAGGTCCGCGAACTCGAAGTCATCAATGGTAATGGTAGTATTGACAAAAACTTCGAGGGGAAGGTCCTGGGCGGTGGCGAGGAAAGGTGAGAGGACGGCGGTGGGTTCTATGTAACAATGGCCACATGCGGTGACCAGGAGGGCAAATGCCAAGGCGATGAGGTAGGCGACGGTGGTGAAGATGGCGGACATGATGTAATGAATACATTGGGGAATTCGGTGCACTCTAAAGCGTCCTTTTTATGTTCAGTTAAACACTTCGTCATCATAATTGACAGTCAGGAGTTCTTCTTCCGAAAATTTGGTAAGATGACGTGGGCGCTCTGATGGTGGGAATGTATTCGAGTCTGCATCAGATTCTTCTGATTCGCTCAATTCATTCCTGGTAACGGTGGAAACCTCGCTCTCATGCTCGGTGTCTGTGATAGGGTCATTGCCTTGTGTGACGGCTTGTTCCGATGCGTCGGGGATAACCGGGTCGTCAACAAATGCATTCAGGAAATCCAGGCTGTCCATTGCGTCGTCGAAATTGGCTTGTGCATTTGGGACATGCCGATCAGCAACCCAGCGGTATATTTCGATTTCTTTGCCAGCGCGTTTAGCTGCTGAATGAAAACATATTTTTCGGGTTCTTCCCTTGAAGGGCCATCTCAGCGTACACCTCATATCTGTGATTCAAAGGNTTTTCGGGTTCTTCCCTTTGAAGGGCCATCTCAGCGTACACCTCATATCTGTGATTCAAAGGTATGTTGGGTGATGGAAGGTATGATCTGGCTTCGGGATAATATGGCAATTCTTCAGGATCGAATGTAAGATCCATGTATTTTGGGAGTAGAATGCGAGCATTAATGTATTCTATGTCCTTGTGGATGTTTTAAGTGTCCGGTGGTTAGTCTTGAGGCTCTAGGCACAGTTTGTCGAACTGCTCGTGTCTGGATGATTTTAGAGAATCGTGGTAATCCTAACGGAGATGTTGGAGGGTGATAGATAGGAATTTTAATGATCCGTCCTCGAAATCTTTCGTAGAGTTTTGGAGAATATCGTCCTCAAGTAGAACAGTATTTCTTCGTGTATCGGATATTTTGTTTAAGGATTCGGCGGTTATGATAGCGAGACATGGGTATTTACAATCGTCTTCTCTGTTTATATGTTTGCAAGATATCCGCAGCATTGCCTAGATTGCGTTGGTTCCCAGGAGTTGTCATTCGGACCGTAATTTTTCCATTTAACCAAATATTGGTATCCTGCTCCACGTTTTCGTGTGCGAGAACCGCTTCAACTTCAAACTCTTCTTGTCCATTTACAAGGTCAGGAGGTGGGGCTGTGTAATTTGGTCCGTGTGTTTCAGTCTCCTTATATGGCATAAGGAGTGATGTGTGAAAGACTGGATGAATGCGCCATTGTTTCGGAAGTTTGAGCCTGTACGTTACTGGTCCTAAGACTTGCTCAATGGGAAAGGGTCCTTCTCGTTTCGGCGCTAACTTCCTGGACTGGTATGGGATATTAAGATTTTCTGTTCTCAAGCCAAACTTTGTCTCCTATTTCGAATTTGACTGATTTGTCTCTAATTCGTCTAGCCACCATTTGTCTAGCTAGTTCGTGCGCCGCAAGCGCCTCTTCCCTAGCTTTTCGTAACATCTGTAGTCATTCTTCTGCTGCTGGTGTTGTCATTTTCTGCGCCGCAGTAGGTAGGGCAACAGGGTTTGTTCCATACATGAGCTGAAAGGCGATGCTTTAACTGAGTCGTGATGGCGATTGGTAATAACTGTTTCCAAGTATGAGCTTTGTTTGCACAGAATATTTGAAGATAGACTTCTAATTCTTGATTAACTCGTTCTGTTTCTCCATCAGTTTGCGGATGGTATGCGGTGCTCATTCTATGATTGATTCCTAACGTCTTTTGGATTTCCTGGAAGACTTTGGCTGAGAATTGTGGTCCTCAATCTGAGATAAGTACGTCGGGTAGACCAAAGCGTTTGAATATTTCGGAGATGTAAAGGTCTGCCGTCCCTAATGCGTCTATGGTTTTCTTGCAAGGAGTAAGAATTACCCCCTTCGTAAGACCATGGTCCACCATGACCAAAATCGAGTCAAACCCATCAGAAATAGGAAGATCAGTGATGAAATCTAGGGTAACTTGTTGAAACGGCCAAGTCGCCTTAGATCCAATTGGTAGGAGGGCTGGGTGTTGGGGTGCGTGTTTACTTTCATTTGCTGACACGTAGCGCAGCCTGTAATCCACTCTTTGACGTGTTTATACATTCCTGGCCACCAGTAATCTCGTTGCAACAGCTCTAACATTTTCAAGCGTCCAGGGTGTCCGGAAGTAGGCGATTCATGAACTGTTTTAATAATACTCGTGCAAAATGTTCCGAGGTCAGGGATATATGCCCTGTCAATGTATCGAATGATGCCGTCGACAAACGCCCAGTCCTGGAGTTTGGATTTAATAGGCGGAGCACGTTGCGTTTCTATGACTTCGATGATGGTTTTCCCAAAGCTATCAAGTGACGTAGCATCTCGGATTTTCTGTGCAAGGTCTGTAGCAATAAGGCGAATGAACTTGTTATTGGGTAACATAATAACGTCGTCCAGTATATCATCATCTTTCATATGATCAGGACAGCGGGATAATGCATCTGCTTCAAACATTTTCGTCCCTGGTACATGCTCTATCTTCAGATCAAATTCCGATAGCATCATAGACCAACGAGCTTGTCGAGGTGTTAACCGTTGCGGGTTCTATAGAATGAAAGGTTTTTGTGATCGCAATGGACTATAATTGGATGCGGAGATCCATGCAGCAAATGTCGCCATGCTTGTAATCCTTTAATGATAGCCAGTAGTTCTCGGTCATAGATTTGGTAATTCTGTTCTGTTGTGGTTAAGGCGTGTGATATAAAGCCACAAGGATGGAGGGACCCGGAGGCGTCGGCTTGTTTCAATACTGCTCCAGTGGCTTTATTGGAGGCATCCGTTTGTAGGATAAATGGCCTTGTGGGTCTGGCATGCGTAGGACTGGCATTGACAAAAATTTTCGTTTTAATTCATCGAAAGCCGTCTGACAATCAAGCGTCCAACTGAAGGTTAACCTTTCTTAGTTAAGTCTGTCAACGGTTTTGCTATAGCAGCAAAGTTGCCGATGAATCGTCGATAGAAATTTCCGAATCCGAGGAAAGATCTGACTTGTTTGACTGTTGTAGGGATTGGCCAATCTCTGATTCCGGCGAGTTTCACTGGGTCCATTTGAATATGACCAGGCATAATGACCATACCCAGGAATTCGACTTCTTGAATGCAAAATTTGCATTTTTCTAACTTCAAGAATAGGTCCTTTTCCTGTAAGCATTCTAAGACTCTTTCGGTCTGTTTCCGTATTTCGTCCTTCGTTTTCCCACAGATCAGAATGTCGTCCATATAGATAATGAGCCATCCTTCATTAATCATGTCCTGGAAATATTCGTTCATCATGGTTTGGAACGTCGAGGGCGAATTGCAAAGGCCGAAGAACATTACTGTTGGTTCATACAATCCTCGGTTTGTGATGAAGGCTGCTTTCCATTCATCGCCTTCTTTAATTCGGACGTTGTTATACCCCCAACACAAATCAAGTTTAGTAAAATAGTTTGTGCCTTCTAATTTTGTCATTAGGTCTGAGACTAAGGGTAACGGATAGGCGTTTTGATTGTCCATTCGTTGAGGTAACGATAGTCTTGGCAGGGTCTAAGGGCGCCGCTTTCTTTCTTTGAAACGAAGAAAAATGGTGATGCCTGTGGCGATTTGGATGGTCGAATATATCCTTTATCTAATTGCTCTTTAATCCATTTGTCAAGTGTTGACTGTTCTTTTAGCGATAGTGGGTAGATTTTGCTAACTTTTGGCGTAAATCCGGTTTTGAGTTTGATTGCATGGTCCCATGGACGTGACGATGGGAAACGCTCCGATGCTTTTTTCTCAAAGGTAGACTGCCAGGGAAGGTACTCAGGTGGTAAGACAGTCAGCATTTCGTCGCGTTTTGCTTGGTGTTCAAATGCTTGTGACGCCGACGTTTTTACTCTTATCCAATATTCGTCTTCTCCCCATTGTTGAGTATCCAGCGCTATGCGCCAAATAGGTTTGTCGTCTTTTGAATTGTCGTCTATTTGGAGGGTTTTCTTTCGCCAATCAATAGTCGGGTTATGTTTTTCCAGCCATGGTATTCCGAAGATGATTTCTTGGTCCCCTTGTCGAAGCAACAACCGACAGGAGCGCAGCAGAATAGTAGAGCTGAGTAAGTTAACACTTACTGGTAGCTGTAGTAGTCACTTAAGTCCGCTGTAGAGCGATCACTTAGTAGAGCAGAGGATGTAGATTGACGTCTAAGTACTGAGGTATTTATACAGTCTATCTACTGGTCTGATGTCAGCGATATTAGTAGTGCTGACTGATCATTTCTATTGTGCTTGCTAATGCACAGTCATTGCTGTGTCAATAGCTGTGTGGAACACAGCTTTGCACAGTCATGCACATGGTGTGCTATTGTCTGAGTTTGACACATGTCAAACTCTATAATATCTGTCTAACTCTATAATATCTGTCAAGATATTAATAGCAGTGAACTCTATAATTATGTCCACATATACAAACATTGATTATATGACAGATTAGATAAGATCGGTCCCATCCGAGATAAGATCGGATAGATCCGAGATGTTTCCCACGGTGCGGAACACATCGTGTGTGTAACGGATTACATCCGTTTCAACACCCCTAAGTTCGTGATCCATAACCAAGTATCATATGGTTTTCCATTGATAGAATAAATAAGATGAGTTTGATGCGTGATCATGCCATTTTGGTTAATAGTTCCGTCGGCGTTTTTGACTTTAATTGGTTGTTTTAGTTTTTCTTTTGGCCAAACCTTTGATATGTGTTCGTCAATGAAGTTTCCTTCTGCTCCACAGTCAATGAGGGCGGATATTTCAGCGGGTTTTTCGTTCGTTTGCACAGTGATTGAAATCCGTTTATCATTATTGATTGTACGATTACAGAATCGAGTGCTAACTGTTCAACTTTATGGGAGGCGTCAACTGCTTTCTGGCATCTCCTTCTTAAAAACCCTCTGTTTCGAGTTTTTGGAGGGTATTCTCGCGCTCCTCGTCTGGGAGTGCTTTCAATAGTGCCCTAATGCGTTGGGCCGTTGATTCTTCTGAGGTCGTTTCCTCTATAGTTCTAATAATGCGATTCTGAGGAGGGGCAATTTGTTGGGCGTCGTCTGGGCGTTCCCTTTGTTTGGGCAATCCCTGGATATGTGTCCCTGAGTTCCGCATCGGAAACACTTGCCGGTTTTCCGATATTCCTCCTTTTGGGCATCTGAAAGGCATCCAGTAGTTATAGCATTAACCCCTTTTGCTCCTGATGCTGAGTTCCTCAAGTTTCGGTTAAATTTGAAACGTCTCTCCATGTTCCTGATCCAGCGGATCGGTTCATCAGTTTCAGGGTTTCCCAAGCATTGTGTAATTGCTCCGCAGCATCATAGGCTGTTTCCATGTTGATAACTGCAGGGTTTTCGATGATTTTTGCTGCGACTGATGCTGGGAGTCCTTTACAAAAATAGATTCGCTGCGCCATGAACCCTGTGATTCCGGTTGACTGAATAAGCGATCGAAATTTCTGAATATAAGTGGGGATATCAATGTCTCCGCCCACTTTGACTTTATCTAGATCATTCAGGGTCCTGGCTGCGGTGTCTGATTCGCCCCAATCGGCTAAGAATCGTTTCTTGAAACTGCTGTAGCTATCCCAAGAGAGCGTTGTTCCTTCTTCCTTTTTCTTTCCTTTGTCTGTAGTTGCCTCATCCAATTCCTCTCGGATATTAGATTTCCAATCGTCTAATTCCTCTCCTAAGTGTAGGAAAACATATTTGATTTTCTTCTTGGCAGTGGTAAATCGTTCCTCATCTAGATCGAAGGTGTCATCAAATGCATAGATGAAATGTTTTGCTTTGGATCGTTGTCCTTTGAATTTCTCAATGGAGATTCCCTTTATCCCTTTCGGAGATGTTTCCTTTTCGTCTGCCATATCCCTTTTTGTTTCGGTTTCAGGTTCCTGTTTTGGTTCAGTTGTTTGTTTCGAGCTTTCTCCTTGTTTCGGTTCATTGTTAAAATTTAGATCTAGTTCGATCTGCTGTTGTTCCTTGTATTCATTCCACTTGGCAAGAGTAGATTCCTCAAGTGCGGAGAAGACTCCGTCAGTTAGATCCTCAGTGTCTCGAAACTCGTGCCACCAAGTGAGTTCTGGTTCCTTGTTTGGTGGAAGAATAATCGGCTATCTGAATTGTTTTCTTCGTTATGCCAATTAATCCAAGTTTCTGCTGGTAATTCTTTGTCAGGGTTTCCTTCTCTGTATTCTCCTTCGAAGAAGCTTTCTGGGACTCGTTGGTTCTTTTTCTTAGTGGTTGAAACGTAGTACCACCCTTTGTTTGTTGTGGAAGGATAGACTTCCCTTCGTCAAGGTAGTACTTTTGCCTATAACGAACGGAGTCGTTTGGCGGTCTGATCTGGGAGGTTCGAGTCTCAATGGTGTCTGGCTAGTGACGAAGCACTGAGCGATTCCTGAGTTCCAACTTGTGTTACGGACGATGCCCTCATCGTGGTTCATTCTAAGTCAACAGCAACAAGCAGAGTCTCGGTCTGCTCCCAGCCACTGGACAAAGAGTCTAGATGCTAAGTCAAACGATGACAAAGGTCTTGAGAATGATGGAGAAGAAGAGCGTCAAGTTCAAGCGAGGTTGAGAGCAATACTCGTCTAAGTTGGAACTGAGGTTACTCTAGGATACATAGGGTTTATATACGTTTGAAAACAAAGGAATCGTAAAAGGAAATAAAGCTGTAGTTATCTGAGAAAGGAAATATGAAGGTAACTACGAAAAGGAGATGGCGTCCATGCTGTACACTGCGCAGTAATGATGATGATGAAACGGTTTACTGAGACACGGAGATGAAACGAAAAGAGAACTGTAACATTGTCTCCTTGAGGACATCGATTATTTTGATGGTCTTCTTCAGCTTCTTTGTCCAAGCCGTGTGCGGTTTGACTTTTGGAATCGTGCCGTTCGTCGATCCATTGAATAAGGCAGGTATGGTAGGCGGCAACCTTGGCGGTCTGGTCTTCAATCTGATGTTTCGCGGGTTCGGTTCTCGTTATGCCCCAGTATTCCTTTGCCTTGGGTGTGTCAGTTTAGGAGTTGCGGTGATAGGGTGCGCCTTGTTATGGGTGCAAAATAAAACTAGATAAGCGTTGGCTGATGCCGGCCGCGACCTAGATTGCTGTGATACGAGGTCGGATAAAAGTACAGATGGGAATATACAAAGATAGGAGCGGTTGTATTATCATAAAAACCTCGTCAAGGAATTCCTGTATCCCTTTCATTTCGTCTCGGCTTTTCTTTTACCTTTGGCTTTTTCACTCATAGTTTCTTCCATGATTTCAGCGGAAAACGTGGGTGATCTGTTGTCTTTTATTTCCTCCGATTCCGGGTCGGGTTGTGATTTTCGTTGTATTTCGAGTTTCCTGTCAATGAATGAGTTGATATTAGTTTTGTTTATGGTACCGTGACGCTTACGTCGTTGATTGATATGCTGCGAATTTTCGTTTTTGGCCTTGGCCTGTTTGACGGCGGGTAGTGTCAGTCGGAGTTTGTTGTGTGCATGGAGTGAGGTTGAATGCGATAGAGTTTAGGTCAATTCGTAGGATGCCTAAGTCCGTTACGGAGCAACAGATACCCTGAAAAGGCTAAACATGATTGGATTGGAGGGCTGGGCTATTTTTCCAACGTGCATCAGCAAATTGTCAAGTTCCACTTTGGCCACTTTCCTTTCAAGGTATGCCCTTTCGTCTATTTTCCTTTGACTTCAGGGATTTCATAGCTTTCAGACTCTCTATTACGGCCTTTGAGAATGCAAGATATGATGTTGTATTCACCCAGGTTGAGAATCGCATGTGACAGTATAAATAAACATATAATTTAGCTCCTTGGCTACTGCGCCTACTTGCAATCAACTGATTCTTTAGTTTACAGCTGAATACGGTATGATGGGCTCCAGAAAAAGAAATGTGCCCCCGTAGTATGCATATACAACACCCATAAGTTTTGACCACAGCTGAGCCGTACATCAACAAAATGTCTGATGGCTGGTGAACTTCGCCGGGGTTGGTGACACTTTCACCAATGCTCGCCAGGGTTGGTGAACGCATCACCGCGACGGCAAAGTCTCACCTGCTTGCACGAAATCTCACCGTGCCGGCAAACTTTCACCAGCTTGCATGAAATCTCGCTAAGCCTGGGGAAGTCTCGCCTGCCACTGAGTTAATCATGCCATCTGAAATGACGTATACTAGCACTTAATCCATGCAATACTGTACTTAGCTTTAATACGTTCACCCCTCAAATCTGTCAGCATCGTCCACAGAGCTGAATTGAGCTGCATCAGTCAGGTTTACAGGTTGTCAGGTCACCAGGGTTGGTGACGCCCAGTGAAAAATCTGGGTGGAGGTATCTGGTCGGATCTGGCCACAGGCGTAGAAATCTGCTTGAGCAGGTTCATCAGCAAACTTGGGGGCTCTCTGCAGAGGCCTCTGCAGCACTGTGGAGGTACCACAGAGCCCACAGGACCTGGAGATAAGGTATATGTTCTGTGCAGTACTGCCACAGTCTGCTGGCAGTCTGTGGCAGTCTGTGGGAGTCTGCTGGCAGTCTGTGGCAGTCCAAGTAAATAACTGTTGCAACAAGCCACAGAGCCCCACAGAGTCCCACAGAGTCCCACAGAGTCTAGAGAAAAGGTATATGTTCTGTGCAGTACTGCCACAGTCTGCAGGCAGTCTGTGGCAGTCTGTGGGAGTCTGCAGGCAGCCTGTGGCAGTCCAAGTAAATGACTGTTCCAACAACCCACAGAGCCCCACAGAGCCCCACAGAACCCCACAGAACCCCACAGAGTCCCACAGAGCCTAGAGAAAAGGTATATGTTCTGTGCAGTACTGCCACAGTCTGCAGGCAGTCTGTGGCAGTCTGTGGCAGTCCAAGTAAAAAACTGTGCCAATAAGGCACAGAGCACCACAGAGTCCCACAGAGTCTTGCAGAGTCCCACAGAGTCCCACAGAGCCTGGAGAAAAGGTATATGTTCTGTGCAGAATGAAAAGGAATGTTATAGAAATTGTATGCATACTCTGACTATGTCCGATGATGCGGTAATTGCGTCATTATGTTCATGAAAGGAAAAATTGAGGAACGGATTGTCTTCTCTCCAAACATGGCAATCATCAACTCGTTGCAAAGGGTATTTCTCAGCGCACTGGGAAGGGAGGTGTGCAGCGTCAACGCCTGCCCGCCCTACAAGTGGAGCGCGCCTCAACCTAACCCGTGCCGCTTACCGTCCAATGCTCGTATGAAGATGATTTCACATTCGTCGAGTTGACTTTCCGAGGTAGAGATAATGTAGAGTCTGTGCGAAGTAAAGTTTTTAGAGAGAAAATAGAGAGAAATGTCCGAAATGTCAAACGTCTGCTCATCCCCGAATTTCCTTGGCTTGAGTTCTTGAGACCAATGCATATGGACCTGCTTTAAACTTCCAAGATTATGTAATTTGGTTAAGTGGAAAATGGAAAGAAATAAGAAACAAAGGTCATCAGTTGACCGTATGACCCTACCACACCGATGCAGAACGTCTGTTAGTCAGCACGGGCTTTCAGATAATCGGGTGTGTGCACCGGTAGTCTTCAAGTGCGGACATCGCTCACTGGTAGCGCAAAAGGGTACGGGTATGACTGCAACTATTGGGCGGCTTGCGCTGCAGATGTGCAACTCCGGATGTGTGCGGATGTGCGAGCGCTGCGGATGACCTAAGATGTCAGCCAGATTGTTAGTGACGGGTTCAGTGTGTATATAGTCCCAGAGCCAGTAGGACTTCTCTCACATAGCATAATGCATATGTGTGACAAGGTCACCACACTGTCACAGCAGGACACCGCTCATCATCTCCCCGGGACTTAAAAATCGGACTGCCCTCAGTCAGTCTGCTGTACGAATATGAGCGATTGATGGAGTTTGGTGTGATGGAGGACGTGCAGTTCGGCAGGTAGGACTTGTGGTGGTGATGTGGATGTGTAAGTGTCTGTCGCGGCACGGAGTTATGCCATAGAGCGCAAGCGCGTTCCGGTAGCACGTAAGTTAATAGCGTGGAGTGTCAGTCCGGTGCGGCAGGTACTGGACTTGGGTCAGAGATGCTGGCTGTCCATGGGACACGGCGACTTCTAGAGCTTCCTCGTGGGAATGGACCTGGCTTCTTTTGTAGTTGCGTGGGAATGGACCAGGTGCTTTTGTCGTTTCTGTTGCTCTCCTTCCTCTCCATCTCTCTCTTTCTTTCCTGTGTCTTCGTCCCCTACTGACATCAACTTTGACAATGCTATTGCTGCCGCGGAGGCACGCTTGGCACAAGAGGAGGAAGAACAGCGAATGCGAGAAGAGGCTGCAACCAAGCATTGCGAGGAGGAACGGCAGCAAATCGCCGTGTTGAAAGCACGTAAGGTGGAAGCCAAACGACGAGCGCGTGAAGAGGCGGCGAGGCATCACGCAGAACTGGAGGCAGCAGAGCATTGAGCTAGGGAGGATGAGGAGCATCGGGCAGAGGAAAGACGTCAGGTGGCAGCGAGGGAAGCAGTGCGGCAAGAGGCGGAAGTGAAAGCGGAGCAAGCGTGACGTGTGCTGGAAGAGCGGACCCAGGCGCAACAGGAGTCGAGACCCAATCTGCGTCCGAAAGGCAAAACCAAGGCCCACAGTGCAAGTCCTGTCGATGTCGGTTCCGTCCATGTGGCTGCGGCTATCGCGGAGAAAGCAGTCTTGGCAAACAATCCGGCCGCTCTTAGCAACTTAGTCATGGCGAACGAGATGGAGGCGGCAAGGGCGTGGAAGCAGCGTCAAAAGCGCGCGAGAGCGGAAAGTGTGGGAGCGGAGGCTGGGCCGTCGAAGTGGTGATGAGCGGTGTCCCACTGTGACCGTGTAGTGACATCGTCACGTATATGCGTCATGCTATGCGAGAGGAGTCCTATCGTCACCGGGATTATACACATGCACTGAGCCCACCACTAACTATCTGACTGACTCCGAACAAGATCCGCAGCGTCGCATATCGGTTCTCTGCGTGCACACTCGCAGCACAAGCCGCGCAACCATAGAAGCTTCATCTGCGAACCGTTGCATTACCAACGTCCGAGCTTTTGTGCTAAACAACTGCACATGCCGCATTGGGAGTTGCGCCGCAGTCCGCACAGCCACTTCCGCAATAGGCAGGTCCGCCTTCCGAGTACCACGATCGATAGCCGCTAGCCACGTCCGTATATGATCGACAGCAAAAGCTATTTAGCCAAAAGAAATCTTCACAGACTATTGTGTCGATCAACGAGTACAACCGGACGGCTACATCAAGCATAAAAGGGTCGCATTCCGGCATCTGGCTCATGGTCACTAGTGAATAACCTAGCGCTTAGCAATTGGATGCCGGAAGTCGATCAACGGCCGTTGCACACCTATTTGAGACGCCCTTAGGGACAGCGCCAATACGGTCAGGGTTCCACTACGGAGTTACACACCAGAGGAAAAAACTAGGAAAATGCTCGTATACTAAGCCGCATCGGAGCACGCCTTTCAAAAGCACAGATTGGGACAGTAAAAGACACATGCACCTCGTGTACAGAAAAAGTTTCAGAGTTCCATCGCTTCGGTAGATAGTAAAAATGTGTATAAACCATCTTGTTTCGTAGTAGAAAATATCATATCATACCCACGCAGTTTCACTTTCAAAGTCTCATCGTTCTCGTGCCTCAGGTTTTACTCCCCTCCTCATCGTTTCGTCCGTCGTCAACGCCACCTTGCGGAAAAGACTCGTGCGCTCCGTTGTTACTGCCAGCGTTCAGCCACCGCTATCACCCGCTATCCGCACTCGACATCGGCGACGCCACTAACTACTGCCCCCACTCGCGTCAAGCATCACTTGAGCGCATCAGGAATTTCACAAGTCCGGTGACCGCAACTACGCGTCACACCACATCCGCGAGTATCTAATAATAGTCCACGCTTGTCCATATAGTCCACGCTTGTCCGCAGTTTCTGCGCACGTCCGCATAGTCTGCGCTTGTCCGCAGTTTCCGCGCACGTCCGCATAATCTGCGCTATTCCGCACTTTCTACCTTGCCCACGGGAATTCGGTCGAGTTTGTTACTGCGCGCGTGTCGCTAAACATTATCCACTATAGTTCTCATACCCACACAGGATAATTCTACACAGGTTGACGGGAGCTTCTTTAAACTTGCCTCGCAAACAAACCCCCGGTCTACACAGCAGCTTTGGCAGTGTAGTAACGTATTAGCGGTCAAAGTCAAGTACGCCAAATGAACTGGCTTGTGATAGGTAAGGCCGTCTGCTTCCTACCTTTTTAGCAGATTTTGACGGAGATTGCAGGTGCGTGCGCCTGAAGATGGCTTGCTATCCGCAGGCAAATGCCAAAAGCAAGGCATGCGTTGATGAGCAGTCACTGGCTGTGACTGTGTGGAAGATCCGCTTCCGATCCGCTTTCCCGCGCTTTCCGCATCCGATCTGCACTTTCCGCTCTCTTTCCGCTCTTTCCCGCGCTTTTCCGCACTTCCGACATTTGCGATCCGCTCTTGATCCGCTCCTATCCGCTCTTTCCCGCGCTACAGGAATGCAAGTCCGCTCTCTGCACAGCCACTTCCTCAATAGGCAACTCTGCTTTCTGGGGTTCGCAATCAAGATCCAAACCCACGATCAAGGGATAAAGGCAAATCCCCATCCAGAACAAAGGAAGGAAAACTTCACGGAAAATCGTCAATCATCAATATCAAGCCCGGATTTGGACAGGAGGTGAAAATATCACAGAGTCCCTTCGTACTGATAGAGCCAAAAATGTATATAAGCCTCGTAGTTATCTTATCAAAAAAGATACCATCCTACTCCCAATGTCATATCACGCACATAATATCATTCCCATGCAATAAGCTCTTTTCCCGTTACAAGCCTATTCCCTCTGTCGCTTTTCGTCACACTTGTCACGCGCTCTACCCACACGCCATCCGCTATTCGACGCAGTCACGTCACACGCCATTGCTGTTACTCCATCGCATCACAGCCGCACTTGCGTTCCGCTCCGCGTGCGTTCTGTCACAAGTCACAGCCACACTTGCGTTCCGCTCCGCGCACGTTCTGTCACTAGGTCACACATCACATCTGCACTTCACATTTCCGCTCTGCACGCGTTTTTACGCATTCCTCTGGTTGGCAACGTCGGGACACTTCAACTAGCTCACACAAAACCCCCTGTCTACACAGCTGCTTTAGCAGTGTAGAGTCGTATTAGCGTGGGGTGTCAAGACGTGCGGCACTCATGCAAGATTGATGGTGTGTCAGTGGCTGGGCGGAGTGTGAAGAAAATGGTGAAGTTGCGGGAAGTGGTTGTCTTGAGCAACGAAGGATCCGAAGAGGTCGAGGAAGCTGCCGTCGCAAGCGACGCAGAGAAGACCAGTGACACGGTAATACGACACTACACTGCTAAGGCAGCTGTGTAGACAGGGGGGGTTTGTGTGAGCTAGTTGAAGAGTCCCAACGTTGCCAACCAAAGGAGTGTCAAACGCGCGCGAAGTGGAAATGCGAAGTGCAGATGCAACAAGACAGAACGCGCGCAGAGTGGAATGCAAGTGCAGATGTGCGGATGTGACGTGTGACCTAGTAACAAAATGCGTGCGGAGCGGAACGCAAGTGCGGACGTGCGGACGTGACGCATGACCTAGTAACAGAACGCGTGGAGCGGAACACAAGTGCGGAGCAGAATGTGAGCACGGACATGACTGTGGACAGAACGCGGAGCGGAACGCAAGTGCAGCTGTGACGTGACTGCGTCGAATAGTGGACGGCGTGTGGGTAGAGCACGTGACAAGTGTGACAAAAAGCGACAGAGGGAATAGGCTCGTAACGGGAAAAGAGCTTATTGCATGGGAATGATATTATGTGCGTGATATGATAATGGGAGTAGGATGGTATGTTATTTGACAAGATAACTACAAGGCTTTATATACATTTTTGGCTCTATCAGTACGAAGGGACTCTGTGATATTTTCACCCTCCTGTCCAAATCCGGCTTGATATTGATGATTGACGATTTTCCGTGAAGTTTTCCTTCCTTGTTCTGGATGGGGATTTGCCTTTATCCCTTGATCATGGGTTTGGATCTCGATTGCGAGCCCTGGAAAGCAGAGTTGCCTATTGAGGAAGTGGCTGTGCAGAGAGCGGACTTGCATTCCTGTAGCGCGGGAAAGAGCGGATAGAGTGGATCGGAAGCGGATCGCAAAGTGCGAAAAGCACAGGAAAGAGCGGATCGGAAGCGGATCGAAGCGGAAAGCGCAGGAAAGAGCGGAAAGAGACCGGATCGGAAGCGGAAAGCACGGAAAGAGCGGATCGGAAGTGGAAAGCGTGGAAAAGTGGATTGGAAGTGGAAAGTGCAGGAAAGCAGATCGGAAGTGAAAGCGCAGGAAAGTGGATCAGAAGTGGATCTTCTACACAGTCACAGCCAGTGACTGCTCATCAACGGGTACGAACACTCCCGAAGGCGTCCGCTTGTTACAGCGGCTCCAAGAAGAGTCCGCCACAATGCGAGGGTCCTTGGCGGCTATGGCTAGGTCCGCGAACGAGGCAAACATTTTCCTGCACGAGCAAAACGCGCTGTTGCGACAGCTCTTGGACTTGCAAATGACGCAGGCCAACCTTCAATACAAACTGCGGAACATCGCACATGACACCTGCAGTGCCACATACTCCCTCCTGGACTTCTTCTGTCCACCGCCTGGCGTAGATGGGGCGCAAGCCGGACCTTCGGAGGCGGCCGCGGAGCAGGGACTTGGAGAAATGGCCAGGCGCAACGAGTGGTCGGAGGCGGAATTTGTGGGCGCAGACGAGCAGGGAGTGGAGGCGAGTGCGGAAGCTGTCGGAGTGGAAGAGAAGGGTGCGGCGGACGAGGAGATCGCGGGCGATACAATCATGAGCTTGCCAGCCTCGCCTTCCCTGTAACTTTGTTTTATTGTAGGTCGTAGATTTCGTCGGCTTTAGTAAAAATATAATAGTTTCGTGCGCGCGTTCTCGGGGTCTCCATAAGTAAACTTGGTAAGTAAAGGGACGGAATATGCGTAAGCAGAACAGATCATATGACAAGCGGAATGAGCAAATTTTTAAATCTTGAGCGGATTAGAACTGAATCAGCAGACTCTAACTACAAAAGCGGAACCAAATTAGCACATGAAGGACAGAAACAGCGGAAGTGCTCAATTATCTCCGGACTTGTCCACCTCGGAGTCCGAGTCTGATTGGTAAAAGCCGAGCTCTTCTTCTTCTTCCGTGGCTTCCTCAGGTTGGTCGTCATCTCCTTGCGAGTGCGAGTTAGCCATCTCCCGCATGTGCTCCTCCGATGCGTCTAATATCTCATCAGGAACCGTTAGCCTTTGCCTTGTGAAGTAAGGAATGACGCGGAACGCCGCGTAGGGACGGTCGAGTACCATGCCATCGAGCTCACAAAGGACGTACGCTCTGCCACGGTTACAATATAAGACCAAGTAGGGGCCTATGTAGCGGGGGTGCATCTTCCAGTTCAATGACTTCTCTATCATGGTATTGCGGACTAGTACTAACATGCCGCGTTTGAAATCGAAATTGCGGATGACCGTCGGGTGCTCCTTTCCGAATCGTTTAGCCGCCGCTACACGTGCTGCGTAGATGGCTGGGGTCCTGTTGTAACAGCTGCTGCGCAGTTTCCGCTCCTTGCTTTAATGTGTTATACCAGTCGTTGACAACGTTGCCGGTCGAGGGAGATGCTGTTAAATGTCCGGGAAACTCCCGCTCGCGAGGTGAGTCTGGTGGGGTTGACGGCGGAATTTTCTTCAAAAAGCCTCACTGGGGCAGCCAATATAATAACACTCTACACTATCTAAGCGACAGGTAGGCAGGAGATAGGTTGAGAGCTAGTGAAGAAGGTCCCGTTAATCCTAGTCAGAACACATGCTGCGTGGATATGCGATACGTAGCGGAAATGAGCGGAGCGGATCTTCATAGCATGCACGGCGGATGCGATGCGCCGGATAGCGGATGAATCACGTGACGCAAAGTGCTCTGCGGTTGCAGTCAACGTCGGAGCGGATATTAGGACAGTAGCGGAACGCAGGTGACAACAACGAGTAGCACAAGTCTTTTCCGCAACGTGGGCTCGACAACGGCTGCAACGACGAGGGAGTAGGCAAACGCAAAAGGGAAATAGAAAGCGCGTGAGTGAACGAGACTTGAGCGGATAGCTGCGTGGGTATGATATGATGATTTCTACTACGAAACAAGAGGGTTTATATACATTTTTCTACCTACTGACGCAAGTGTACTCTGAAATTCTTTTCTCGTGGACGCGCGGTGTTTCCAAATCCGTTAACTTGAAAGGCGCTGGCCGATCCGGTTTAGTGCGCTAGCATTTTCCTTACAATTTTCATTTGGCATGCGACTCTGTAGCAAAACCCTGACTGTATTGGCATCGTACCTAAGGGCGGCTAGCATAATGAGAGCGTTGGCCGATGATTGACCGCCGGTGTCCTATCGATAAGTGCTGATGCATTCCCTGGTGACCGTGAACCTGTTTCCTGAACTCGACCCTGTACGCCTGATATAGTCATTTTGTTGTATTCGCTGATCGACGCAACAATCCATGAAGATTTCTTGCCACTATCTTGGGTGGGTTATTGGCTTTACCCGCCGATTGTATGTGCATGCGGCTACACGGTGTTACGACCTTACGATTTTCTGGCAATTCTTTCATATTTTTATCTATTTTCTCTGGGGCCCTATGGACACATAGGTATACAAGACTCGTAGGCGCCAATACCTATGTCAAGGCGCCCATCGGATTAGGTCAGCGGTTAGTCAGCCAGGGGCTGTGCCAATAACAAGACAATAGGATCGAATGGGGAGTCGGACATGGTGGGAGGGTGCAGATAGTCGCCATGGTTTTGTTGCTGTGTGCGCATAGCCCTAGGGGCATGAGGCTGCTGCACACAGACCATGGCTGGGGTATATAAGGTGGTGCATTGTAGGTAGGAGTCTCTAAGACTCTAGATAGTTTACTCTCACCCAGTATTCTACTCTACTGTGTCAATAAACTCTATCTTTCTATCTCTCCTCAGTAGAGGCTTGTGGTTGTGTGGGATCCGTCCTAACATAATCTAGAGTCTTTCTAAACCACACCCTTCATTGTTTGCTACAGCGCCGATGATAGGTAACTACACTGCTAAAGCAGCAGTGTAGACCAGGAGGGGTGTGAGACCATTGGAAGATTCCCAGCACCCAAATTACGAGGAGAGAGGGAAAGTATTGTATTGTGTGACTACTGTGACCTATAACTAAAAACATCCATGACTAATGACTAAGCCCCCTATCTGCTGCTGTACTGAGCTCAAGCTCATCATCCCAATCCAACTTTGAAATCTGACCATCCCTGGTCAGCTGACGAGGGCCGATGAGTGACAACTTGAAGACGAAAGGCGTCGTGGTGACTGCGATGTCTGGGCGCGCGAACAGGTCATTGAGGGCGGCTGAACGGGGCGCGGCGGCGAAGGAAGTGGTCGGTGGGGATGCGTTGGGCGAACAACGGCCGGTGGCTTGGACGTGGGCGGTCGAGGTACTGCGGCGTGGACGCGAGACAACAGCGGTGTGAAGGGGTAACGTCGGTGGAGACCATCTTGAGAACGGCCGGCGTGGCTGGCGTTGACGGACGGTCCGTGATAGAGGCGAGGTGGTGGCTCTCATGGCGCTATCATTGGACCGGCGGACGGCGTAGGTGCGACCGATTGGGAACGGACGGAGCGGCCGCGTTGCTAGCTGGCGTGGATGCGTTGAGGTATGGCGGCAGTGGCGATGTCGCGATGGCATGGTGGTCCGATGAGGGTGACAACGTGGGGGTCCGATGGAGGGCGCTGGCATCGTTGGATGTGGGGTGTCGCTTCGGAACGGCCGAGGCGTTGACTGACGGCGGTCTGTTGTATGGTTGACGACGTGGACGGGCTACGGTTTCGATGGGTGGCGCGGACGTGGGCTGACGATGTGGGCTTGTCTCGGCGACGTGATGGTTGAGGTATGATGGCCGTGGCGATGTCGCGATGGCATGGTGGTCTGATGAGGGGCGCTGACGGTGACGTGGCAGTCGGTGAGTGTCGTCGTCGGTTGAGAAATCCTAGTAGTCGAAGTAGAATACTTGTAGGCAATAGCGGGGTCGTAACGAATGTGTTGGGGTGCTGACAAGCTGTGGGGGCGGAAACGAGGGTGGTATGTGTAATGAGGGCGCGTCGGGCGCTGCGCGAGCTGAATGGTCTTGCGGGGGAGCTACTTGGGCTGACGGCGAGGCATCGCACTTGAAACGGTTGGCCGATTACGCGAGTCGGGACTTGCAGGAGCGGTCGACGACGGTGGCGACAGACTGGATTTGACTTGAACTAGTGTGGGCTGGAGAGCTGGTGCAGCGCGGATACGAAACAAAATGATGACTCTGTAAATGATAGACCCGTTGTGTCTCTGACGACGGCGACTATAACGATGACGATAACTTCAAAAAAAAACATAAAATTGCACGGGCTAAACGGCGGGCGCTGGTCCGGGGACGAGTGGCAGGCATCGACAACGGTGTTTTCCGTTGACTACGAGGGGAAGACAGGTGGTGGGCGACTAAACGGATGGGGTGCGGGCGTCAACATGGTGAGGTGTGTCGCAAATGTCGGCTGGCAGGCAAAAACATCGGCAGGTGGGCGCGTTACACGGGAAAGTGGGCGCTCGTTGGGGAATGGGTCATAGGAGTCATAAACGAGTGAATAAGGTTGGTTTTCGCAGGTCGGGGCGGCTAGGAAGGCGAGCGTCGGGCGACGAGCATGGTGGTGGGTGCGAACGCCAGAAAGTGGGCTCGTCATGCAATGTGACGGGCGCTCGTAGCTAGACTGGTCTGAGGGGGTCGTAAACGAATGGCGGCGGTTGTCAGAGGGCAGTGGGCATCGTAAACCGATGAACACGAGGCGGGGGTGAGGCTTGTCGAGGAAAACTTGTTGAAGGGAGGTGCCGGCGGTTGTCTTCACATGGCCTCACTGGGGCAGCCATTATGATAGGTAACTACACTGCTAAAGCAGCGTGTAGACCAGGGGGGGTGTGAGACCATTGGAAGATTCCCGGCACCCAAATTACGAGGAGAGAGGGAAAGTATTGTATGTGTGACTACTGTGACCTGTAACTAAAAACATCCATGACTAATGACTAAGCCCCTATCTGCTGCTGTACTGAGCTCAAGCTCATCACCGAGCACGCCTTCTTGTTTGTGCGCTCACAGCGTCAAAGCAATCCAACAAATTTATTTGTCTGACCAACTGCTCGTTACAACCACAAGGCCAGTTGCAGCCTCGATTTCGACACAGTCAACAAGTGGTCACGACTGACTACGGGACCATACTGTCTACACAAAGGTTCTGAACGAGAGTAACGGCGTGCTGGGTTGTGGACCAGGCAGGGTCGCCCTGGGCAGTTACAACATCAGGACTTTCGGAAAAGCGCAAGGAACCCGTGAAGACAATCATCAGTGGTGACCTGTATCAAGGCATACAGTCTGAGAACACCAATTAAGTATCAGATCTAAAAATCTGAGCACAAGGACATCTCAGTGAAGCACCGGGCAGCACTGCTTTTGGTCATTTGGTGGAATAAAAATCAACATTCGAGTGCGGGTGCGTTATTGACCGCATTGGACAGTGGCTGTATTAGGAAGTACAGTTACGGAAGAACAGTTGACATCTCCCTACTTGGGACGTCTACCCACGAGGAACACACTACAGGGATCTGGGATCCAAGAAAAGGAACAATGACTAGATTGTTCAATTACGTTTTGCCAAGGGCAGCAATGTCCTTGATGGAGATTGGAATCGCTTTCAATCTAGAATGGGCGGCGGGGTGCCCTTTGCCCCAACAACAAACCAAGTCGGCCAAGCCGGTCGACTACTGACAAAGCAATGTGCATGTCCACGCATGGTACTTCTGGCGCAAAGAGCAGTGCCGTTTGGAGAAACTCAGGCTGCGCAGAGCAGCATACAAACGACAAGTGCTCGAGGAAGCGGCGTTCTGAGAGCAGGAAGAAGCATGGGAAATTCTCATGCAGGAGAAGCGTGAGGCGCTACAACAAAAAAGGAAGTTCCAACAGATGGAACAAGAACTGGAGGCGGACAGGCGAGTGCTTGAGCAGGTGCTCAAGCAGCTTGTCGATCAACCGGACGTCAGGGAGGCGGTGTTTGATTCTCCTTCCAACATGCTGCTGTTACTACAAGGTTTCAACGTGTTCACTCTGAAACACGACGGGTTGGTCCTGACGGCAAAAGAACGGAACAAGTTGATGCATGCCTCAAACGGCAACATCAAAGTTAAACACTCGGGCCGCATGACGCGGTATGCCCCATACATGTATGAATGGAGGAAGGGTCCATCAAGCTCATCTCCGGCTACGGAGCCCAACTCCTTGAAAGGTCACACAGGGCCCAACAACGACGGAGTCATGCTCCCAGAATGGGATGACTTCATGGATCTACACTTGGCCGATTGGGGAATTCGGCACAAGAAGGAATATACGGAGCACTGGGTCGAAAACCAGGAACAGGTCGTATTGCCGGGGGTCCCAACAAACGAAGATAGGCCAATTATCATTGGCGGCAAACCTGGTACTGCTATATGTACCTATTCAAGCCCAGATACTACGACCTCTATCATTGGCCGGCCTGGCCCACTGTCACCAAAATAGCTTCATGGAATACCGAGCTTAGAAACCCTTTCGCTCGTTCAGCCTACAGGACAACTGTCAACGAGACCGATTTCATGTTCTGGAGGAATTCATGATCCGGATAGAGGATGGCGACGACATCTGGGACTGGGCAGCATCGATGAAATGGTCGCTAGAGGAACATACAACAAGCAAGCGCGATGGGGTGGCAAGGGCTTCTTTTGCCGAAACAAGAAAAAGAAGAAAGCCCGTTCCTACACTGGATCGACCCTGTCCATCAAATGCAAGGGTGGTGACGTGGAATTATCCAGCGTCCCTGTACGTGTTAGCAAACCCAATCCTGTATTATACTGATCACGGGATCTATGCCACCCAGCACTCGAAACAGTCCACACCACCTCCGGTTCCGCCGAAGGTTCCCACATATGCCGAAGCCATCAAAGCAAAAAAGGCGGAGTTCAACCCAATCATGCGTACCCGCGGCGGCGATTGGAACTGGCACGATGGACCGGTAACAACGGCGGAGGACTGGATGATAGAAGCGGGGCCCAGTAACTTGGACCAAGCACAAAAGCGGCGAGAAATAGATCATTGGCGTTGGACAGTAGCCAATGAAGTAGAACATGCGTATCCATACCCTGTAGCCAAATCAAGTAGCGAAATTCTACACCCAGATATCCCAGGATTCTGCTATTTGGTAATGTTCAAGAAACAGCACTGGAACAAGTTCGAATGGCTGGCATACCCACAGATCCAAGAGATTTATCAGTTCGATCAGCAAATGAGAGATTTACAGGCAAATGTAAGAGCTCGAAGACATATGGACGCAAAGGATGCATCCATGTGGAACCGTATCTCAGGGTCTCAACGCCTGGACTCAGATGAAAACTGGATTCTTAAAGGGTATGGCCGCTACCTAATTGGCGCATTTCAATGGACAGTACAAATGGCCATAGGACTAAGGGATTTCCTGATCGGATATACACAAGTCATGCCGCACCCCTTGCCGCCACAGATCCCCTTAACCAGGACAAACCAAGATGACGTAGCAGAAAGGCAGCAGCAGATCAATGACATTGAGGAGTCCAGGATGGCAACGGTCAATGGTTTTGGACAACTTCTCACTAATGTCTTAGAGGAATGGCAACGCACACACCCTCGTCCATTGCCGGCTCCATTGACTAAAGCTGAAATGCCGGATCATTTTGAGGGCGATCCTAGTCAAGTCGACAATTGGCTACGCACTATGGAAGTCTATTTCACGCTAGCGCGGGAAACAACGGTCCGGAGACGCATTGTCATTTGTTTGTATCGCACGAAAGGG